>ML769337.1:484126-830742 GCA_009732865.1 Stipitochalara longipes BDJ | reverse complement strand
CTGGTACAATAACATTGACTGGTACAATAACATTGACTGGTACAATAACATTGACTTTTTGTAGCAACTGCAACTGCTTTGACGATCCGGACCATGCATGCCACAGCTTCTGGTGCTAAAGAGGCAATGTCAAAACTGAAAGCAATCGGCTTTACATTTATTGGAGCACTTTGCCACAGAGTCGTATCTTATTATGCCGTTGGTATATTGTACGATTGGCATGTTTTTACATGGTATGTTCTTCCTCACGTGAGTAACGTAGGCCTTCTGAGCTAATCGTCACAAGGTTCTATATCTGGAGTGGGTACAAGAATTGGGCCTTGAACATCGAAAATTGGGGATGGTTCATTGAATGGACCCCAGCTTTCATTGGCAGCGGAATGCTGATCGGTCTCAACTCGGCCATCTCCATGTTTGCTGGATCGGTCCTAGCTTGGGGACTCATTGGTCCTCTCCTAGTTCATTATGGTGTTTGCATTGGCAAAGCGGCTGGAGGTGATGACCCTAAGTGGGCACCCCTCATGAGTTTCACCTCTCTCAGTCACATTGGAGCTGAAGGTTGGGTCCCATCTCCTAGATACTGGCTCCTTTGGCCGTAAGTCTGCATATTCCGACACTTTGTTTAATTGGCTAAATGATTTATAGGGGCGTGATGATTATGGTATGGATTCACTGTTTGTCTGTTCTGACGTTTTGATGGAATACCCCTAAAATTCAATCCTAGGTATGCGTGTCTCTTGCCGAGCTATTTATTCAGTACAAAATCATCGCCATCGCATTCAAGTCTCTTTTTCAGAGCGCCTGCTCTGGACTTCAGAGTGTCGCCCAAAGGCGTGGCAAGGATGTTCCTTTCTTCGCTAAACATGCTGCTAAATATCGCAACGCCAACGTCGTCGAAGACCCTACCAGGCCTGAGGATCAGGTCAAGGATTGGATGTGGATTCTTGGTTTGATTGTTACCATCGTCATCGCAATGATCATTTGCCAGCTACAATGGGTAATTCAACCTCACTTCACTAGTGGCTGTCGGACTTCGCTGCGCAATACTGGTGTCTAATGCACCATAAGTCAAGGGATATTCAAAAGAGACGTGCCTTGCATATTCGATAGAACAATATGGTCTTCGATATTTGAATGTCCCTCAAGTTGTGGTACATTCAGAATTGGTATTGCGCAGCGAAGTCGACAACCCCTAGTGCTTTTCAGATCCTAGGCTAACCACACCGTGTAGCAAATGAATCCAGGGCTCACGCTTCTTGCCTGCGTCCTTGGTTTCTTTTTCTCGTTCCTCTGCGTCCAAATTGGAGCGGTTACTGATCAGACTCCTCTTACGGCCGCTTCGAAAGCCTCGCAGCTAGTCTTTGGTGGAGCTACTGCTGGCCACAACTTCAGCATCCAGCACGCCCAAAAGCTCAATCTGGTTGCTGGTGGTATTGCTTCGGGAAGTGCAGATGTCGCTACGAGCCTCACGGGCGATTTTAGGACGGGCTTCCTTATGAGGACACCGCCGATCAAGCAAGTAAGTAATATCTTTCTTTATCTTCGAACCCGAACTCCCTCTTTCGCTAGCTAGCTCTAAGCGTCAGCTTCTGGTACTCTTTCCTTCCCGAAAATATGTTACTAATTCGTTGTAGTGGATCGCTCAAGCTTTCGGTACCTTCATCTCTGTGTGGTTGGCGCCTGGGTTGTTCGTGCTCTTTACATCCGCCTATCCATGCATTATCCATCCAGATGAGTACGAACACTGCGCATTCTTGGCTCCGTCAGTATCAGCATGGGCTGCCGTGGCCCAAGCCGTCACCCAACCCAAGATCCCGATCCCTCTATCATCGGGAATTTTTTCTGTGGTCATGGGAGTCTTCGCTGTTGGTCAAGTCACCTTCCGCCACTTCTACCTTGTTGGTCCCCGCGAAAAATATCGTGTATACCTCCCTAACTGGGGAGCTATTGCCTTGTCCTTCGTTATTCCCTCCCCGGTCTTCACGAATGCTTCCTTGATTGGTGCCATTGTTGCAGCGTTGTGGACCAAGTACAAGCCCAAGAGCTTCGAGCTCTACGGTTATGCCGTTGCGGCTGGGCTAATTGCTGGTGAGGGTATGGGTGGCGTCATCGGAGCGATCTTGCAATTGACTGGTGTATCTGGTGATGTGTACGGGACACAAGCTGGCTGCCCTGGGGGTTCTTGCTAGATAAACACTAGTGGGTATGTGGAGGTCTGGTGTGGAGTTTAGTGCAGATAATGCTGGATGATATCTTCTTGGTGCGAGAAGATAGTGGCAATGATATGAGGAGCTGTAGAGATGGTGGCATCTTATGAATGTAATGACTGATTGAGTCCTCGCTGTATAATAAGAGGTTAAGCACGTGTGAAGGTCACGTGCCAAGATTTTCCCCGCTTCCCGCAGAGTGAACCCCACCAAATCTCGAAATCCGAACATCCACCATCACATCGAGGCCAATTGCACCCCGAAGCCTCTACAAATTATCAGAGACACTATCTAGAGAGCTCATTACGCCCAAGATACCTCTGCATAGTGTCTGCGAAACTCCCACAATGTCTCCGGCAGCCATTATCGCACCATCCATTCTTTCCGCAGATTTCGCAGATCTCGGCGCAGAATGCTCGAATACAATAAAACGAGGCGCTGACTGGCTTCATATCGATATTATGGACGGGCACTTTGTGCCAAATATCACGTTTGGAGCTCCTGTTGTGACGAAGATCCGAAGTCATGTTGACAAGCCGACTGCGAAGCACGGGAAAGGGACATTTGACTGCCATATGATGATATCAGAGGTATGGTTTCCCACCCGACCATTGACATCTCATGGGCTGACTGGTGTTCACCATAGCCCAAGAAATGGGTCAAGGAGTTCCAAAAAGCTGGCTGCGACCTCTACTGCTTTCATTACGAAGCCGCGATCTCCAGCACAGCAGCAGAGAGCCCCGAGTCAACTAGCGAGCTCAAGACGAGTCCAAAAGAGATGATCAGATATATTCACGATTGTGGGATGTTGGCAGGTATTGCTATCAAGCCAGATACGAAAGTTGACGTTTTATGGGATATCCTGGAGACGAAGGAGGATAAGGAACGTCCGGATGTGAGTAATAGCGTTGCAGGATATGTTTAAGACCTGGGCTGATGGTTTTAGATGGTTCTGGTTATGACAGTACATCCGGGTTTTGGCGGGCAGAAATTCATGGCCTCCGAGTTACCCAAAGTTACGGAACTACGGAAACGGTATCCAGACTTGAATATCGAGGTTGACGGTGGATTGGGCCCTGGAACAATTGACCAGGCTGCCGATGCAGGTGCAAATGTCATTGTGGCTGGAAGTGCGGTGTTTGGCGCGAAGGACCCCGCGGAAGTGATCGCCAGGTTGAGAGAAGCTGTTGACAAAAGGAGAGGAAAAGGGTCATTGTGATCATAAAATCGAATAAAGACAAGACGCAATGTGGCAAGGCACGAATAAGGAGCAATGAAGGGGAGATGAAAGAGTAGAACGAGCAGAACTGACTAGAGGTCATCAACAGCAGCGACCAATGACCACGAGCTAGTTTGAGGTTCAAGCCTGCCTTTAGATTCGACAACCGCAGACTAAAACTTCTGTTACCCAAGGCTTCACGCAGCACCAATCCAACCTGTATTCGCGCGAGTCAGTTTCGTTGCTGTTACGACTTATTGTAAAGTAATCAATTCAGCTCGGAGTAAATTCGTCATATATTCCCCTTTCCATTGGCTTCACGGCTGTCAAAACCCGCGATCCCGCACGGCTTTCACTGAAGGGATGTACAAGCCAAGGGGTAGTGAAGCTCAGTATTTCTCGTGACCGACCCCGAAAGATCACCGATAATCTGTCGCGAATAATTGGCCGCACATCGTCGGATCCGGGGTCATGGCTGGTCGTCGTTGAATGCGGGGTGATCCCGATTTTGTGGAGCTAGAACGCGGGCACTGGGAGCGGCATTTCCAGGGCAGCACAGATCGCCAACTATAATTGAACCTCCTCTTCCTTGAGATTTGTCTGAGGAAGATCCGTACAATCTCTATATTGCACATGAAATCATATCATATGATTCATTGAACCTTTTCTTTCCTACTTGAAATCCCAGCGAACCTCGGCCCAAGATGGTGGTGTCAGACATCATCCTCACTCCATGGACAATACCCATCGCCCTTGCAATCTTCTTCCTTGTCCCATATTTGACTTCCAACACAGAATTGAGAGACATCCCTGGTCCATTCTTTGCCAAATTCACAAGGCTATGGCTGATGCTACAAGCTCGTCAAGGAAAGAGGTATCTTAGCGTCGATGAAGCTCACAAGAAGTATGGGAAGCTTGTCAGGATTCAGCCAGACCACGTTAGTGTAGCAGATGAGTCTGCAATACAAGATATCTATGGTCATGGAAACGGTTTCTTGAAGTCGTGAGTATATCGATTGCCCTCGAGTTCCATTTCTAATATGGTAAAGTGACTTTTATGATGCCTTCGTCTCCATTCAGCGAGGTCTATTCAATACAAGAGATCGAGCAGAACATACACGGAAGCGGAAGACGATATCCCACACTTTCTCGACCAAGAGCATTGGTCAATTTGAAACCTATATGCACCAAAATCTCGATATTTTCGTCCGTCAATGGGTAAGCTTATCTTCACGCTAAATTGCTGTCTTTCTGTTTGAGAGCTCGGAGCCTGGGAGCCTCATGGGAATTTTCTTATATTTTGGAAGTTCGACCCCAGTTACTGGGCTTCCTCTTGTGATTTAGGTGTTACATATGCTAATTTTATACCAGGACACGTTGTCAAATAATGCGCATGGACAATATGCCAAAATCGACTGCCTACACTGGTTCAACTATCTCGCATTTGATATGATCGGAGACTTGGCATTCGGTCAACCCTTTGGGATGCTGGAAAAGGGAAAAGATATCACAGAAATTAGAATGACCCCAGACGCTCCTATTTCCTACGCTCCGGCCGTTCAAGTCTTGAATCGCCGTGGTGAGGTCTCCGGAACCCTTGGTTGTCTCCCCCAACTCAAGCCATATGCCAAATACCTTCCCGATCCATTCTTCAGCCAAGGCCTTGAAGCTGTACAGAATCTGGCTGGTATTGCAGTGGCACGTGTAAGCCAACGTCTCGATGGAAAGCAAGATCCCGGTCGTGTTGATCTTTTGGCCCGACTTATGGAAGGCAAGGACGAAAAAGGCGAAAAGCTTGGCCGCGAAGAACTCACCGCAGAAGCATTGACGCAGCTCATCGCTGGCTCTGACACCACATCCAACACCTCCTGTGCGATCCTTTACTGGGTCACGAAAACTCCTGGTGTGCTGGAAAAGTTACAGAAAGAGCTCGATGCGGCCATACCAGAGGGTCTTGGTATGGATGTTCCGACTTTCGAGATGGTGAAGGACTTGAAATATATGCAGAATGTCATAAATGAGACGCTGCGTATTCATTCCACATCTTCTCTCGGTCTGCCACGACTTGTGCCTCCTGGAGAAGGCGTCACGATTCTCGGCCATCATTTCCCGCCTTACACCGTCCTTTCCGTCCCAGCGTACACGATACATCACTCAAAAGAGATATGGGGACCAGATGCGGATGAGTTTAACCCAGATCGCTGGAATAATCTATCTGAGAGGCAGAAGAACGGTTTTATTCCTTTCAGCTATGGACCGAGATCATGCGTTGGCCGGAATGTGGCAGAGATGGAGTTGGCACTCATTGTGGCTACAACTTTCCGAAGGTATGAGTTTGATCTTTACCAGAAAACATTAGAGACGAGGGAAGGATTCTTAAGGAAGCCACTCGAATGTATGGTGGGAATCAAGAAGAGGAAGAACATCTAGGTGGATGGTAGCACGGTAGTGGAGCTCTAGGCCTGACTTGAAGCACTCTTTATTGCATATATGGACTGACGTATTGAAATATTGGTCATCTGTACAAAGTATTGGATCACAATTATCTTATGAAAAGGGTCAGATATTTCTATGCTCGTCACTTGCCTGCCTCTGTGCCCTGGAAGTGTTGATGCTATGTTTCGTTTTAGAGCACTTCCTGATTCAGTTCACCTTCGACATGGCCGTCATATATTAGAATAAGGATTTTTTGGGTAGAGATCTCCAGTCGCAAACCGTATAGCAATATGCGGTTTGAGAGAAAGCATTCCTAACAACCTGCGAAAGCACTGGTTGTACGAATGTGAGCAATCGCTCTCAACTGTAAAGTTGGTCCATAGGGTTACCTCCGGCTTAGAAGAATTAGAATGTTCTCTGCCACAGCAAACTAAGCTCAAGCCAAGTTTCTGGGTCCTCCGGGATTTCTTTTACTGTTTTAATCGTTGTTTTCTTTGCAAAAATTTGCCGAGAGTTCTCGGTTAAGCGAACCCCCACCTCCCCTTTCCCCCTCCCTTTGGGCCAGCAGGGAGCAGAGATGATGTTCAATCATCGGGGAGATGCACGAACAGCATTGCAAACATATCCTTCAATAGAAGAACACAATCCAAGACGCGCCAGGCTGAAGCAGGGGCGGAACAATGGAGGAAATTATGAACTTACACTTGAAGAATTTGGTTATGATTAGAGATTTGAGTAGAATTTCTAGGCGCGATTAGCAGAGTCTGTACCTATCTGGGAAATTTGTGCAACCCACTGTTTGAATGCCGTATGCTTGAAGAAGAAGAGGAGGAGGAGGAGGAGGACGCGAAGAGGATGCGAAGAGGAAAGGCGAAGTAGTCCTCGCTACCGCCAGGAGGCGAAGGTACTCGAGCGAACAAGCAATTGCAGACAAAGCATATAGTTCTCACGATGCGGTGCACGTGCACAAGTAGCTGATATCTGTTACATTTTAGTATTATGCTATGGCTCATTCACTGCTCTTCTGACACTTTGCATGAAGCTGCGAAGTTGTCACGCGCGCGCTGGGATTTAGGAAACCAGATCGGCAACCAGATCACAGCAGCGAAGCAGCTTCAAGCGCAGTCCCAGAAGACTGCATCGAGACTTAGAAATGCTTGTACAGGTTCCATTTAATTGTGTATGGAAGTAGGTCGTCAAGTGGAGCCATGTTGTGGAAGTGTCGACAGAGCAGTTAAAGTAAACACAATCTAGCAAAACGTCGATTGAGCCGTTGTTGAAGTGCTTCTAAGGAGAAGCCCCTTGAAAGAAAGGTCAAAAGCTAGCCGTGAGAAGATTGGAAACTGTAAAAGCCTATTGACTCCACGAGGGAAGCGTTAAGTTGTTCTGCTCGCTGTGCTAAGCGAGTTCACTTCTTGTTCAGTTATTCTCCCTTTCCTTTCCCTTTTACCTTCTTTCCTCCCCAGACACTCACCATTACATTATCGAAATTCATCAGTTAAAGCCCTCAGCATCATCAATCCATAAAGTCCCTAATATCCCTATTTGTCACTGCTATAGACGAGAGCTGGCTACCACTTTTGGCATTGTTATCATCTAGTCAATACTATTCAACACGGCCGCGTGCTAGTAGCTTCATCGTCACCCATCATCCACTCAATCATCCATCAATCCCCAGATCACCCATCATATCCTCAATGTTCCATCATCACCTCAGTGTTCCGTCACCTTCTCAACGTTTCATCATCCCTTCAATGTCCCATCAAGCTCTAGTTCATTAGCTAACTGCGATATGTTTATAGGAACCTAAAAATTCAAGTCGTGAGTAGCCACCAATCCACACCCATACTTTTAGCACCGTTGCTATTAGTAGGCTTCGTATTAGAGGACTTGCTTTCGTTGCACTTCCCCCCTTACTCAGCCATGCTATTCATATAGACCACTCGCTAACATTTTAATAGAATTAAATATCATCCATCAATGTATGTATATACTCTTTTCATTATATTTTGTATTATTTTTCTCTTTTTAAATATTACAAGCCTCTCTTTTCTAAGTTAGCAGGTTATAACCTCTAATTTGGGAAGTTACAAGTTATGCCACTTCCAATTTAGGAATTGTGAGCAGACTTGGTTACCCAAGCAAACACCTCAAGAGGGAGGTATATAAGGAAATTTCTCGCCCGGCAGATCTTCTTCTTTTCTTTTCTTTTTTTTTCGTATGGAGGGGCTGGTCGGATTGGCATGGCCAAAACGCTATCGACCGGCTCACTGTCTGTCATTCCAGCGATTGCCGACATGATGCACTGCAGAGGGTTGGAATTGTAATACCACTGCCGGTATCTCCTTTGTCAAATTCCATATTGAACCCGGCTTGCAGGTTCATTAGTAATCGCTTTTCCTGGCGCGCAGCGACGTCCCGTTAAACAAGTGGGAATATATGGGAATGTCATCTAGATGCTACACGAAAAACGCCGAGTCTTTGAAGCTGTAGACATTTCAGGGCTTAGGCATAAAGGAGGAAGGACAATAATTGTTGCACAGGGCAGCCATTAGGTGGACCGGCTAATCAGATCTGGAATTTGGGAGGGAGATTTCGCGGAATACTAGGTGCTCTTGACATTGTAGTTGGCTTGTGGAGCAGAACTGCCATTCTGGACTAGTATTGGAACATGAAAGAGGGGATAATCATGCGCCGAGAAGGTGTTTTCGGGTTCCATGGGCTCCTGTAGGAATGCTTGCTCTGATACGTCAAAAGAATCTTCTGGTCACTTTGAAATCGATGTCAAAATTTCATCGTACCAGGACTTTGTTGGATATTGAGTATGATGTGCAACAAAGTGCTGGATGTAACATTCACTCTTGATTCTCTCGTCCTAACACATGAATGAAAATCAAAAGATGCCGCATCCGATCTTGCCACTCTCCTACCCTAAGATATCAGATGAGAATCGAAAGGTGCTGTGTGTGACATTCACTATTGCTTCTTCCTTCTCCTGAGACATGACATGAAAGCCACAGGATGCGGCATGGTAGGTGGGACTTATCAATGATAAGGAGGGACGAAGACGGGCAAGGCTGAAATCAGAAAACAAGTGAATACGAACTCGACTGTTACACAGCAACTTGCTGTGAGCTATTGTGAGGCTCTGGCCGTGGGAAAAGCCTCCCGCGCTGGCTTGGTCCATTTTGGGCGAGTTCCGATCAAGCCCTGCAGCCTTCAGGACCCAAGAAGCGGGATCTAAACCTTATCCCAACGTGCTCTTGTCCCCCCTCATCGCCGGCGGCGCTGCCAAGAACTATCCCTGCTGGTGATCCCAGCGGACGCGTGGACATCGGGATCGGGGCAAGCCTCGAAAAGCACCAGCCCTATCAGTAGTGTGGGCCGATAAGTAGTTGTCTTAGGCACAGTCTATATATCTGGATCTCTTGAGAGGAACTTTTCTGTCGTTCTATACAAAGATGAGGGCGTTCAGCATCAAAAAGTCTTGAGGACGATTTGAGAAAGGACGCGCGTTGCGGGACGAAAAGGAAGTAATCTTCCGCTGGGACCAATCAAACGCCAAGATTGTAGTAATATTGCTGACTAAGTTAAGCCGCTAACCGCGCTTTCTCTCCGCGAAGCTTCTCCTATCAACAAACAACTATAGATATCTCTTGCCTAATCGAACCATCTGAAATCCATGACTTTTACTGCCAAGCTACTGCGCGGTAGACCTCGGAGCCGTCCTTCGTTCGGTGACAGGACAATCGACCCTTCAAAGTCTTGGAGCCGAAGCCCCCGAAATCTCTCTCGCTAGCTAGTAGCCACCTCTGGAGAACCCCACCTCTTCGTCTCAAGGACGCCTCACCCGTCCTAACCTCATCTCCAACATCTCACCGCAGGAGCAGGCAGAGTGAAGCTGTTGATATCTATCACAGATGGCTACCTGGGCGCGCATGCGGAGTCACGTTACCTCTTTCAGCAAGAGCAAAATTGTCCGACGATATGTCAACCTCATACTACGGATTCTCACATTCACTTTAATTCTTTCAATCCTTTTGCAATTCATTCTTGCCTACATCGTTGCCAAAGATCCCAGAATATTACCGCCAGCCCTTCGACGGGCGAAAAATCTGCTGATCGTGACCGCTCATCCAGATGATGAATGTCTGTTCTTCGCACCCGCTATACTTGGTGTCCTCGATGGTAACCCTGACACCAAGGGAGGCCTCATAGTTCTCTCTTCAGGTTTGTTACTGTCATTCGTGTCCGTTTTGAACTCTTTATGACGTTTTACAGGAAACAATTACGGCATTGGAGAAAAAAGAAAAATCGAGCTAAAGGGGTCATGCCAAGCTCTTAGTATTGATTCAGGAAGGTGCCTCGCGTTGGATAAACCAGATCTTCAAGACAACCCAAAGGTTTGGTGGGATGAGGCAGCAATCACTGCTGTAGTCCAGGACTACGTGGCAAAGTGGAAGGTCGACGTCGTCAGTGCTTCCAGGCAACAAGATTTTGTACCTTGGCTAACGCTCTCGCCAGATCCTCACATTTGATAGCGGCGGTGTGTCGGGTCATATCAACCATAGGGCAGTGAGTGCTGCCGTTAGGTACGTAGTTGTGTTTCAATGAGCCTAGGCCGCCATACTTGTACTGAAGTGGGGATGCAGTCACTACGCCGCTACAGACCCTAAGGCTCCGCCAACCTATACGCTCACCACGACCAGCCTCCCTCGGAAATACACCTTCCTCTTGGACTTGCCGCTCACCTCCTTGTCCTTCTCGTGGCGGATCTTCAAGGCTCTCTTCACGCCGGCGAACGTCATCGATGACAGTTATCAGAGCAAGGCGCTGATTGCGAGCACGTGGAATATGTACTTCAAGACCAGGGCCGCCTTCGCTTCGCACGAATCACAGTATGGGTGGGACCGCAACCTTTACATGATCGTCAGTCGATATGTGTGGTTCAACGATCTGCGCAGGGTGGACAGGCGTCCCACATAATCCATCCGCGTTAGCGAGGATGAGGTGAGGACTGTATCATATTAATTTATCATGGATTTGGTAATACGGATCGCAACTCGCACCAATTCCTGAGCGCCACTCTGGAAGATGAAGCTGAAATGGGGCTGTGACAATTGCGAAACACCACCCGGCCTCCGCACAGAAGCATGCGCCGCGATGGAAGCCCGCTGAGCGAGTCTAGAAAAGCGGCGGATCTCGGCCGTCGCTGACTACCGGCCTGTGCACCGGACGATAAATACGAAATTGGCGAGCCAGGGCGCGCGATTGGGTCGCGGAGGTCGCCCCTGGATTGCATGGGTGCATGGATGCAAGGATGCACACTCTAAAAACGACCCCACCAACTCCCACCAACTCCCACCAACTCCCGTCAGCAAGCCAGCGAACCAGCCTTAGTGCGCTCACAAGCGCTGCTGATCAAAGCTTAATTAACGCAGCACCCAGCAACCTCTCGTGCCAGAAAAAGCTTGAGTGCATAGCCTGTCTGACCAGCTGCCGCACGACGGTTCCTTACTCACGCCAGACCACCAGCGGTGAGGTGAGGTAGGGTGAGGTAGGGTGAGGTGAGTCTTGCGGCTGGCAATTACCCATGCAGCACTCCATTCCGCGCATCTCGACCGCGGAGAGCAACGAGCAACGAGCAGCGTCGGTCACGGCGCGCAGAAGAGTCGGGAATCGGGAATGGAGGTGAAGCCCATCTTATCATATCGTTGCGCTGTCATAGGATGCGGCGCGGTGGCGTGGTAACACCCCGTGCTGACTTTGCTTGTTCTTGCGAATAAAAGTCCCCGGGGATGTCACCACTTGCTTCAGTCGCTTCGATGGTTCCAGCCCGCGTAAAAAGCCCTCGCGCTCGCGTGCTCGCACATCTTACGGCTTTTATCCCCTCGAGAAAGACTAGATTTCAATGGAGCCAGCACGCACCGCTGCTGTGGCTGTTCTCGACTCCCTGTGCTCACGGCTCTGCAGGTTGCTGCTCTGCCTCCGCAGCGCGCTAGCATCGATGCTGGATTCGTGTGAGATCGCTGGCCCTGCCAGGCCCCCCTCGTTCACGCCGCCTTGCCTCCTTCAGCACCCCTGCTCGTAATTTTCACGGCCACTGCCCTATGGGTCTGGTAATGTGTGCTGTAATGTAATGTCGGTCGGCATTGGCTTTGCATTGCCATACCGTCGTGCCTCCAGGAGGTGCTCCAGGGGCACGGAGTCACTCAGCCTCCGCTAATGATTCGCGCGCTGGTTTGTCCGTTTGCATTCCTCGCTCCTTGCTCCGTAGCTTCCGAGCAGATTGCCTGATTGTCAAGCTGTCCTACCGGGGCCTTCAAGATGAAGCGACTCCCCCCCCAATAAATGTGTCGAGTCTTGGCAAAGCAGCGCTTCTTCAACCTTCAAACGGCGTCTGCTCGGCGTCATGCATTCTTCCTCAAGAAAACGGCTTTGTGTCGTGCTTGCTGTCGTCTTCCTGCTCCTCCTCTGGCTCCGTGCTGCAATCGCTGTTGCCTTGTCCATTTTTTCCTTACCCGTCACGTGGAACCTGAGATCCTCATCGTTTCTGATCTCGCGACGTCTCGACGATTTCGACCTCACCTTCGCCAATTACTCAACTACAAGGGTGACATCTCTTCCAGAACATCCAGATGTCGTCCCTCCAATACTGCATCACATCGCCCTTGGTCATAACCCCAAAGCCGAGCAAGCGGACTGGTCGACCGCGAGAAACAACTGTCTTGCCTACCACCCAGGATGGGAGGCTCACCTATGGACGGATGAGAAGGCGTCGGCATTTGTGAACGAGAAGTATCCATTATTGAAGGAGATGTGGGAAGGATATAAGTATCCTATCCAGAGAGTCGACGCCTTAAGGTACCTCGTTTTGTATGAGTATGGTGGTATGTGTCTCACTTTTCTGTCCTGATATTCACTTATACTAACAAAAAACTCAAGGCGTGGTTTTGGATATGGATCTTGATTGCAGACGCTCTCTTGGCCCACTCCGGCGCTTCAATTTTACTGCTCCAGCTGCTCATCCAGTTGGGTTCTCTAATGGCTTCATGATGGCTAGCAAAGGCCATCCTTTTGTCGGAGAGTTAGTCCGTAACTTACCAGTGTACAACTGGAGATGGTTCGGCTTGCCGTACCCAACTGTGATGTTCAGCACCGGATGTCATTACGCTTCGTAAGTCACCCAATGTCCACGATGGACAAATCAGCTGACCAGATAAAACAGAACTATCCATGCTCAACAAAAGGACAGAACAGATCTTCGAATTCTCTCTGGCACGAGAAGAAATCCCAATCTCCACGCCCTGAACGGTGACGTTGAGACGCCTCTATTCCACCATCTTGGTGCATCATCCTGGCATTCCTTCGATGCCTTCTTGATTGTATCCATCGGAAAAGCTGGATCCCACCTATTATGGGTCTTCGTAGGACTGGGGATCTTTGTATTAGTAGCGAGTTGGTATGCGTTGGCCCAGATTCGAGGCGTTCAAGGGAGTCTTTCGCCATTTCGAAGGCGATTTTCCGAGGATGGCCTGAAACGACCGGAGGAGGAGTTGATCAAATGTGTATAGTATGGCAAAATTCGACTCTGGTTCATAGAATGGATGGGCCTGGGGATGGCAAGCAATAAAGATGCCTACGGAGTTGGGGGTTTACGATTGAGCGTTTCGAGCATTGCATGCGTACAATACCATTTGGTCCCGGTACCGCATTTTGGCGGGCTGGATTTTCAAACTTTACTTTTGGCTTCTGAATAACCGCGTGAGATCTACTTTACTATGAGGTTGGCTATCTAAAACCCTGAACTGGCTTCATGTTTATTCTCCATGCCAGTGAGATTTCTCAACGTTGGTCACGTGCTTTGGGTCATAAATCCACCTGCACACTTAGTAGTGTCGATTCTCTCCTCCAAACACCAAACATCACCTTGCATTCAATCGTAATCTCCTCCAATAATGCTGCTGCAAGTCCAACAATCTGGCTCTCGGTTCCAATGAGCTTATGTATGGATACCAGTACGGATACGGCAAATAAGATCTATTTTCGCTCGTCCAGGAACCCGGTATCGTGGTGCTGCAAAGGCCTGCATCGCTGGAACTTAGGAAGTATTCTCAGCCGCTCCCGAACCGCATTCTCTGAGGATTGAAACTTGAAACCTGAAGGATGCTGCCAAGTACCAACTGTATTTTAAGTTTATGAACGGGGTACCAGTACGGATACGGCAAACGATTTCCATTTTCAGCCATTTGTCAAGGGTATGGTAGGGCTGCAGTGGCAAAGGCGGCTCCTGCCAACGGCCTCGGAAATTTCTAAGTTAAAGGGTGTGCCGCCGTTCTTGGCACCCTTCGCGAATCATCGTTTTGACTTTCTTGGCAGGCCTGCAAGGAGGATCGCTTTGCTCGCCGACTATACGCTTTACGCAGACGCGAGAGTCACATGCGGGAACTTGCGATTGAGGGTCTTACAACATGAGGCTGCTTATCGCGCAAGGTTCCTTGATTTGATTTGATATGCTGATCTGCATGCGCTGGACAGCATCTTGGCCCCCGGCCCAGAGAGGAAGTGGTTGAGCTTCCAGATCTAATCGCATTGTCAGCGCTAAGAGCCAGGGCCCAGCCCCTGGAGCGGGAGGAAAACGTTTGATTTGTACGATTTACGGGTACGGTAAACACAACACTTCCATTCCTTGCGGCCGAATGGGCTCTTGATTTGAATTTCAGAGTTCAGCTTGAGAACGGAAACGCCGGTCCTTGGGCCGGGATGATTCCAGATTATCATCATCGTTTGGATCCCGAGACGGCGAGATGAAGGATCGTTGGTTGCATGTGGCTGGAATGCAGCTTGACAGGGCTTGGTCCAGGATATGCAGTTCCGAGAACGACATGTGAAGAGGCGGATATGGTACTCGATATGCAGATTCGTTTACGCTACATATTAGGGATATAATCTTCCTAAACCTGTGAAAATAGAAATAGAAGGGTTAAATGATCAAATATCCTGACGTCAGCCCCTGTATAGAGCGTGAGAGAGTTGGTTGGGAGAATGACTATCTGTTGACTGTTGTCGGCCCTGACGGTACAGTGAGTTACTTCCAAAAGAAATGCCCTCGGATTCACTGAACGATGCCGTAGACCGGACTTCGACCTGCTGAGCATTTATTCGCTTCCTGCGAAGATCTTGCCTTTCAAAGCGGGACCCGCTTCACCACCAGAATTTAGCAGACCGATATCCCACAGCCAAGTGGAGTCGAAATGTAGAAGTCCGATATGATTCGCATTGTGGCTCTTGGAGCTCTAGGTAAGTACGCAGAAAATTCTAGACAAGAATCGTGGGACGTCTGGCCTGAGAATCTTCATTGCCAATATGTTTGTCCGAAGAGCCTCATCATCAATATTCTAAAGCTCTCCAAGGAGTGTCCCAGGCTTTGAAGGACATTGAACGGATACCGGAACGGCGTTAATCTCTCGTCTTTTCGTCTTCTACTTCGTATTCTCCCCCAATCTTACAGTCGCTGCCTCGCATCCGATACGGAGAATTCAGAGCGACAGCCATTCAGTTACTGTTTATTGCTCCTGGATATGTGAGTGGGCCTAGGATAGTCTGGGTGTTGGGATAGTTATAAAATGGAAGACGGTTGTTGAGGAGGAGTATGCGGATGAGAAAATATTTTGTGCTGGGGCATAAGAGGTATATGGTTTATATGGTGGAGCTTGTTTGGTAGGAGAGGAGCTAGAGGGTTTGGTACAAGTAGTGGGATAAGCCTGAGATGACGAGTTGGGCCATTTTACTTGGCTCTGTGTTAGCCACGCTCACAAATCTCATAGTAACAAATCCTCCGTCTATTTTCTTGGATTCTTGAATATAAGAAGAGCACTGGGGAAGTTTCAGACAGAAGAGAGTGTTGGGTGTATACAGCTTGAACATTCCAAGAGGCCAGAGGTTTGAATATACAAGGAGTAGCTGGGACATTTAGGAAGAGTATAAGCTTCCAGTCAACAGAAACAGGAAGATTTGATCCCTCAATGTACAAGAATAGCCTGGAACAGCCTGAGAACTTGCTCGTTCGCACAAGAGTTTTGGAATATACTGACAATAGAATCCTGAATGTGCGAGAAAAGACCCATACTTTTGGGCCTCTCTCCGAGTTTCATGTCACTGATAGATATAGGCATTTTCAAGACTGGAGAGCTTACTTGACAGCCATTCGAGGCTCGACAGGTACTGAACACAAGTAAATAAAACGTTCTAATATGCTGAAAGCTTGGAGTCACAACTTGTGCGTGTCACTTGATACCAGTGCCTCGATAACGACTATGAACCATTCTAGTTATTTCCCAGAGGAAAGAATGGCAGAACCTATTGTTCACAAAGGTGATGTACTTTAGAGAGGTCAGAAAACTAAGGAGATGAGGTTCTATCTACCTTCACACTAGTCCTGTTATGTCCTAAACACTCTCGCTTATGATTCGCCAACGATGACAACCGAGAAAAGTACGTAGATCGTTCTTTCCTTCTCTGAGGCTTTAGTTTCAGGTGAAGCGTTGACTCGACATAGTTTCTGGTCTCTTATCGCCAAGAACCATCTCTCTTACTCGCCAATACTAAAATTTCGTCAACATATTGCGGCATTCTTCCCAGCTCAAACGGTCTACATCATCCAACTCGATTTCGAGCACCAAAGTCTTGCCCACTGGCCCTTTGATCTTGTCAGCAGGGCCAAGATGGCTGCCACGCCCAAGACTTATCTTGACCTCGTAAACGATTGCGATAGGTATGCCCTCCATTTCCACACTCTTTCAACCTTACTAAGCAGCTCGCGCAGATTCCCTTACGATGATGCGTTCAAGCCCCCAGGAGATTATTGGTCGTCAATTTATCAATTCTTGTTACCCGAAGACCCAAGAACACATGGTTTCATGCTTGCTTCAACAGTCAAGAGGATGCCGTGGACAGATGACTTCGTCATTGATCACGAGGCTAGAATGGTTCGGCTTTCTCCAGCAGAGGAAAAAAAAGATCTCGCCGCCTCTTGCACTACGGCTTTCTCGAAACTAATTCAACGGATAATTGACGAAGATACCTTTCGAGTGATCCATCGCACTCATAGTGAGCCATATCCAATCATAGGAGCGAACTTTCCTGTTTCCATAGAGCGATATGCTAGCACCCTTTTTGGAATCATCTCACGTGGTGCACATCTCACGGCGTATACGAGAACTGCATCCGGATTGAAGATCTGGGTGCCTCGTCGATCCCCCAATCTGTTCACTTACCCGAACTGCCTCGACACTACCGTAGCAGGTGGTGTTGCCTTTGGGGAAGGTCCATTCGAATGTGTTGTCCGTGAAGCTGATGAAGAAGCCTCACTACCCGAAGAACTTGTCCGAAAACAAGTCGTACATTGTGGGTGCATCTCGTATGTTGGCTTAAACGATAGAGGAGGCGGTGGAGAGACTGGACTGATTGCTCCCGACATCATGTATGTCTACGATCTCGAGATTCCGGAGGATGTGATCTGCAAACAGAACGATGACGAGGTCAAGGAGTTCTATCTGATGACCATTGATGAAGTGAAAGGGGGCCTCGCCAATGCAGAATTCAAAACCAATAGTGCGCTTGTCATGATAGACTTTTTCGTCAGGCACGGGATCATCACAGCCGAGAACGAGACGAACTATCCAGAAATCATCGCTCGGCTCCATCGCAGATTACCTCTTCCTACTCATCCTCAGTAGGATGACAGTCTTCAGGCATTGTGATACTTGGTCAAAGGCTTCAAAAGATACAGCCCCCCTAGAGGAACAAAGAAATCAAGAAACACCACTCAATCGTTCTTTATGCCCAACCAAGCAACAAATAGAACAATATGGATAATGCAGGCAAAGACCAAAAGAAAGAACAGATGATAAATAATGGGCATAAAGACTCAAATATTAAATGGCTAACTTCACAACTCGATTCTCAATTCTCAAACATTACGTCTTCGACCACCACCCCAACATTCTATCATCATGTGCTGGCATCGACGTATTATCTATTCGTGCAATCACTACGCATGGGGTGCCGAAATTACTCCCTGTGCACTAGAAAAACTCTATAGAGCAGGAGAATGGTCCGAAACTTGCGACACGATGAATTCGCATCCTCTCCACTCTCTTACCACGCAGAAACCTTGCAAGAAGTGCGAGCGCAGAAAAGTGAAACTGGAAGGAACGATGTCAAGATTGAGGCTCCTGATGAAGCAGCTGAATGAGTCCGTCTCAAAGCTAAAGAAGGAAGAGACGAGGGAACAAAGACCGCTATTAGTCAGTATCGCCGGGGTGCAATGGATTCCTGTCTCCCCTGTCGAAGAAGACGACGAAGAATGGCTTTGTTCTCCATTTCTACTTGACCACAAATCTCTCACATCGGGAGGTGTCGACTCACGGGGCTCGACGAAGAACGTGCAAGAACAGAAGCAGGCTTCTGTCTGAAGCCACTCTGCAAATTGAGAGTTCTTTTCATGCGCCACCCTAGAATCAAAATATTCCAAAACATCAATCCAGACTATCACCTTGTAACAGAGCAATCCCCATGTAACTCCAAGCACTTCATTCATCCCTTTTCTTCCAAACGTGAATCACTGATTCAAATATACCCTCTTTCACCCCACCTCTTGTTACCAACTGCCTCCTTTCTCGCAATCTAAACAATATCCTCTCCCCTCTTGGCCAATACTTGCCGACAAATACTGCGACCAACACAAGTCCCGCGCTAACTAATGGCGCCCACTGACCCACCAATTGCATCTCCTCCTCTGCAAATCAAATGAGATGATCCACTCGACCCATATCAAGAAGACAACAAACACAAAGGGGATTAAAATTTTGCCATAGAAGTTGGGCAACTAGATAAGACTATTTAAATTCCTGGTTTTAAGGTTATTGGGCTGGGAATGGAAGGGTATTGAAGAGAACGCGGAACGGTGGTCCCTTAATCTTAGGATCAAAATAGCTATGCTAAAGAGTATAGTGGGGGGCACACAGGACCAAATAATTACCACAGGGATGTATATCCCCCAGAACAACGGACTCGGCGGTTCGACCTCGATGAACTTGATAACATGAAGATCACCCGGCTAGCGAAGGAAGAATGTGGTACTAAGACATGGGTATAGACAGCTTGATGAAGTCATTGTAGAGTTTGTGAAATAACTCCAGATTGTCTCATTCCAGTTGTTGTTGACGATAGGTATGGCGTTACCACTAAATGGGAAAGTGTCGTTGTAACCAGGAGTGCAAAATCGATGCTGAAGGAGAGGACCAGTTCCAGAGCCGTTGACCCCGTATAGGACTGCCATGCTGCAGATCATCCCGATGAACATTAATAGAATCCATAGAACGAGGATAGGCACTGCTCCAGAGTGGCGAAACTGCGCTGACCAGAGGGCCATCGGGATGACCGTTAAGAAGCCTATGCCCACGATTGCTAACGTGGCGTCGGTTATCTAAATCGGTTGCAAGGCTTGTGACTATGATATTTGACCGATTCGTGCTTGTGACATTACTCCCAGCAATAGGGGATTTCGCTAGCGCAAGAGGCGGTGCAAGTAGTAAGGCGTGCACAGCAGTAGCACCACCATAGATTAGGCAAGCTGCGGCTGCCCCAGCAGTCAACCAGTCTTGTCTCCTGAAGCCGAGGACGAAGAGTATGAGAGCGTAGTATAAAATTCTTGGTGCTCGTCCATACTGACCACTCATGGGGTAGACACATTCCACATCATTGAAGGCGACAAATGAGGCCATTACACAAATTCTGTATGAGCATTAGAATATCTGGTCTTATGGTATATATCTCGTGGGTAGCAAATTACCTAGGATGAGATAACCTCCGTCGTTTCTTCCGAAATAGTCGCCTTTTGTGTCCTATGGCGTCTGAGGAACCACAGAAATGGTAAAACCAAACCCAAAAAAACTATTGGAGTGACTACACTTATACTTATGATCGAGACACGGCTCAAGTGAACAGTCGATGATATGTAGATATTTGAATTGCATGTATCGCAGGGTGACGGCGGTGCTGTTGCAGAATATTCAGCTGCTCAACAGTCAGATAAGCTCAGCGATACACTACGTAATGGTAAACACGAACCATTTGTTGCAGTTGCGGTGGGAGAGCTAAGATTAGGTCCGCCATCAGTGAGGGAAATATACTTCGGTATGAGAGGGCTTGCCTTGTGGTCATGATCGATTTTCGTTACCTCCGATAGCTATGCTTAAAGCAGAAAGGGGCCAATTGGGACCAAAGTGATAACGGGTATCAGCGCTAGATAGAAGGGAATGGCGGCGGCAATGGTGATAGCCTCGAGAATACGATGAAAAGCGCCGTCTCTACTATTGTCACAACTAAAACAGTGCTAATCAGCGCTCGAAAAATTGTCCTAGTTTCTAGCTTCTGGTTTTCGCAATATTCATAATTTGATACGGTCTGGAAGCATAAATACTGTGGGAATGAAAGCGTGCTGTTGTTTTGTTCAAGCCGGGCCAGGACTTGATAGCTGCCGTAAACGCGATAGCGGTTGGAAATAACCGAGGCCACAGTTGGTAGAATTACCATCAACTTCAGACTATGTCAGGTGCTTCTCGATAGGATCACCTGGAATATCATAAAAATCAGTCGGGAGAAGTAAAGCTTTCGCTCGTGAATGGGATAGTGCAGCAAACCCAAAATTCTGCCTCATTAACCTTGGACAATGGAAGGCTATATAGGTTATCCCACGAGGCTCTGACATTGGAAGGGCACATTGGTGCCTAGGGAAGTCGCGAGGCATATAGCAAGGCATTTTCTCAACAGCAAGGCTTGGAGAGAAGAAGGCCCGCATAACTCCTGAGCGCCGCCCCATCCATCAATTGCGCCTTTGTGGCTTTGCGGCTCGCGTGACACTCAATTAGATCTTATTGAAGATTGGATCCTTGCAGATCTCTAAATTCCCAGATGCAGCCTGGGAACGGGCCGCTGACTAGGAACTTTCAGTTCAGAGCAACAAATGAAAATGCAATCAAGTTTTCCGCAAAATATGTTGACACAAATTGTACACAAGCTAATAACTGCTTTTATATTGGCGATATTCCAAAGCCTAGCTTGGTTCCCAATATTTAGTGTAAACCTCCCCTTTCATGAAGGAGTAAGTTGTATCTCTCCCTCTTTGTTATAGAAGATCTCCTTCACCTTGACACATCTCAAATGATTCTTGCCCGAGAGCGAAGTGTCATGATGGAACAGATACCACTTTCCCTTATGCTCCACAATGGAATGGTGTGTCGTCCATCCTGCCACTGGCTCCAAAATGCGTCCTCCATACGTGAAAGGGCCAAAAGGGTTGTCCCCAACAGCATAGCACAAGTAATGAGTATCTCCCGTCGAGTAGGAGAAATAATATTTCCCGTTGTACTTGTGCAACCATGCGGCCTCGAAAAAACGACGATCATGGTCTAATGCAGCTAATGGCTTGCCCTCCTTGTCGAGGATGACAACATCTTGAACAGGTCCATCGAAAGAGAGCATGTCTTTGCTTAGTTTCGCAACCTTTGGGTACAAAGCATTTCCGGATTGAGCTTCCATTACGCTGTAAGCATCTTTGTCGAATTTGCCAGATGTCCAGCATTGCACTGCCCACTATCAAAACCACAAATCAAAAAGTCGCCTAGGGATACGTACGCTGACCACCCCAAATCCCACCGAAATATAGATAAGCCTCTCCATCATCATCGACAAAACTAGCAGGATCGATACTGAAGCTTCCCTCAATTGGCTTCGGCTCTGGCTTGAAAGGGCCTTCTGGTACATCGCTCACAGCAACTCCAATACGGAACACATTCTCCTTATCTCTTGCAGGGAAGAACAGATAATATTTGCCGTTCCTGGTTGCTGCATCCGGAGCCCAGAGCTGTTTTCCCGCCCAGGGAATGTCTGCTAATGCCAAGGCCACCCCGTGATCCGTGACCGGTCCACCAACGTCTTCCATTGAAAGCACGTGATAGTCGTTCATGGCATATTGGTCGCCATTGTCGTTGTCCTTGATGTCGGTCTTGACATCATGAGAGGGGTAGACGTAGAGCTTGCCATTGAAGACGTGGGCTGATGGGTCTGCTGTAAAGATGTTCGTGACGAGGGGTTTGAGGTCCGTTGATGCCATGGTGAGCAATTGCTTTCTTCTGAATGAAGATAAGCTGAAATGAAGAGGTTGAGGGTACTCGCGGCCTTATGTAGGCTCAAGAAAAAATGGTTTATCCAGTTTACCCATGGCGACGGTTAGTAGGAACAACATTCGAGCGGCTCTGGTGATTGTTTGGTAGTGGTAAGTTTGAGGTTGAAGCTCGGCGTCGATCGCGGCGGGGGAGTTTATCCGGGCCGCTAAGCCCTAATAGCCTGAACTCGTCCTGCTCCGCCCTTCCGGATCGTACCACGCTCACAAATCGTGATAGGGGGAACCAATTGCAATGTCCTAATCCGAGTAGACACTACCTGGCGATTTGGTTTGCGTGCAAAAAAGCTAAACTTCCCTCGAGGCTCAACTTTCATTCTATGTCTAGCCCCTATTAATGTCGCTTAAACACCAATCAATTAAGTGGAAATGGTACTACACCTCCTTAATCCTCAAAGGCTGATACACAATGAAAACAATGAAAACAAAATACAAGCTCAGTCCAATTGATTATTCTTAAAGCAACTACACGATTTAGATCTTTAAGCTCAGAATGATCCGAACTCAGCACTTGTGGCAGGATCATCGAAACGAGGATGCTCTCACTTGCAAGGTAACAATGAAGAATGAACAAAAGTGAAGATCTCAATTACTCGACTATCCGGATAACGCCCGCTCACTGGTCTCTACAAGTCAAGTCAAGCTCAGAAATAAGCAGAGCGCCCTGCTTTTACTAAAGATGGTATCCATGCCTCCATAACAAGAAAACGCCAACCACGCTAATCGCAGATTCCAAAAGCTCTTCTCTCCAACCTGTTCTCATTCATCCAAAGAGAGTCGTACAATAATCCAACAGAGTGACAATTTTATAGTGGTCTTCCCTCCGCCATATTCTTTCTCAGTCGATCGAAGTAGCCCTGTGGCCAAATCTTCAACAGCTCTGCTTCTGTTGGGTTTGCTTGCTTGATCTTGGCTGCTACATTCAACAGTATTCGACCCAAAAGCTCTTCGGTGATAGGCAAAGCAGCATCGTCCCATTCAATTGGATTTAAAAATGGGTCTCTATCACTCAGCAACTCAGTAGCTGAGGGTCGCTGAAATTGATCTCTGTTTAAACACTTCTTAAGCGTTCTTATGAGAGACGCAGGCACTGGCACGGAGCCTAGGCCTACTGAAGGATATTCGATTTCGTAATTAAAGTTGATGATGGCTTGGCACCGTTGCATTTGGTTTTGAATGTGGGCAAATGGCGCTCTTCCGTATACCATTTGATAGAGAATACATCCCAGACTCCATATGTCGGATGGTTTCCCAAGTTTCATGAGTTTTGGCTCATTTGGAATTCGGCCTCTCGAGTCCGGCTTTGCGTTGGAGTCCATAAGCGATTCAGGTGACATGTAATTTGGTGTCCCGATTTGTGTCTCTCGGTGCACATTGACAGTTTCGTCTGTTTGGATTGCGTTGGCAATGCCGAAATCGATCAGTTTTAAGCGACCTTGGACGAGAACGAAATTATGAGGCTTTAGGTCGGAATGAACGATATCATGTTCGTGAATAGCCTGTAGACATTCAAGCATCTCCTTCCAGTAGTGTCGTACAAAGCTGACGTCGAATTTCGCATCATCCGCGTTCCTACGAAGGTCCAGGATCTTGTTCATATCAAGTTCTCCCATCTCCATAAGCTACGCGGACATTAGTTGCATCCAAAAGTCAGGAGAAGGTTACTTACCACACTCAAAGTTCCTTTGTCTTCGTTCAGTTCGTAGTCATAGAGACGAATCACTCTTTCCACTTTCTCCAGTTTCTTGAGCAAATCAATTTCCCCCTTGAAGCCCCTGACCGCCGCTTCGTCCGCATCGCCCAACGATACTCGCTTCAGAGCAAAGAATTTCGAATTTTCTGCCATGACTCGGTAAACTCTTGAGCTTCCTCCACGTCCAATGCAGTCGAGCCTTGTGAAGTGCTTGCCATTGACTCTTAATCTGTTTTTCTTTCCACCTGCATTGGAAGCAGTGGCTGCGCCCCCTGTACTAGTTGCAGCGTCAAGAATTGACATCCTGGGGGGAGGAGGCGCCGGTCTCCGGGGTGTGTTCTGACTTCTGGATGCTAAAGGCCTTCGATCTGAAGGAGTTGAGACACGTAAAACATCTAAATCCATGCTTTCAGGGCGCACAGGCACTTTCTCCATCTTGTCCATGAGTGTCAGAGGTGTTTGTTTGTTCCGCTTGAAAGTCGGAGGAGCTTCATTTTCTTGATCGTGCGCTGAAGGTAAGTCGGGCCTAGGTGCTGGTACTTTGAACACTGGTTGGGCTGGCTGTGGAGCTGGTCGACCATTTGAGTCTGCTGACTTCTGAGAGCTGGCTAGTGTTGGAGGCGGAGGTGATTTTGACCTCAATACAGATTCGATCATATCTTTAGAACTGATAGGACTCCCGGAGGCGAAGTCTCTGTAGGTTGAGGCATAGAACGGACCAACGTTTGCCTCTGGTTCTTGACTTGATCCCGGCTCTGAATTCCGTGGTTCTGACTCTTGTGATTCCGGATTTTGAGGCTCTTGACTTGATCCAGCAGCATCCAACCCATCGCCTTGCTCATCTACTGGGCTTTGATCTTCATCTTCCATCCTTCTCCTCCCTCTCCGCGCGGGTCCCTTCATAAACTGCCCTGCGACCTTCACCACTCTCTTGACTCGCATTGAACTTTGGAGTCCTGCCTCTTCACCATACCTTGTACGCCCTATAGTACCATATCTAGAAACACTACCTTGGCTCGAAGCTAGATGTGACCTTGCAACTGTTGTTGGATATTCTTGGGATCCTGGCGCAACCTCTTCATCCCTTGAAGCTGAGTCCGTTCTGCTTGATAGTCTTCCTGACGACCCAATAGATACTCCATGGTTACCAGACGAAGTAGTGGTTATCCTAGCAGTTCTCGGAATTGGCGCCGGAGTGCTGAGGTCCAGTGGACTTTCAGCCTTCACCGGAGCTATCTCATTGTGCTTTCGAACTGCACTCGACGCCGATGAAGTTCGGCGTAGTGTTGACGAGCCAGGTGTGCCACTTAATCGTACAATTCTTCGAGGATATGGACTGTGAACCCTGGTGCCGGTAGGCGAGACGTGATCTTGAATTGTGTTGACACTCGCTGCCCTTCCATGAAAACTCCCATTCGCATTCGCTTCTGACGATATCCGCGCTTTCGTTGCAGGCGAATTGCCCACCGAAGGGTTTGCGGCATTGAGTAAGGCATTTGTTAGGGCCGAGCTCATGGGTGGAGCAATCTCGTCGTCGGAGCTATCGTTGAGAGAGTAGGTTCGCGCATGGCTTTCGACAGGTACCGAGTCGCTGCGATGCAATTGAGGTCGTGAGGGAATTTGTCTGTATGCTTGTCGTGAAGAGGGTCGTCTGGAGAGCGATGCGAAATGGGAAGCGCCCATTGGTGTTGGTGAAGCCATTGCCATAGCGAGGGAGGGGGAAGGGAATGA
Organism: Stipitochalara longipes BDJ; assembly: GCA_009732865.1. Taxonomy (NCBI): domain Eukaryota; kingdom Fungi; phylum Ascomycota; class Leotiomycetes; order Helotiales; family Hamatocanthoscyphaceae; genus Stipitochalara; species Stipitochalara longipes. The sequence goes on along the minus strand of ML769337.1, from coordinate 805,210 downwards.
TAATAATTAGTTGTTTCGGCGTCCAAATGAGTATTTACCACGTCGAAGTCAATAGCCCCATGCTCGTATTTGGAGGAGGGAAAGCAATGGAAGAAATGCACGTCGTTATGAAAGGAGAATCGCGTGTTGAAAGTTGTACACTTGACGGATTTGTGAAAGTTTTAGCCTAGTCGGTTGCTAGGCAACATGCATCCCTGACAACACCGGCAAGTGAAGCGAGGCTGAGAGTGGTGTGCGCTATGGACAGCCTCGGCCTGTGAGGTGTGGAATCTCAAACGACTCGAACGGTGTTCCGAAACAAGAACTCTCGATTGTTCACATCGAAACGAATTATTGAAGCTTCGAAGTCCATACTCACATATCAAGTCCTCATTGGACAACCAAGGCATCCAAGCACCTGAATCAATTCGCTGCCCCGGATGTTCAGCGGGTTAAGCGCTCTCTCGTTTGCCAGGTTTATATTCGACACTGAGCTTCCCCGAACAGTCGAAACTACTCTCGAAAGCATTCATCACCGTTGATCAAAATGCTTTTCGCCAACTCGCTTCACATCTTATGCTTTGGCGACAGCCTGACAGAAGGTGTATACCTTGGGGCACCTCGCCCGCATCCATACTCGATTGCATTGAAGACTGGATTAGAGAAAGCGTTTCCGACTTTTAATATCACAATGGACAATCAAGGCGTAGGCGGAGATCGAGTAACATCACCACCAGGAAACTTTCTTCCGCGTATGCAAAAGGCATGTGAGTGAATACCGCACCTTCTAAATAGTAGAGACCGGTGGGCATCAGCTGACAGAACAGTACAGATGAAGAAGTCCACCCCCACAATCCCTATGACTGGGCCATAGTCCTTGGTGGTACAAACGACATATCCGTAAAATATGACGCAGACGACATCTACAAAGCACTGCAAAGAGTCTGGGCTATCCCCCTCAACCACGGCACCAAAGTTCTCGCGCTCACCATCCCCGAATGTGGGTTCGACGATTCACCGATTACTGCTCATGGCGACGAGCTCAATAAGTTGATTATGGAGCACAAAGATAAGGACTAGTAAATTGAATATATTGAAAGTGGTCGGACGGTTGCTGATGAAAGCTAGTTATACTTTTGATCTCCATACTGCGGTTCCATTCCGGGGCATTCCTGAGAAAAAGAGAAACGAATTGTGGGGTGACCCAGTGCACTATTCGCCGAAAGGATATGATTTAGTTGGAAGATTACTTACAAAAAGACTGACAGAGCTCATTCAAGCTCAAATCGCCTATGGTGATGCACAAAATGCCGATGGAAGAATGGAGCTGAAGAAAAGAGGATCGTCTCCCGGCTAACGCTGTATTCCATACCCGACAGTTGATGTTGAAGAAATTGCGTTCTATTTTGCTATCTTGGCAAACCTTGGTCTCATTTTTCTTCGTAACGCCGTTGCAATGATGCAGGCCAAACGCTTCACACATCCATGTTTATCCACCTAAACGCCAGGTCATATCTCATTGATCCATGCCAGCCTTTATACAACCAAATTTGCTGCAACGAAGTCCTGGAGAGCTGTTAGGTAGTAATAGGTTGGACTTTTAGGGTGAACTTACAGGGTATCGCAATTGCAGCTCAGATGTGACCTTCTCGACCTCTTCAGCCAATCCTTGGACGTTGGCATCCCACTTCTTCAACTCTCGTCCAACTACACCCTCTGCTCTTCCACTACCCTTCTCTCCGGTTGCTTCTCCACCCTCAAACCAGATAACTCTCTCGATTTGGTCAATACGGCCAACTAATCTGCCTTGTTCAATCATCTTAGCAGTCGTATCTTCCGCCTTATCCCCATCCAGCCCTAGCAATAGACCCAAGGCATCGAAACTGATATTGTTGTACAGTCTTGAGGCACCTCTCAGGTTGTGCTCGATCACTGCTCTCTGCAAGACCGTGCTTCCATCTCCAGTCTTCGCCAGCTGATGGGGTGCCAATCCTTTTGCGAACTTCTCAACCTCTTCGGGCGTCAATAGCCGATCTAGGAACATCTTCTCCAATATGCTGTACTCCTCCAACGTGCTCGCCCGTTCATCCTTATAAAGCCTTCCCAAAGCACGACTTCTGGCTGGACCCGCAGGAGCTAACACCGCGCATTTTATAGCCATGCTAAGCGTATGCAATCTCTCTTCCTCGGCAATCACAGCCATAAAGCTGATCTCCTGGTATCCTTGTGCAGCAGCCAAGAAGTTTCGTCTTGCATCTTGGATTCGTGCCTGGCAGAGATTAAAATGCAGATTCAGGTCCCGGTCGTCCACCGTATATATCAAATTCTTAGCTTTATTAAGATACTGCTCTGCGAGCGTGGTGTCATCGACCTCTAGATAATTTCTTGTGATGCGAATCCAGAATCGAACTTTATCTTCGTTTGTGACTTTTCTCTGTGACGACTCAAGCGGAATGCCAGAAAGGATCTTGGCCGAAGCTAAGAAGTCTTCATCATCTTCGTAGGCTGTAGCCATGAGCTCCCGGATCTGCGCATTTTGTTCTTCAAAGGAGGATGCCTGGCTTTGGAATTTCTCTAGAGCGTATTCACCAACTTCGATCTTTACTCCGTTGATGGGGACCGTTTTAAGAGCCGAGACATAGGTGACGCCGAGAGATCGAGTAGCTACAATACCAAGGCTGCCGTCGAATATGGCATCGAGGATTGCGATGAGGTCTTTGGAGAGTGCCGCTGGGGTCGATAGGTTTGGGATGTCTTTGAGAAGAGCTACGTAGCCTTGTTGCTTGTCCGCAGAGGATGAAATCTCTTTGAGAGCTTCTAAAACCTTCGGCGTAGACATCGTGATGTCAGGCTTCGGCGTCGGTCATCAAAGACTGGATTGATGAAATTGTATCGATGAGGCTGAAGATAATCGCGGGGAGAGCTTCATCGGAGCTTTAGGCAACACGCACTAGTGGCTTCGCTTGCAGACCCCTGAAAGGCCGCAGACCGCCAATTTTCCCGCCTACAACAACAAACAAATCTCCTCGCCTTCCATATCTGCTTTAAATTTGAACATAATCTAGGTTGACAGCATCTGCACGAAGTACTTCCGGCATACGGATGATGGAAGCCATCTTCATTCGGGAGTCCTCAGGACTTCGTGACCTCGACGTTAGTATTTGCCGAAGATTTTACGTAAACTTCTGCTCTGGGACAAGGAATCTCGAGCGTACACGATGTTTTGACCAGCGTCATTAGAAATCCAGACCTGATGTAATAAATTGTTCGTGTACAAGTCATAGCCTCTTAGAGCCATTTCACCAGGCTTTCGTCGATTTCAAACTTCCTCGAAGGAGTTTCAAGCGAACGTCAAGGATACATTCTTCAGTGAAGCGCAGGAATCTTTCTTTTCTTTCACATATCAACCTTTCATCCGTAGTTCTAAGATAGTCTCCTTGTAAGGGTTTGAGATAGTGCCGCAGGCTGCTGTATTGCCCCGAGACTGGTTCCTTGTCAACAATGAAATAATCACCAATTTGCTGAAGTTGTTTAGGATAATGAGACTGAACAAGTAACTTTGGAAAGTTTCCAAACCAAAAAAGTTGCAATAGGTGGACTCCTGTTAGTCCTGTGATCCTCGAAAATAGTTGGCCCATTCACGACCATGGATGGGCTTAGAGGCTATGCAAACGGGATCAGGACCACCCCAGTTGTCCTTGCCTAATACAAGCTGCAAAACGAAAGTCACACCCTGAACTCCAAGGAAAGACTCTATCCTAAGTTTCGGACAGTCTCTGCGCCTCCTTTGATTCATTATCAGCCGATAAGCTCAATCCCCACTTCCAAAGCTTCTATTCAGCGCAAGTGGCGACCGCCACGAATGAACTATTGCTTCCTAGTACAGTGTACTTTAGCTTCAAAACAAATCAATAGCTATTGTCAAGACATCGGCCTTCAGCTAGAGGTTCGAGCTCTTAGGACGCCATACTCTTCCTACGAAATGGCAGCATGAGCTCAGGTCTGCTGCAAGTAAAAGGAGGGGCTTTTTAAAGCATATGTTTGTTGCTCATTTCAGGATGCATGCTACCGTCTGATATATTTTGCCGCATGGGTTTATCGCTTTGAGGTAGGGCTTTCGGGAACATTGTAGCCGTGCAAGATCGGTCCCAGAAGGTAATACGCTTTCAAGTCTCAAAGAAGTCCGCTCAAATTTCGGACCTAGAGACGAACGTTTGCCTTCAAGCCCTTGGAGAATCTTCTTTGAGGTAAGCTAGTTGGATACTTTGAGTATTTGATTCGGATTCCTAGCGTATCGGCATATGAATTCTCGCTTCTCGCAAATTGAACCTTACCTTACGAGGCAACGGAAATAATCTTCCAGCTCTCGAGTGGATGAGAACAATCAATGTCTTAGAATTTAGCTTTCTCTATCTTGCGTAGCAGCGCAAGGACAACTTTCCCCTACCCATACATAAGAAGCTGTATCGTTATGCATAGCGTACGCTTCATTCCCTCATGTGCAGAGATCCGCCGTTTAGAAGTTCTTGAAATGCGTGTGCGTTATTTGATTTCGTTTTCGAAGAAAGAGGTTAGCGGAACGTCCTGTGGTTCATATTGATATTTTCGACACATCCAAAGTATTTTTTTTCATACACTCTCGAGGTCTGAATGACCTAGAATACTCTTAGCCCAGGCTCGCTCTTTAACCTCGCCTTAAGTCCTCGGTCTAAAACCTAATAATCGACATGATTTGGACACAAACTTTCATCGAATCCACTTTCTGTGGTTTGTATTATTTCTGACTTGTAGTCCAGCAATTCAAGGCGAAGAATAGATTCCTATGTATTGCGAATAGCAGAACAACCTAACAGGCAAGCCCGCTCTCTAATTCCATCGATTATCCCTAACTGGATTAGAACTGGACATACTCGGACACGGAGAAACAAGGCATCCTCAACTATTGCCAAGTCCTTCACTCAGCATGCAGTCATGGAAAGTAAAATCAAAAACCCCCCCCAGCACCTACTTTGACGTCGATGCCAATAGAGCTGCTAGACGCCATCTGCACGTTTCTCCCACAGCAAGGTCTCCACAGTCTCATGTTGTGCAATTCGAACTTCAGTGAGGTGGCAGCTCAGTACCTTTATATGGAGCCAGAATTTGCATCCACATATCGATTTGCGCAGGTAAAGACCCATTCCCAAGTCCTTTCTAGTGTTAAGCTAGGCAAAGTAACATACGTCTAGTTCACCTTTATAGTGGTCAATCGGCAGCACTACGCTCAAATGGTACGGTCCCTCGATATCAGTAAATTCGACAGCATTAGGGACAGAGGGGGAGAACCCGCCGAGATGGCCGGATGGCGAGAATTTAAGTACCGCCACGAGCAAATGTTCACCGTCCGTCCTCAGTCATCCTCGTTCGCTTCATCTTCATCCTCTCCACCGTACAAGCCCCTAAAAAAGCCAAATGTGCCACCAAGTAGCACACACCCGTTCCCAAGTCCGCTTCTATCAAGTTTTCACCGCGTTCGCGACGTTCCGATAGGTGGTATCTATCATGTCCTAGGAGCTTGCGCCAGGATTAAACGCCTCAACATGTCACGGCTACATCTGGCTTCAGACTTCATGGTCAAAAACCCTACGAATCCACGTTCAACCCTGGCATATAGCCTGTCCTTAAATGTTGATGTTTTCAGGCCGGAGCATAGCAAAGAAATTGTCACCTTCGTCTCTGATGTCCCGAACTCCTGGACTTGGCAACACTCCGAGCTCGTTGCCATTTATGCTGATGCGCTTCTCGACTTGATGTTTCGGCTGCGAGAGCTGGAGACTTTTAAGGCTCAGGATACAATATGGCTGAATACAGCCATGGTGAAGAGATTGATGAAAGAGACGCCGAGGGCGGAGACTGGAGTTAGAGGCTTGAGACAGGTAGATTTTACGAATAGTGGAATGGAGCCGGGTCTTCCTTGGGCGATTAAGGGGAGTCGCGAAAAAGTGGAGAGTATTGTTGGCGAGATGGGAGACGCGTCAGGGAAAAGGATGGTTTCCCGAGTGGTCGGAGGCAACTTAGGCTTTGATTTTGCTAAGGAGCAGCTTCGCTCACCTACTTTCAAGACTATGTAAAGAAATGTTCCTGAATTGTTTCTGCATCAACGGGGTATTGGCATGGTGTTCTTGACGGTTTGCAGGAAGCGTTCCCTCTTGAGACGATTTCACAAATTTGCATTGTTGATTAGTTGATATATTCTTATGGATTTATGATTCGGCACTATCTCTGCTAATAGAATGAGTTATGTCATTCTCTATACGAAGATTGCGCATTTTTTCCCTGTTCAGAGGTTGCTGATTTGTGAAAACACCGCAAATGCATTTCCCCAATGCGTAACGCCACTGCATGCAGACCAGCAGAAGTCCCTACCCTCCCTACCCAAAACACCTTGCAATGCCACGAGAATGGACTGTGGTTGATGATTCATCTACGAGACCACATCCTCGAACTTCACATCATCGTCATCCTCTCCATCTTCCTCATCCCCCATATCACTATCTCCTCCTGGATCTCCCTCTGCCGTTGGTGCAACCGCATCGCCAATCTGGTCGTAGTTGGCAATCTTGTTCTCTGGCTTCAGCGACCATTGCGTGGCAAATCTTCCGCTCTTTGCTAGCACCGCAACCTTCTCGAGCGTTTCTCGTAGATAGGCCTCGGGTTGCTGGAGTTCGGCACGCAACGCCTTCATGGACCAATAGTTGTATCTTCTGAAGCAATCAAAGATACGATCCAGGAGCTCGTTTTGTGGCATACGGGCAGTCTTCATGAGTTGTGGTCTTTGACCCTGAGGAGGACCCTTCGTTTTCTACAATACTGTTAGTTGTAGCACTTGGAAGAAGGACTATGTAAACCTACGATAAATGTCTGGAACGCGTTCTGAGCGCTGATGGTACCCGGTTGAATGAAGTCCTTGCTTGTGACAGATAGGTCCTCGTTGATGAACTTTGTAAATTTCTTTGGACGCATAGCTTCCAACGTTCGCATAGCAAGAAGACGCTCGGATTCCGCATTCTCAACCGCGATACAGTTGACTTCGTGGGCTACCTTTCCAGCAATAGTGGTGCGTTCTGATGACAAATATTAGCTATGGTCATATTCTATCAAGACTAGAACACTGACTTGGTATCGCCTTTCGGAAGTATGGCTGGAAGCGCTTGTTAGGATCATATGGCTGCTTAGAAATCGGTTTGTCGTTCTTTGGGCGTGTCAGTCTGGCGGGCATATTCGCACTGGCAGGATTGAACTTTTGCCTCGACCTCGACTTGAAGCCAGGGAGATCCTGTTCAGTGAAAACATATGTATTCTTGACAGTCTCCTCCGTTACGTCCAGTACATACTCCTTGGGGACAGTCTGATGCTCTGCGAGATTGGAGGACAGTAGCATTTGAAGAGAAGTCTACAGGAAAGATTAGTCTCGACGTTACTATCAATATTGAACATGGCCATACCTTTGGCTCCCCATCCGGACCTGTCGTAGGTATCATTCTGATGGTCCCAACTTGGATCTCTGCATCGTCGTCCAGCTTTTCCCATGCTTCCCATAGAAACTTCGGTACTCGCGCAAGGTAAAGTCTCTGAAAGTTGGGATCTGTATTGAACTCAAGATCTCCAGCATCTTCGTAGAGATCATCTTCACTAATCCCCGGTGACGCGCCTTGGGTTTCCGGATCGGGCTTGATGAAAGGGTCCGCCATGATTGTGGAGAGGTTTGATTATCGAAGCTCGTCCATGTAGAAGCTGAGATGCAGTTGTGGCATCTACAGTCAGTGGTGAGGTCTTTGTTCACTGTCACCTGGAGGAGAGCTTGTGGAATGGGACAAGGATGTCGAGGAGGCTTTCATTTGCGGCTAGCGGAACTTGCCGCCCTCTGCCTTGACCGTGCGCTAAAATGTTGCATCCTATTTCATGGACATCTTCACTTCACAAATTCCTTCCTTTCTCAACTTCAAAATTTCCTAACCACAACATAAACTGTTGATGAACATACACAGTGACATACTTGACTAACCCTTAGGAATACAACTACTATGGACTCAGATGATCAAGAGGCTCTCCTCGCGAAGATTAGCCAGGTCGCTGGTAAGTTCGCCACGCGCTCACCTGTTTCCATTTTCCTACAGCTCACAAATTCCTCTCCAGGCCACATCAATCGACACAAGAATGCACTGAACACAGATCAGCAGCCCCAGTACCATCAACACGCGCGGAATAGCAACTACGGAGGTATGGGAGGCTTCACGCAATCGACGGCTTACAGTACTGATGAAAAAGGATACCCACAATCAAGCACTGCATGGCGACCGAGCCGCGGTGGCTACTCCTCTCGTGGATATTCCAGAGGAGGAAGGGTCACGCAAATTCACCGCAACCGAACTCTTGTATTGAATGGCAATACGCCAACAACAGGAACTGGTGCAGCGGCATCTAATGAGAGTGACAATCCTGCTGGCAGTGGAGCCAATGCAGGAGCCGCTTGGGTCACGAAGCAAGATCGTCACCTTCAGTTAATCAACACATCCATCTTCGAAAAAGATAGCCAGAAGCGAGCACAAGCCATCGAGCAAACTCGCCAACAGAAATTGAAGCAAAGAGATGAGCGTGAGAAGGCGAGAATCGTCAAGCACCTTCAGCGAGGCATTTCCATACGACCCACTGGAATGGCAAGCAACAATGAACTAGATGTGAATGGAATTCGATTTCGAGTAGTACAAGGTGGTAGCAAACTGGTCAAAGTCCCTGGTGAGGATTGGCCCAGAAACGCCAGCGGAGCTATTAAGCTTGATGGATCAGTCATGAGCTTACAGTGGCCAGGTGATTTTAATGCAGCAAAATCTACTCCCAAGTCAGCAATGGTTGGTGGAGTACGGTTTTACAGAAGCAAAAGCGGCAACATGTATCGATCCGGGATCATCAAAGCCTACCGGTATGGATAACCACAATTCAATCTACTCATTCAGAGAACTACGACGGCGCTAATCTATTTCATGCCAGGAGAACTGGGGTCGTTAAGAAGATTAACGAGCCCTGCAAGATCTTTACAACAACTGGTATTCCCTTTCTTCACGGGGCCGCGTTCTTCCGCGCTCTCAATAAGTGATGAGCGACTTGGGTTGCAGCTAACACATCCGTTCGTTTTTTTTTAGGTTCCTGCCCCAAAGGTCCCAGATGCCGCTATATTCATGATCCGACAAAGGTTGCAGTATGCAAAGAGTTTCTACAGAAGGGATCTTGTCCAAGTGGAGATTCCTGTGACCTCTCACATGAGCTGACCCCAGAGAGAACACCCACTTGCCTGCATTTTGCCAAAGGCAATTGCTCCAACTCGAATTGTCGCTATACCCATGTCCGGGTCTCCCCAACTGCCCCAGTTTGTCGAGCCTTCGGCATCTATGGCTACTGCGAGAAGGGTGCAAGCTGCACAGAGCGTCATGTTAATGAATGTCCGGATTTCAGCAACACAGGTACATGTACCACCAAAGGATGCAAATTGCCCCACCGACACAAGGCGAGCGTGATGCGGAACATCACTGCTCGAAATGGAGAATCTTCACCTGAAGAAGGCAGTGATATATCTAGTGACGACGAGGACGAAGAAATTGGTAGCGATGATGTCGACTCTGACGACCTCGATGAGGAGTTCTTTGGTGACGAGGATGGAAAGATAGATTCCGACATCCCCATGCAGCAAGACTACGTTCACTTAAGGTGATCATAGCATCACTCTTCAACAACCTATTTACCAGCTGTTCCTGGCTGGTTTCATTTCTCTTTCAGCGATTCATCGCGCGTATCATGCATAATGGATGGAGTTAACGTTTTCTTGCATTTGCGGCGTGGCTTTCGAGGGATTTCGGCTTGCCATGGTCATCAGGGCCTGAGATACCCCCAGTCCGCGTCTGCAGGCTTCGGCCTTATTGCTGTTGTCTATCTGAGTAAAAGAAATAGAAAGAAGAAAGAAGAAAGAATAGAAACATAATTGTGGAAATTTCAGCTTGCCTTGTGTGGGTATGCCTTCGAGTTGCTAAACATCTGTATTCTACGTGCCTCCTGGTTTCCGTATCGAGTGATTCAAAAATTCACTTTTTGCCTGCGCCATTCCCCAACCACCTGGTCTTTCCACATTCCCTACTCCCCACGTAAACATTCCTCAGGTCTTAAGCAGAGCCCAACTTCAGCTTTCGCATCTTTCTCCTTTCTTTTTCCTGCTTCAAACCCTGACCATCAACTCCTCTCGTCAGGTCGAGTCCAAGACATACATACAGAATGACACTGTCACTCTTACCTCACAACTCGGACATCCTCACACTTGAGACACATCCTGCATACCGATACGAAACAGCCACATGCGTATTTACATCGCAGGCGCTTGAATTAGCGCTCACAGTTGCGTTTCAAGCTGAAAATAGCGAGGCTGGAGCTGCATGTCTTGTCTTAAGACTCGTGTTGGTGGATTCGCACTCGAGGGGAACGAGGAGTGCGTCACTGTGGCGGTGGGAGTGAGGCAAGGCGATGGTTATATGGGGCTTGCTACTGCAGTGGTCTATTTCTGGGATTTTGGGTTCGGGATTTGGGGGAAGGCGGCCATGCAGGTTGATTATGATTATGGTAAGCGGAGAGCGAAGGAGGCGTTGCGATTGGATGAAAATGGATCGGATTGTCAAGTGAGATCAGGGTCTTTCCTTGTTTGAGGTGAATGTTTGGAGGAAGGATTGTGTTATGTGAGAGTTTTGGGATTTTGGAGGGAGTGCAGATACGGATGCTTCGGAACAGAGGAAGAATGTATGAGGATGGAGGAGAGGAAACAAGTGAGATAGGAAGTGAGCGGTCATGATGGTATTATGGAGATGAACTTCTAGGCAGTGGGAAGAGAGAGCGAGAGAAAGAACTGTGAGTAGTAAATAGACCAGGCAGGTCGAGGTAAGTCAAGGATAAAGTGAAAATATTGTTATTGTGAGTGTTTTGTGGCGGCTGGCACGGAGAAGGCGGTTGCAAAGCCAAGATGGCCGTAACTGGGTCAGGGTGCAAAGCACATTGCAATTCTCTTTGTGGGATTTGGGATCAGTGGTTCTCTCGACTATGCAGTATCAAGTTCAAACGTTTTCTAACGTTTGGTTCCAGTGGGTCACTACTCTACTCCTGCATTTTGATTTCTTCTTCTATTCTGTTTGACAGGATGCTCGCTGTTCCTCTCATAATATTTTTAACCTACCATCTCCTGATAATTCGCGCCAAGTTCAGAAGACCGCCAAGGTGCTCTGTTGGAGCAGAGTCATAATGCGGTTATGAAAATTCAAAAACGCGTGGCAGAGTTGGCGGTGAAGAGGAAGGCCTCATCTTTAACAACTTCCGGTCCTGCCCCGCCGCCATTTAAGACTGGTACCTATGCAACATTGGCGCGTTGCGGCCCAAGAGAAGATTGCAGTAGGCAAAAGTGTCTCTTCAGTGGAACAGAGGATGATCTCAAAGTTCCAAGTGAATTATGAGAGCTGCTACAGCGCCTTTTTGCAGATCTTCTAAGTGACGAAATCCACACAACAATCTAGACACACGGGAGGCCAACCGACAAAGAACCATTGCTGCACGGGAATTTAACAATTCAAATGGCTACTAGACCATAGAAGCTTACAGCAATTTCGAGATTTTAGGAACATGCGGTGACACGGATGTGAGCGGATAGCCTGCAGCGTTGCGGCACCCGTTTTAAGAATCGCAATGTTGGAAATGCTACAAGGTAAACGGGACTACCTCGGCCGCCTCTCATTCTTCTATCCAAAGCAGTGTATCGAGAGTTACCGGTACGTTGGTACGTCACTTCTGCTATAGACAGCATCGTCTAGCCAAGAAGTTCAACATAAGCGTACTTTCACGACGTGACCGGTCTGGAATATATGTTTCAGACTTTTGTCAATCTTTTGATTGATTGGAAGGAAATGGACCCCAAGGAAACGATGCCGTCACCGCCATAGATCCATAACGGGAGATCTTATTGAGCTGATAAAACCAAAAGGGCATCCATGACATCTTCACCGCTTCCGAAGCGAAAAGAAAACACGAGACACATGCGGCACAGACGCAGGCGCAGAGTTTTCCCCAGAATGCACAGAGAACAGCTCAGGAACAACTCGAAATAGAAAACAATAATGTGACGAATGGTGCGTTGCAGGCCCTGCGGCTTTCCGCGCGGGAGCTTTGCAGGATGCATTTCGATCTCACATCTGGTGGGACAAAGAGCAACGTCGCCGAGCCGCCGAAGCCGTTTGCCAAAACACCAATGTACGAAGGGCTGTGATATAGGCTAGAGTCATACGAGGAACAAGAGAACAGGGGAAGCAGCCACTCAGACCGACAATCCGATTGTGTTAAGAGGGGTTGTTTGCTCACGGCAAGGATGGAACAATCGGACGTTCTCGCTCGGTGGTCGACCGGAATTGAGCCTGGCGGTGAAGTCCCAACAGTATGATGTGAAGCGCCTTTCCACTTCCGAGGTCCACAGGCAGACTGCAAGGAGGGCTGGGAGCGTTTGAAGGCACGATACCCTCCGTGGTCCGGCGTGTTTGCAAGGCCGATCGCACGATCTGGATCAGAGAAAGTGTCTCCCAGCCTCTCCGGCCACTCAGCAGAAGGGGACGCGAAAAACAATTCAGACGGGTCCACTCTGTGTTGACAGTATGAGTCGACGCGAACCCGACCGCAGGGTTCACCGCTTCACGTCTGACGGCCTTGTTTATTTTGAAGGGCGAAGGGTGAAGGGTGAAAGGTTCTGGAACAGAGGAAGGGTAAGGGCCGCGGAAGGGAGAAGGGAGAAGGTCGCGTCCTGCTCGGTTGTGGACTCCCGCTATAGAATGCCCCTGAACGACCCCTGTCGCGGTCGTCAACGTCTCCAATGCCTGGATTATCGCAGTTTGCGCTCACACTCCAATCTCTCGGCCTCATCATCGCCAACTTTAATTATATTGCATGCCGTCATACGCGCAATCGTGATCTGAGATCGCCCTGCCGGCCCAAGATTTCCAGCCGTGGAAAAAGAAAAAGAAATCTTGTGGCCGGAGCTGTGCTCGAGAAATATCTCCGTCCAAATAAGGTCGCGGCACCAGGGCTATGCTAGTCCGTTCAAGGGAATCCTGACGAAATTCTCCCGCCGTCTCCAGCAAGTGGGAGACGAGCAGCCGGAGGGACCTCAGGATCCAGGGCGCACTGTATCTCGAGATTCAGGTTGCGAGCATGTCGGTGTGATGGGGCTAAGATGAAGAGTTTGATCTTGACCAGTCGCAGTCTCGCCCTGGGCGTTGGGCACGAGATTTTATGTTAGGTACGATCGAGCACCAATAGGTAGGCCGTTGGGTGCAGTTCTCTGTCACCTCCCCCCTTGAGGAGTTAAGGCTGTCCTGCGGTTGCGGTTGCGGTTGCGGTCGAGTTTGAGGCCGCAGTGCTTGTGCACGTCTTGGGGGTTGGTCGGGGAAGTGACGGCATTCAGAATTTCCATTTCTCAGCACGCCTGATCACGACGAGTTCGGCCCAAAAAGCAAAGGGGCGTGGTGGTGGAGGTGGAGGTCTTGGTCGTCTTGGTCGTCAACAGACGACGCGTGACATGGGAGCCCCTCGTTGAGTCTGGTCTCCCATCGTCGCCCAAAGCAGACCACGGCTGTGTCTCGACTGTAGCGATCGCCTCAAGTTTGACGATTGGCGTTCGTTCCAAATGCGAGCACGACGGTCTCCAGCCTATCACTCGGGGCAGACAATGACTGTTTCTGGCGGGAGCTCGCCGTTCGAGCAACTGGCGACTCCAATGGGAGCGGCGGGCGATGGGTGCGCTGCGGAAACAAACCGGGCCCCGGCCTGTGTCATGCAACCGCCTCTCTGGCAACCTATCGGGGGGCACGGCTGCGCAGAGTTGAGCGCAGAGTTGAGCCAAAGTTGACCCCATAGCTGCCCAACTCACTAAGAAAGTTGCGTTGCTGAGCAGCGAGCCAAACCCCTCGCCTGATGGGGGGTGGCTCACACGAGCTCTCCTCTCGCTGCTTAGGCTAGGCCCTGCCATGCCATGCCATGCCATGCCATCCCATGCTCTCCTCTCCTCTCCTCTCCTCTCCCAACCTATCCCATCCGCTCCCTGCCTCTCCCCACCCTATCCCATCCCACTCCCTCTCCCACGCCGACCACAGCAGCAGCGCTCTTCGCGACTGTCAGGCAGGCCCACCGTCCAACTGATCAGGGCTACCGCAGACGGCGTCGCTTGCACCCGCACCCGCCTTGCTTTTTCCCGTCTTCCCTGGCCTCTCCTTGCCTGCAGGCGCATGGAAGTGCTGCCAGGTTGGGGCTTGTTACGACTTCATCCACTCACTTGACTGCTTCGGGTTACGCAGAGCGCGGCCATCCGCTGCCATATCGGCACAGAGGCTCGTGGGATAAGAAGCAAGAGGGCCCGTTCTTAATCGCGTTGATCTCACCTCATACCAAACGGTACTGCGTCTGCGCACCCACGCCCACGCTTCCAACTCTCCACGTTTGTCTTCCTCCTGCTCCGGAAGACTTTTACTTCTTTGCCATCACACGAACCTACTCGATCATAAGCAGTGCTTCGCGCTGCAGTCTGCGCTCGTCTTTCCACCGTCGTGCTCGTCGGCGGTTCCCAGCTCTGTCTATCGCTTCACCGCCACCCCATCCCGCCCGAACTTCGCTTCCTTCTGCTCACCACACCTCCCCCACCAACACGAAATTCACAAAATGTCCACCTACCCTATGCACAACTTTTACCGGCCGTCAGCGTTGACGGTCGACACCCACACGCAAAATTACTACGAAGAGGACGAGGGAAGCATTCTGGACGACAATATCCTCGACCCCAGCTCAATAGACTCCGGCCTAGAGATGTCCCCTCCCATGGACGGCAGCCGGCGAGAGTCGTTTGCTGTCTCGTCAGCACTGTTCTCACCGAAAACTGACGACTGGCAACAAGTCGACATGCAGCGGATGTCGTCAAACAATCCGTTTGTTGAGCAAAATCACAATCCATTCATGCGAGTCGACTCCCAGTCTTCGTCATATGGACATCAAGGCCACGGTTGGGCCATGAACCACGGCTCGGGCATGAGCACTCCAATGCAAACCCATGATG
The DNA here is from genome assembly GCA_009732865.1 of Stipitochalara longipes BDJ. Classification (NCBI taxonomy): domain Eukaryota; kingdom Fungi; phylum Ascomycota; class Leotiomycetes; order Helotiales; family Hamatocanthoscyphaceae; genus Stipitochalara; species Stipitochalara longipes. Next base: position 790,080 of record ML769337.1, on the reverse strand, counting down.
GACTTCCATCAGACTTCGAGGTCAATGCACCAGTTTTCCAACGGCCAATGCAAACTCCCTTCACCAATCCTAGCAATCAGCAACTACCCCTCTTCTCGTCGAGCAGCACCAGCAACGGGTCTATTCCTACTTCACCGCAAAAGGAATGGTCGGTAGCAGATGCTATGGACCACCGGTCTATGCCAAAACGCATGCGACCTCACAGCCCAACTCTACGGTCGCATCCGGACATGGCGAGGCGGGGTGACGGTATCCGAAAGAAGAATGCACGATTCGATATCCCAGCCGAGAGGAACCTCAACAACATTGATCAACTCATTGCCCAGTCTACAGATGAGCAGGAGATCAAGGAGCTGAAGCAACAAAAGCGATTACTCCGGAACAGACAAGCAGCGTACGCTTCCCCTATTTTGGTTTTTACCCCTTTGGTTTACACGGCCCACTAACCCCTTTTAGTCTTGATTCTCGCCAACGCAAAAAGCAACACACTGAACGCCTCGAGGATGAGAAGAAGCATTATACTGCTTTGATCAACGATCTCGAAGAGGACCTGGCTGAAGCCAAGCTTGCTCTCGATGAGTGGGCCCGCAAGGAACAACAATATCAGCAGTTCATCGAGAACATGCAGATGGAGAAAGAGGACATGCTTCGTGTTCATACCCTTGAGACCGGTGACCTTCGCAAGAAAGTCAGTGTTCTCACTGAGGCCGTTCAGCGACTGGAGAGTGCGCCCGTGAACAATGTTTCCAGTTCTCACGGCTTCACCAACGACTACACCGATATCGACAGCCTTACGATGGATAGTGCTTGGGATAATATCTCATTCCTCAACGACTTCCCGACTGAGCCGGAGGTCAAAATAGAAACCTCTTTGGTTCCTCTCAAGAAGCCGGAGAACTCCCTCCTCAGCGATCCGGAAAAGCCCGCTGCTCAGGGCCTGCTACTCATGCTCCTTCTCTTCGGTGCCTTCGTCGCTTCAAAAGGGTCTTCCCCAACCATTCCTCAAATGTCAGACGATGTTCGAGCTGCTTCCGCTACTCTACTGGAGGATATCTTTAAAGATGCTGGCGTTCCACAATCTGCGTCTGGTGTCTCCGAGGCTATCGCTCCACTTCCATCCGGCAACTCCTGGTCTACTACCATTCCTCAAATGGGAGGAAACGAAATGGTCGGTGTCACCTCATCGACGCTCGGTGACCTCGCCGACAGCCTCGCCCAGCCCTCCGAAGAGCAAAACCATGAGCAGCTGTTCTCCTTGTCGGCTGCCCAGTACAACGGCCTCACCAACCAGGACTTTTTGCAACATGCACCTCAGCGCTCCACCTCTCAGGGGCGGCGAAATCTTGGGGAAACTCTTGCTGCCATGCGAAGTAACAGCAAGAAATCTGCCGCAGAGGTTTATACACGCTCTCTCCTCTGGGAACAGGTGCCTACTGAGGTTGTCCGCAACTTTGCCAAGCTTGTCTCGGAATGCAATTCTCGGAATGGTCAACATAACGACGATTGCAATTCGGCCGCTGGCTGAACCTCTTGATATTTTTTCCATGTCACTTTTCTATCTATCTACGGTTATGAATTACGGCTTCACCACCCGCAAGACCTCTGCAGCTCACGCATCTTGTGTTTTCATTTGTTTAGCAACCAAGCAAGCGAGTTTGATCTTTGAGCGATGATTTTCTGAATTTTTTGTTTTCCTTCATCTTTTCCTACGGCATTGTCATCATGGGCGGAGGGAAAGGATGGGGAAACCGGACGGTACAGCTTAGCATTGCTCACACCAGCAAGCAAGCAAGCAACACGAGCTACAGCGCGGCTCACATCAAACCAAACATTGGGGCTCATATGTAAATTGGATACTTTTTTTTTTGCTGTCAAGGGAAAGAGGAGGGATTACGTTTCCCACCCTTCGAACGGCATGGGGCATATTTTTCTTTTGGTACATCAGCATCACAATCAATCACACCTCTACTACAAACGACATAACGAAACATCACGATCTCACGATCCTAAAGATACCTCTCTGCCTCGATATATCACGACGCAAACATACAGACACGGACGATTCTCACGAAAGCATGATGAATGGAATGGCACGATACGAATAGCTTGAGTTATTTGTCAATGGAACGGAAGCGATAGTTAATGATCATGGAGGATCCTAACTGACGATTTACCTTTGTATTTACTGAATGACATGGGGAGGCCATTGTACTTACTGAGCCTTGACGAATATTGCGTCGACATGAATATCCAAAACCTATTCTTGTTGCTGCCTACATTAGGACTTCGTCCCTTGACCCGACTTGGTGATCATGTCTTTACCGTTGTTCAACTGCCGTGTCTTACCTTCAGTGAATTGCTGGAGGCTGACGTAAATCTCCTTCCAATCGTGTAAATCCTAGGCAATACCAAGAGCAGCGTATGACGTCCCGCATGCGAATGAGGAGAGAAATGGTGAGACCAATACACGTGATATCTCACCCGACCGCGCTTCGATCCCAAGACAACGTACTGTTGGAAGCCCAATGAATTTAATTTTAGGCCTGAAGAAGCCCGCTACTGCGCCAGCATGCACCTCACACGCCTTGCCTTGCCGAACTCCACGACGGTCGGTGCCCATGGGGCCTCAGCTGTGCCTTGCAAATCACCGTCACGCGAAAGGACATGTCTCAAGCCTGAGAACAATAGAATATGCAACCCGAGATACCTGCGGAGCTGAGGGCTCAACAAGGGAGGAGGCAGAAGCAGGCGTTCGGGAACACGAGCGAGCCAGACCAACCCTGACTTGACCCAAGGAGCGACCCCGCCTTTGTCTCGCAATGACCCAACCGAATGTCCCACCCCACGAAGGAACAACCAAAGCCCCAAACAACCCGAGAGCGAGCGCAGGCTCCGGCTTAGGGCTCGCATCCACAGTCCAGTCTCACTTCTTTGAGGCACTGCTCGAGGGATTGTATTTGTCTTTCCAGATCCTACGGAGCCACCAATGGCCGTTAGAGCGAGCGACTTTAGCCAGATAAGGGGAGCAGACGCGTGAGAGCCTATCGGGCTTGTATCGCAGCAGTCATCTGGAACGAACTGCACGGGATGGCCACCGGGCCGCGGCGCACATGCATGCACCTGAGTGACCAGAATGATCATGGTTCTTGGGAGCAGAAGACGAACGCAATAAAACATGACTTACCAGGAGTTGCCCAAGGTCTTGCTGCCTCCTTCTTCCGCGAGCCTGTAGTATTTCGCTGCCGCAAACTGTGGGTTTGAAGTCAGCCTCATCGTATTTTCAATGGTAGATCGAGACGTGGGGTACGCATGGACGGTGAAAGCCCCGTTGCTGCCCAAATGCAGCAAGCATAGGGTAAGACGCATGCGCAAGCCACACTGGGTGCTGCGAGGCTGATGGCTCAGTGGCCGTGAGGCTATTCGGAGAGCTCGGCCTTTCAACCTCGTGAAGGACCTGTAGTCACATACCTTGTCTTTCTTGCACCCGAAGCCTTCCAGGTAGCACCAGGCGACCTCATTCATGGCATCTGTCATATCATCAGTCTCACTTGATCTTTCGGGCTCAAATTAGATGCACTTACCAGTATCGCCCAAGTTGGCGGCCGTCTCGTAATACTGCCCCCAAATGTCAATTCCGGAACGTAGGATGCTTCCCGATCCAATACTTAAGGGGGCCTCACCTGTTTGGCTGCGATTTTGTCAACTTGCACTCCCCAACCGTGTCGGAAGCAATTGGCCAGTTCGAAAATGGCCAGAACAAGCTCGCCCTTAGCTGCTCCCCCTTTCTTCAAGCCCGCCTGGAGCGCTAGGTCCTCGATCGATGCCGCGTTTGAGGCCGCTGCTGACAGGTATTTTACAGCTTCTCCTGGATTTGGAGTACAACCCCAGCCATGCCTAAAGACCGAGACATCAGAACCGCCTTGACTGTTGGGCTGGAACATTGCTCCAGCGATGGACAGCATCCAGTGGAGTGATGTGTTGCATAGAAAGGGGCCAATTAACATACCGCAAAGCAAGTCCGTACAGAACCTGACTCAATGCATTGTTCTCACCATTGGGATCTGCCAACCGCCCAAACATGCGTGTAGACGTCTCCAGTTCTCCGGCCTCGTGAAGCCTGATAGCCTCTTGTATGTTATCGTCCACATGCTTCGTCGACACTACACCCTTCTCCTTCCCAGAGCTTCCACTAATGTTCATGTCGTGGAATGACTCTAGGCCCGCTGGGGATCTTCCCACAGGTGTTGTTGGCCTACTCCGTGATTCCTCATTTTTTCTGGCCAGAATAGTCGCCCTCTTCTCCCACTGTGACTCTACTCCTGCACCCTCGTCTGGCCCTTCGTCTGGCACTTGGATCTCTGGCAGATCATCCGGTACGCTCGCGGAACTGATTTCACTCCTCCGTAGATGCAGGCGCTGGGATAACCGCTTCGTCTTGGGAGAGTCTTGCTTGGACTTCTGGCTTGTGCGCGACGATCCGGAAGCATTGGACGCGACAGACGTGCTGCGTGGACGCGGCTTGAACAACTTGCCTGTCCTTGACTCGGCGGTGCCATCGCCAGGAAATGGTTCCTTTTCGTCGCCGTAGAACGAGGGAGGAGTAATGATCTCCTGAGTGTGTGTATCGGTCCGCATGAACGTAAACTTCGGCGTATTGTCGTCCACCGCTGTATTGGGCTCTGCCTTATCCTTCTTCCTGAGTAAATCTTTGAGAGGCATCTTGACGTAAGAATTGCGCAGCTTGCAGGCTCGTTGGAAGGTTGTAGGATGGCTACGTGTTGTGTACAAAGGCAGTGGTAGTCAGAGGTGGAAATAAGCAATGCGAGCTTATTATTAACTGATTCGGCGTGTAGCGCTGAAGCGCCGAAGGTCGATGAGAAGTAACATTGGAAGGTCCAATTTTAAAAGCACTGCCTTCCGTCTCGATGAATTGGCAGCTTGGCTTTGCTGATCGTCGAAGCCGTGGAGGCTTAGCTAGGGAAGCTGCGCCCCTGAGACGCCTGCTAAATAGCATATTCTAGTGGTGTGAAACCTAAGAACCCCAACAGCCGCATGATGGAGTATCCTAATTAAAGATTTAAGCATAAACAGAGTGTGGTATTTCAGATCGACTTTAATAGATGGTATAAATCTGTTGTGAAAAACTAGGGAATCCTTTATGATACAATTATTCGATGATGCATTAGTTTCGTGCGGGGGTTAAATCATCGTGTGTGAGCTCGCCAATTCACCCAGTTCTGAATCTGAGCTAAGATTCTACGAATTGGTGATCCATTTTGTACCCTCCTTCACCGTTGCTGGACTCACCAAGTCACAAGAGACGAATGAAGATAAAGACACATGGGAAGAAAGATCTGGTTTTATATCTGGATCTAATTAAAATCCCAAAGTTTTACCAGGAAGGTATCTTCAAACTCCGACGTAGCATCCTGCTTCATGAAAATCTTCTTGGGTATTTCGTATTCAATAACAGGTGTTTTCTTCACGTCTTTCGTATTTTCTGCTTCAAGCATCTGCCCAATTACATTAGAAGTAGCCCCTAGAACTTCGGAACTGAAAACTTACACTTCCATAGGAGTGATCGAGAAAGTCCTCCAAATTATACGAATGCTTAGTGAACTGCTCCGAGATGATCTTTGCCAACGTTGCCACATTGGGGTGGTAGTGCGATTGAAGCATAACTATCTCCCACAGACTGCTTTCAATAGCATGCGTCTCCATAGGGTCTTCTTCTTCTGAGAGAAATGGGTCATCCATACCCTCCTTGTCGAGGAGTTTCTTTGCTTCGGCAGTGTGGGTTTCTCGATGGATCATGAATGTACAGGTCGGGTGCTTCTTGAGCAAGTTGTAAATCCACGGGACAACAGCAACGACGCCTCCTGGCGGGGCGTTGAGCGTCAGTCTTGAGAGCCTCTTGATAAAGCTTGCTACAAGAACAGCTGGTAGATGAGTCGATGCGAGGAAAGTATTCATGAGGCGGAAGAACCTGGAACGGTGCTTCGAGTGCAATATTTCCGAATCAAGCAGAGAGTATAGTTTTCGATAAAAGGAGGGGTAATCCAGATTCTTCTCCTGTATCAGATAAAATACACCTGAGAGTGCCAAAAGAGACATGGATCCACCAGCGTCGTAGGAGTCGGTCAAAAAGTCCATCAATAGCTCAGGTTTAAGGAACCACGGTGCAATCGAAGTAGCTGTGAGTCTCAATATTGTCTTCCTCTGTTCTTTATCCATTTCCAAATTCATGAGAGCTAGCCAAGCTCCTTGTGCACGCTTCTTATGCTGCGAGAGGGAGTATAGACCGTGTGTCGTCTTTTTCGGGGGGGTTATGTAAAAGTCTTCGAGGTCTTCCTTGGATTCTGGAACAGATTCGACTGCAGTAAGAATTTCTAAAGCATTATTTAGGAGGGCAGTCTCCGGCACCTGAGTCTGGGCTTCTACTAGAATTTTCCTACTGATATTAGTGACGAAAGGAACACACAAGAGCCGTGTACTAACTCAACAGCCTCCAAAGTATAGAATCGAACATCGTCATTTTCCTCCACATATTTTTCACTGAACTCTTTTCGTGTACTTCCATCTGACCTAGACTTCAGTAGTATCCTTACAATATCCGTCAAAAACTTGGTTGGAAAATTGTATTCCTTGCTGTCGTGAAGATGCTGGCCCTCGGTCTTCAATAGCCTCATACACAGAGTTAATGCTGTTGAGGAAATATCTTCTTCTCCAAGCAATGCAAGTATTGCTGTCTTATACTCCGAGTATCGTTCTTTCAGCCATTTGACAACCACAACTTCCTTCTCACTTGTCCCCTCTCTTTTCGCCATCTCCCCGGACATCATTAGCCTTGTGAACACTCGGCACAAAGAAACCGCTGCAACAATTGAATTCTCTGCATCTTCATCGTCGTCTCGAAACAACTTAATCAATGCCGTGATATTGTTGTAATTTTGCTTCGACTCGAAAATTTCGGTTTCCAGGAGGAGAATTTGGGCCTGGATATCATCCTCGCTGCTTTCGGATCGCGCTCGTTTCGAAGGTTTGCTCTCTAAAGTTTTCCGTTTCCGCTTGGCAGTTTTTCCCAAAGGATCAATTGTTGAAGGCATGTTGGCCACGCCGTCGAATTCTGACGTTCTCGTCAACAAGGCTGAGCTTTCAGAAAAAAAGTCAAATCGATAACCGGAAGTTGACAAAGATGCAAGGCAGAGAGTGAGGCACTTAGGCAGAAATTTTGATATCACGTGCAAACAGCTCCAACCGAATTCCGGGATCAAATCTTCAACCTCTCCAGTGTCATCGTGAAGCTCAATTCCATCTCCCCTCATCCCACAATGGCATCCCGCTTGGCAAGAAGCGCCATAGGTATGTAGTCAAATACCTGGCCGAGCTTCGACGAGCAATTGGGCTTCGCAACAGTAACTGACAAGCTTCAGGCGCCGCTCGTCTTCGACCTTCAGTTCCATCCCGCACCCTCCCTGCGCTCACTACGTCCCTCACAAGCTACCGATCAGCATCGGGCGTACCAGCGGAGGACCCCAAAAAGAAGGCGCAATCGATTATCGACTCATTGCCAGGCAACTCGCTAATCTCGAAGACCGCGATCCTTTCCTCCACAGCCGGTGTCGCGATTTATGCTCTCAGCAATGAATACTATGTCGTTAATGAGGAAACGATCGTTGCGCTATGTCTGCTGAGTATTTGGGGTGCGGTCTTCAAATATGGAGGTCCAATGTACAAGGAGTGGGCAGATGGCCAGGTCAACAAAATCAAGGGCATCTTGAATGCTGCCCGTGCAGACCACACTGAAGCTGTCAAGACCCGAATTGAGAGTGTCCAGCAATTGGGAAGCGTTGTAGATATCACCAAGACCCTTTTTGAGGTCTCAAAGGTGTGTTGCAAACGCGCATAACTGATGTACCTCATTACTCACTTTTTGGTAGGAAACCGCACAACTCGAGGCCAAGGCTTTCGAGCTCGAGCAAACCACCGCCCTTGCCGCGGAAGCAAAGTCTGTTCTCGATTCATGGGTTCGATACGAGGGACAAGTGAAGATCCGGCAACAGAAGGAGCTGTCAGAGAGCATCATTGCCAAGATCCAAAAAGAGCTCGAAAACCCGAAAGTGCTCCAGCAGATCTTGCAACAGAGCGTTACGGATGTTGAGAGTAGGTGTTTGCAGCTTTATCATATTGGAAGCTTTACTGATTTATTGAACAGGAATTGTTGCATCCAAAGCACAATAGACGAAAGAAGGATTCGAGAGCAAACATTTCCTTTGTCACTTGTGTTGTTTATAAACCTCCTGTGCCATAGTCAAACAAGCATTTTCTCTTAGTTTCTCAGACTATTCGGTCTTACAGCTTGGTGACGTTTAGTGTCTCTTTTGTGGCTAACATTGTCCTCGGCCCATTGAGTCCATCTGGTATCAACACGAAGCTCAAGAATCTGACTTACGCTCTTGACGCTCTTGGGCCAGCAATAATCTTCCAGATATAGTGCAAACCACGCAACAGACCCGTTACCGGTGAATATTAGTTCGAGCTCATCCCTTTATCAACCTTATCTAGAGGTATATGCTTCTTGTCACCCCTCGTGGTTGGGAAGACAGGTATTGTTGAATTCCAGCTAACTCTATTTAGAAGCTGCAGGTTCATTCTTGCTAGATGAGCCCATTCGGGGTCTTCTCGCGCTCTGTAACCACTCTTCCCAAACCCCCAACCACTTGACCATCATGTTCAGGCTCTATGGCCGCTGGAACCGGCGGACCTGTGAACTCCTTTCTCCCCCTTATGATATACCAGATCACACTAATCGATGCAAACCCCATGAACACCACCGATGCATAATTCATGCTAACAGGAGTAACAGGGATAGCAGTTGGCATGCAGAAAAGCGCAATGGCAAGCACAATCCATGCAACAGTTGCGGCGTTGACGACAAAGCCAAATCTACCGAGGGAGAAGGTAGAATGACGAACAGCTTTTCGACCTCGGATGAGAGATACGAGAATGGGAATTCCGTAGGAGACCGAGAGGCAGATCGTCGCTACTCCGGTGAATGCATTAAAAGCGGACGTCGAACCAAAGTAGATGCATCCCAGGATGCAGTCGACAATTGTTGATAGCACCAAACCCCAAAGAGGAATGTCCAGTCTTCCATCGACACTTGCCCAGAGACGACTGCCAGGAATAGCACCATCTCTGGCAAAAGCGTACGTGCATCTACTTGCAGCAGTCAAAGCTCCAACACCAGCGAAGAACAGAATCCCCAGAATCAAGAAGAGTAAGGCGAAACCACCGCCTGCGGATCCTGTTGCTATCTTGAAGACTAGTCCGATTGGTTGTCCGTTGGCGACGCTGAGAAGAAGGCTCACGTCAGGAAGGACGAAGAGGATTGGGATCAAGTAGATGATGCCAGTGATGCCTGCAGCTGCGACTGAAAGTACCATGGCGCGAGGTACTTCTCGTTCTGGCATTTGAACCTCTTCGCACATGGCGGCCACCATGCCGTATCCTGTCAGTGTATCTTCTTGGGTTAGTACGTTTTGAGGAGGTTGTAGTAGGGAAACTCACAAGCTGCTTGAAGGAGACCAACGAACCATGCCCATCCGCTGGGCCAGCTGGAGTCACTGGCATCAAAGTGTGTGAAGACAAACTCTGCACTCCGGCGGTTATCAGACATTACGAGAATCGTAACAATAATGATGATCACCGATGCTGCAGTCCAATAAATGCATACCTTATTAATCAGATCGAGATATCGAGCACCGAAGACATTGACAGAGAAAGCTATCGTCATTACAGCCCAAAACATGAGCACGGTCTGCCACTGAGTTGCCACAAAGTCTTCGTTCCATAATGCGATGGCTGAGAGGATCAATTGAGCGCCGGAGAAGTTGATGCTGAGCGTAACGGTCCAATTCCCGACAAGTGTCAGCCAGCCTGTGATCCAACTGACTACTGGGGCGTATTTCTTGGTGCTCAGCATGGCGCTCCAGTAATTAACTCCGCCAGCTGTTGGATAGACAGCACAAATTTCTGCAAGAGACGCAGCGATGCTGAGGGAAATGAGGGAGACGAATATTCACCCGTAGAGTACGGTGACTGCTTGGCCATCTGTCAGGGAGATTGCCATGGTGGTGCTGAGACCTGATTATATTAATTGAGTGTCCCAAATTGGTCGGACATTCAGTTACACACCAAATGGAACTGCCATAATAGCAAACGACCTGTTTAGCGTTACGAGAGTATCGCGGGAGAAAGTATGCAGGACACCTTACAACCCTAAAATACTCATCATGCTCAACGACCTCGGGAGTTCGCTTTTGTAGCCCATAGCCGCCAAACCAGCATCCGCATTCGAGGCTCTCGATCCATGGCGAGCCAGTTCCCCTTCCATTATTCAACAAACAAATGCCTTCAATCCCCTATTACTCTCACAAAAAAGCCTCTCGTTGAGGACAGTAATTCGGCTTGTCCGGACGTCGAAGTGGATAGCTCCCTCAAGCCACTTTATACACTTCCAACCCAAACCATCAGATAACGTCTAACGCGTAAATATCGGATGGATTAGATAGACTAATAGAGACAAACTTGCGTCAATGACATCTGTCATCCGTTTCAGGGGACATGCTGTTGTAAAAAGTGGAGAAGAAACTAGGCTTTTGAATACGTAATTTGGTACACTAGCATGGGAAACGTCTTGGCGATCATACGAGTCTGGATGCTGTGGAGAACTGCGTATGCTTTCGTATCAAATAAAATTGCGTGTATATCATTGAATAGCCTGCTCAGTCACGCAGGTTCTTGTCGATTGTTCCCCTGGTGGAAATGAAGGAAATAGAGAGGGTCTTCCGTAGTCGTCGTGCGAAACAAGGAAAATACATTTTCAGTGGTTTCAAAATAAACAGATAGGCGCAAATCATATAGGATATTATATTTTACCAGAGTCTGAGAGCTCTTCATCGAAGAAGGGGCATTGTAGATTCTTATTTAGTTGATTCGTTGGCTCGATTCTCAGGCTTCAAAAAGTCTTGTGACCCGCTAACTAATATATTCTGGGCGAACGGTCACGGTGACCTGTATCTGAAATTTCCAAATTGCTTATCAGACTTAAAGTCTTCAGTAACTTTTGCTGTGGATGTTAAATACGAAACGTCTCTGGACTAAACGTCGGGTAGTAGGCGAGGTAGAATAGGGGCGAGCCTCGCTTAGCAAAGTCCCCCCCGAAGAAGAAAAAACAAATATTCACCCCCAATGCAGTGGGCCAAACAAATGAACAAGAAAACGGGGACCTTCGAAGACCATTCTGAGATGGCTGGTAGATCGTGTTCTTGTTTGCTCCCGTGAACTTACGCCCTAGTATGACTATCCCATGGTTTTCACTCAAGCTGCCGCCGCCTTGAACTTCCCCTGTTCTTCCAACGCCTTCGCCAACAATTCCGGATACCATCTTGCTCCAACATCCTGATGACTGGTGATCCGAGATATAAAGATCGCCTCCCTAACACTATCACCCCCACTAAACATCTTATCGAAAGTGGCTTCTGCCTCACTTCTCACTTTTTCATCCTTCACCAAATCTTTGATATGCTGCGGGATGTCCAGTGAGTTATCATTACCATCTGTTTTGATTCCTTGAAAGACTGGAAATGAGTATCTAGGACCGAGAGGCGTTCCATCTGCAGAGATGTAATTCTCTGGTGATAAATTTACCCGGTGTGTGGTAGCGGTGCACACTCCTTTGGTGAGAGCTTGGAGTGAGCGTCCTATGTTTATAACCAAAGTTCCAGGGATTGGTGGAGCTTTGATCCAGTCTCCATTCTTGTTCTGGATTTCCAGCCCTGTATGAGGAGTAGGTTGCAAGAGGAAAGTAAGAAAGCTTCCATCCTTATGAGCACCAACTCCTTGAACCCCTCCTTCAGGAATCTCTGCATCTGGTGGAGGAGCAGGATATTTCACCAATTTTAGCTTATTGTGCTGAGGAACATCGAAGAATTTGTCAAAGGAATTTGGAGCCATATCAAGTGCTTCAGCGATAAGCTTGCTGAATGATAGAGCAAGGCTCTGAATCTCGTCCATATAACTTTCCACGTCAACTCTGAATCCAGGAATTACAGACTCATCCGGCCACTACATTCTATCAGTCTCTATACCACTAGGATGAGAGTTGGATGATTTACCTGATTTGGGCCTCTCAAATTTTGCCATACAGGCTCGTCTGGTCTTGGTGCGGGGACTTCAGTTGCGAACTGGACTCTATCAGCATTTTCTTGTACCATCAACCACCTGTGATTGTCGGAATTCGTGGCGCACTGCTCGTCTTCAATGTACCATAATTTGAAGGAGATCCAAAGTCTGATAACCATTTTTGATCTATCGAATGTTCCTTGATTCGAGGAACATTCTAGCTCGTAATGTTATTATCTTCCTGAATATTCCTTGAGTTGTTGTATATTGAAGACTAGCATTGCGCCACGAATTCTGACAGCCCCTGGGTGAACAGTTATCTCCCACTTACATCAAACTGCTCTCGATAATCTGGCTTCATGGCGGTAATCTCTGTCCCTAGTCTGGCATATCCTAAGAAGTGTTTGCTGTTCGCCATCTCAATCTTCAGTTTTTCCTCTAAGGGGAGTTCAAAGAGGTCGATTCCTTTCTTGATCAATTTCTCTTGAATGGTGGCAGAGATAGGTGTGTTCTTGATGTAAAGAAAGCCGACATTAACAACTGCTCTTTTGAGAGACTCCAGAAATTTTGGTTTGGTTATTGGATCATTGGCAAGAGCGAAGTCCAGGAGAGGAATTTGGTCAAAAGCAGCTGGGTCTGTCTGCAAAGAAGACGAGATCTAATCATGTTAGAGTTTGTGAGTTGAGAGGAAATAATTTATATCATACTAAACTATTGATGAAGTCTTCTCGGGCTTTTTGTAAGACTGGGGCATTCCTGCTGAATTCGAAGTTGTGTCCTCCTCCAGGGAGTAGCCTCGCATCAAGTTTCGGAGTGTTTATAAACAAGCCCGCAGCATGATCGAAAATAGGCTGACCCTCTTTTATGCCTTTCCACCCAAGCTCATATTCCGCAGCTAGAAACTGAAGAGGGACCTACACACTCAGATAAGTCTCGAAGGCTGAGGGAAAGAGTATCACCGTACCAGAACTTTTGGTGCCACGTCGCGCACAAAACGATTATACCAAGCTGAGTCCCACCATTCAAGCAATTCCGATTTGAGACCTTCTTTTATGAGTGGTTTGAAGTACGAGGGAGGATTTTCTTGCTTACCGGGTTCAAATATCTGCGGGATAGAGGGATGTAAAAGAATGGCTGAGTTAAGGACAAAAGGTGGGCCCATAAAGGCCTCAATAGCTTCAGGCGAAGCTTCAACGACGAACCGTGGATTATCAGGATTCGCTTTCAACATCTCAAAAAGGCCAGGAGGGTGATTCTCAGTAGGTATGATACCTAGTGCGCTAGCTCCGAGGAGTGGAAGCTTGTCGCCTTCGAACGCAGCAATTGCGAGCGAGATTGCCGCCCCGAGAGAGTGCCCAACAAGGACAATACCATGCTGGCCGTTTGAATGTTCTTCATATGTCTTTTTGATCAGATCAGAGTACAGAGGAATCGAATCCAAAACTGGGTGAGTAGTTGCGGGGACCGGGCTTCCAGCGTATCCGACCCTATTGATACTAAAGACATCAAAGCCTAATTCATTGAAGGACTTTGGTATACTAAGATCCAATTAGTAATATTCTCCGAGTAAATGCCTTCACTTACGAATGGAAGTCATTGTCAAAGTATGAAGCGTTGCATCCCCCACCGTGAATAAGAACAATCAAGGGCTTGAGCGGTCTGAGGTCACTTTTGCCTTTCTTGAAGATGCCATGGGTCTTCAGGCCAGGATGTTCAAGCTCGATGATTGTTGTTTCCGGGCCCGACATTGCTGTGACGTTCAATTCAGGGGAGAGCGAGTGTGTTGTTGTTAGTGTGCGGAATGAGTACCGGCATGCTGGCCCAATACCGCTCGTAGTTTTAGCGCCGATTGCGCCTTGGGCAGACAGGGAACAGGCAAAGTACAGTAAGATACAGCGTCACCCCACTTTTCGAGGTTGAAGTGGACCTTCGGAAAGTGATGAGCCACTCTCGTGGTGGGCATAAAAGGCGACACTGATTATCATTGTCCTTGGCCAGATTGGGACAATAGAGCTGGGCTCTACGAAAACAAGATAGAGGTGTCTAGCGCCTTTCAAGATTCTACCTGTTCTCCAATGTACGAGACCTTGAGGGAACAATTAGAAGCGTTTAGTTGAAATGCCCCAATGCGCCCAGGACATTTTATTTCACTTTTCATGTCCACCGCGAGCCACTGCACTTTTCTTACGTCTCGGAAGCAAAGTCTTATTTGGGTAAGTGTTATGTGAATTGTATTCTTCTGGGCCTATTAATACTAGCTTCTTCGGCTCCTAACGATCCCGCCTTGCCCCACCTCCCTCCCCAAAGCTTGTTTATCTGCAGAGCAACCACTCTAAAGCTAAAACCCTTTCACTTTATTCATCTTTATCTAGAGTTTCTCCGGCAAATGCACTTCTGCAGCTCCAGCTTCACCAGATTCATCAACCCCACTTTCCTCCGTGTCAAACTTCCTTCCTAGGGTCCCATTCTTGATACCCTGCTTCTCCAAGTACGCAATCAGCAACACCATTGGTATAATCAGTGCTCCGGTGACGATGCTCGCAATATAACCTTTCTTAAAAGTCGGTGAGTCAACCACGGGGTAAAATACCAATGCCCACCACGCTGAAAAACTGAAATCGAAGGAGTTCATAAAGCCAGTGATAATTGCTCGCAGCTGGAAATCGTGGGCCGTAACATCCGCCATCCAAGAATACCAAAGGGCTTGGGGAGCATAGGTCGTGCCTAGCAAGTAGAAGGCAAAGAAGTGGCCTGCATCTGCGCGAGGATTGGCAATGAGTATGGCGCTACCAATGATGAACGTAACCCCGATAGCCAAGGAACACTGCCAACGAGATTGTATCTTGTCTGATATAACCGAATAAAACACAGTTCCCACGATGGCAGCTCCGTACACTCCTGTTGGATAATTGTTTTGTTCGACCACAGTGTAGCCACGAGATGCCATCCAAAATTGCATGACGTTGTTGAGCTCTATCTAGATTGCAAGTGAGTAAACTGTGATAATATTAGCACAATCTATAATCGGCCATTGTTCCAACATACGCATGAAGATTGTGGGCAGTAACCAAAATTGCCAACTCAGAAGAACACGTTTGAATACAGTCCTGTCCCATGTATGTTTTTTGGGCTGCCCAAGTCTGAGGGTTGCATGGTCTTTCTCCTCTTCAGTAAGATACCACGCTGATCTGTGGGAGGGGAGACCCGGAATAAAAAACCAGCCTGAAACCATGAATGAGCACTTGTTTATGTCAGATTAGGGATAAAACGTACCGAATATAGCCGTAGGTATCGTAAGAATCCCAACGATAATAAATATCCATCGCCAGGCTGGCAACCCATTCTTTCCCGCCAATGATTCTAGCAAACCTGCCTGAATCCAGCCTCCAGCCATACTCCCAAGTTCCCCACAGCACACAAAAATTGCAGCCCTCGTGCCAAGCTCCGACTTCTTATACCTAGTTAGTTAATAGCAAAGTTAGCAATTACTAGATTGGATTGTTTTGAGAAAGAACGTGGTATTAGGGCAAACTATGAAAGGGCTAGAATGGGAAAATGGGTTCTCCTTAACAACGCCTATCAGGAACCGTATATAAAATGAGCTCCAACACTAAAGTTGGTCAGTAAAGAAGGTAGTAGGAGTTTGGGGAGAGGGTACCTACTATGCAATGGCAGAGAAATAACCCTCAAATCCGTTCAACACAATGACCTGATAAACATGGGTCATTTTGAATGTAATGAGCGTAAGAATGCTCCAGGTCACATTCGCACCGACGAACACATATTATGGCGGCGCGATAGTGAGTAAAGACGTTCCAGGCATCTGACAAACCGCATAGAAGACAAGATACACAGTGCTCATGTAGTTGTAGTCCTTGCCCTTGAAATCCAAATCTTTCCCCATTCCCGAAATATAAGCAGATCCATAGCTTGCTCTGCTCAGTCCGAAGAGGAACCAAATCAATGAAAAATAGGGAAGAATGGTGAAATCGAGCTTGAACAGGAGCGAGGCTGTTTTGGGATCGTTCCCCCAGAGAAAAGATCTCAGTTTGACCAGACCCGAAGGCGCCATGTTTGCTGAGGTCTTCGAATGTCACAGAATATGTGTTGAGGTGCAGCTCAAAGGAGGCGGGAGGGGAGAAATATATATATACAAGGGCTTATCTTATGCAAGTGCTAGTACGAGTACAATGCATGTCGGCGATCCCAGACTTACGCGCACCTTGCGCATCCTGTGCCTTCTGAACTGATTGCACAAAGCAAGCTCCAAATGTCACCATCGCAGAAAATTATTCAAGTAATGAGAAGACGTACATCCACCATCTGGGTGGGCCCATCGACCCGTTCAGCGCGGCCGTACGGACTACTGGCCTGCTGCTCCACAATCGTCCCGAGGACGTACAGACTGCGCAGAGCAGAGTCTGAATAGACATGGTAATCCGACCAATGACAAAGAGAAACCAGACGCGGCCGATGGACTTGGAGATACTCGTCCAGCGTTGGCAGGGTATTGACCGGAGGGAGGACGTCAAAGATGGTGGCGTTGTCTCCCACTCTCGGGAGAGCTACACATGCTCGTAGTACTGTAGACAGAAAAAAGCGGCACCGAAATCTCAAAGTCCAGATGCATGTTGGAACAAATTTCTAATATTATAATTAAAACTTTATCTTTCTTGGTATATTCAGAGTCTACCCTCAGAGTCTGACTCCTTCTAATGTCCATAAAGCCTCGGAGCATTCCAAAAGCCGTCTTTGCTTAATGTCCGGCTTACTTGGGACATCGTTAATTGGTGCCGCTTTTTATGTCCACTACGAGACACGGTCGGCGCCAAACGTCGTGCGCTAACCGTTTAGTAATGTCGAAAGTTACACA
The DNA here is from genome assembly GCA_009732865.1 of Stipitochalara longipes BDJ. Taxonomy (NCBI): domain Eukaryota; kingdom Fungi; phylum Ascomycota; class Leotiomycetes; order Helotiales; family Hamatocanthoscyphaceae; genus Stipitochalara; species Stipitochalara longipes. The sequence goes on along the minus strand of ML769337.1, from coordinate 773,021 downwards.
AAATCGAAGACTCGGAAATTCTCCACTGCGAATTCATCCCTGGTAACTTCGTGATCCCGTGATACTCGGGCCATTTTGGCCTTTGACACCTGCAGATATCCTGGACGACATCCATGGGCATTGCTCCGAGGTTTTTCACACCGTGCAACCATGGCGGACTCCAAGCTGTCGGAGATCCCTACCTTCCATTTTGAGACTGTAGGAGTCCATGCTGGGTAAGTGAGACCACAACAGTCAAGCACCTTTCCTGCTAATATTGAATTCAGCCTTGCTCGGTCCGAAAATGGTGTTCAAGACGCACCTATCTATGCTTCTACGGCAAACTCTTTCGCATGCCATGTCGAGGGCGGCTGCTAATATGCTTTTTAGTCTTTCAACTTCAATAATAGCGCCCATGGAGCCGCTATCTTCAATATGACCGCCGAGGCGTTTTGCTACTCCCGCATTGGAAACCCAACAATTGACGTTTTCGAAAAGCGAATGGCAGCTTTAGAGCATGGCGAGGCAGCTCTGGCTACATCGTACTTCCGCGCCTCCGATTAATTTTATATTCAAGCTGCTGACGCTTGATACAGGTCTGGCCAAGCAGCTGTGTTCATGACTATCACAGCACTTGCCCAAGCCGGCAGCAACATTGTTGTAGCGTCGAGTGTCTCGGAATTGTCGGCAAACCAGTTCAGATATCGATTGCCGCCGTTGGGCATCACAGCACCATTCGTTGAAGGGGGCAAGACTGATCACGTGGAGCGAGCCATTGATGAACATACAAAAGCTGTATTTGTCGAGAGTATATCAAGTACGGACCTTCTCATGTCGGACATCAAGGCTCTAGCGACTGTAGCTCATAAAGCAGGGGTCCCTCTAGTGGTGTATGTTCAAACACTTTTGTTGTACTGTACAATGAACGTTCATTGATAACATTATAGTGACAACACTGCCGGAGCAGGAGGCTTTCTCCTTCGTCCTATTGATCACGGAGCAGACATCGTCATCGCATCCGCAGCCGAATGGCTCAGCATCTCTGGTTTGAATTCAGCAGGCATTATCATTGATAGCGGCAAGTTCGACTGGGTGAAGAATCAAAATCGTTTCCCCCAATTCTTCGAGCCCTCTCCAGGATTTCATGGCTTGAAGCTTTGGGAGAAGTTTGGGAATTTGTCCTTCATATCCTTTTCAAGAGCAGCAATTATGCGGGATACTGGTCCTTGTTTGAACCCATTCGAAGCATTCCAATTACTCTCGGGGCTCGAGACCCTCTCTGTCCGCCTCGAGAGGAACTCTAGTAATGCGATCTCGCTTGCTCTTTCTTTAGAAGATCATGCTGCAGTTAGCGAAGTTCGATATCCAGGTGGAACGCCCTCTTTCCTGCTCCCACATTCCGAACTGACTTGTCCAGGTCTCGCATCAAATCCATTGTACCATGTGAGCACAAAGTATTTGAATCGTAATTATGGCGGGGTGCTTTACTTCACGATAAAATCTCCCAAAGAACTTGACAACGCATTTTTTGAAAGATTCAAACTTATTTCTCGCAGTGGCAGGTATGTGAACCTTGCTTGAGTTGAAAATTGAACACGAGGTTGACTTGGTTATTTGTAGCGTTGGAGGAAGCAAGTATGTCTGCATAGCGGTACCATGAAGCCCAGATTTGTGCTGATAATTTTCCTAAGGACTGTTTTCATCGAAAGAGAACAACCCGAAGAAGCGGACGGTAGACGAATATATGTTTCCGTGGGACTTGAAAACATCGTACGGCTTACCGGAGTTCCTCGCAATTAGTATATTTGCTGACAAAAATGCAGAAAGATATCATAGCAGATTTTGAGCAGGCCTTGTCTCTGAAGTAGAACAATAAGGAGGCGTTGCTGTGGAGTATGAATTTGGTAGACAAAACTATGGATGGCGAAGGTAGCAAAATTGGAAAATTTCGGCGTATAATCGAAATAAGCTTATACCCTTGAGTACAATTGAAGCAGGAAAACTTCTCATGAGTTCTGAAGTAGTGCCTAAGATAAGCTTATGCGTTTTCCCCGCAAACAATAAAAGGGTTAGCGATCACGTGCCAGGTCGCGCTCGCGAAAACAAGACGCGTCAACTGAACTCCGAGGGCATGTACGTTTATCACCACAACTTCACAAGTGCCCTTCACCGCCATAAATTACTTCTCAACATGGCAGACTCACAAATAGACGATGACGTCGCGCTTGAAATACCTTCAGAAGTCTTCATCGCACCCTCAATTAATCCCGCGCTTCTCTTCACTGGCGCAAGTTACACCTACTTCTCAGAAGTCCCTATATCTCTCCTCCCCACGCCCGATCCAAGCTCCCAAGATCCAGAAAATACCAAGCCAGGCTTAGAATGCGCATTAGGAGTCGATGAAGCCGGGCGCGGACCCGTCCTAGGCCCTATGGTCTACGGGCTCTTCTACCTCCCCATTCCCCTCTCCGACCCTCTCCTGCGCCAAACCCACCACTTCGACGATAGCAAAGTGCTCACGCCAACCGTGCGCTCAAATCTCATGGAGAAACTGTGCACGCCTTCTACAGACCTGCACACACAGTGTGGATGGGCCGTCGACGTCATGTCCGCGCGAGACATCGGGGCAAACATGATGAAGCCTGCTGGCACATACAATCTGAATGCTCAAGCGATGGATGCTACAATTGCCTTGATACAGGGAGTGTACAAGCGTGGTGTTAATGTGAAGGAGATTTATATTGATACGATTGGGAACCCGGAGAGCTATCAGAGGAAGTTGGAGAGGGTGTTCCCTACGGCGAAGGTTACGGTTGCGAAGAAGGCGGATAGTTTGTATCCTTGCGTTAGTGCAGCGAGTGTTTGTGCAAAGGTTACGAGAGATGCGGCTTTGGAGGTACTGTATGAGAGTTACGAGGTTAAGTCAGAGGATGCGGATGGGGATGAGAAGATGGATGGGACAAAGGAGGTGAAGGTTGAGGCGGAGGAATCGTGGGGATCCGGATATCCTTCAGATGTGAGGTGTACATCTTGGTTGAAGAGAAATATGCATCCAGTATTTGGGTGGGGAAGTGAATGTCGGTTTAGTTGGGGAACTGCGAAGGACATGTTGGATTTGAAAGGCGCTGCTGCAAATGTCGACTGGCCAGTCGAGGATGATGATGAGACGAGTCGGTTAACGGATTATTTCAGTGCTGGAAAAGAAAATGATGCTGATGAATTAGGATCATGGTTCGGAAAGCCTGTAGGAATAGATGTTTTCTGATACAAAGAAAATCTTGCTTGACTTAGGTTTTGTATTGCATGGAACAGAATTTAAATGCTTAGGATGAAAGGGGCCCAACTTTTGCTGCTTGAGAAGTTTATAGATTTCCCCTGATCGAGAATTGTTTTATCTATGGTAGAAGAAACCAGCAAATCTAACGTTTCCTCCCAATGTACCTTAGAGAAGAAGGACATTCTCGGCTTCAAGACTCTTGATTCTTGTCTGCAGCTCGTCCAGCCATTCAAAAATTTCATTCTCGCGATCCGCTCATAAGTGTCAAGGCTCTCACTTCGCCCTACCTTCCTCAAGATGAGCCCGTGGAATTCCCGAGATCCTCGAGACCCTGCCACGTGTCCAGCAACCACCAAGAACACCTCCGAATCTGATTCTACATGATATGGCCCTGGTGTTGATAGATTATAGTCCTGATAAATCCATCTACTTTCGAAGCCGTCCACATCTACGGCGTATCTCTCTTTTCCAAGCGCATCTTTCTCAGCTTCATATCGCAAATGGCTCTTGAAAAGAGTCGTCCTAAGTTTTAGTGTAGCGGAAAGAACTTCACCAGTAGGATCGTTGACTGGTGTACATATTGCTTGCAAGACTTCAATCGCCCCCAAGGGGGTAGATAATCATCACCAAGTCTCATTTGCTGGGAACGTTTGGCAATTCCTGACAGGGCCGGCAGTTTGTCTTCCTTGAACGTGAGTTCAAGAGCAGAATATCGCGAACAAATCTCATGCCAAAAATGGTAGTCTGTGTTATCATAGAGTTTTGGACTATTGTCTCGACCGTGGGCTGAACATTCGCAAGCCATGCTTTCTTTGCATTCCCATATGAACTCGTTGGACGTGAAGTGCAACATTCGCTTCGAGAGCTGTCGCTCTTGACATACCCATGCTCGAGTCAGCAAGGGAAATAGTTCAGCAGCTGGCCAACTTGGTGAGGAATGTGAGATATGGGGAAGAGGCTTTCGAACATATACCCTGTATGGTGAGATTTCTCGAGCTATGTGTTGGGATGGAGCTTGGAAATAGCAACCCCCATCGCTATTCGCTGAGCTTATCGCTGCTAATGTTAGGAAGGTGTTGCTGTAAATGCTGTACATCTCAGCCTATTGCTCCCTCCAATCCAGCACATCATCTTGCACAATACACAAGCAATCAATCCAGATATACTAGATTTGAAGCCGGCGGCAAAAGTGTATGGCATCTCTGAAGTTTTGGGAAAAGTCTTTTGAAGGAATGGATTGCTTGTACTCAAAGAGTGACCTCCGTGTGGTCATACTTTTAGGCTTCGAGGCACCCCAGCAATGACTTAGACAGATGTACTGTGCAGACTCATTTTTGCTCTCATATAAGAAGACGTCAGTTTTGCTGACATCGAGTATCCTCTTGGGCAGAGGAGCTTTCCGTGCCTGGCCACATTGTTCATGGCTGTCAATACATTGTTCCAACCAATTTTGTACAAGTGCCAGGTTTTTATCCGAAGATATGTCTCCAGAAATCAAAGATGTAGGCTTTAGTCCGGGAAGGGCAAACTTGATGGTGTCCAACGGTTGATTTTCTAAACAGAATTTAGCATCATTCCCTAATAAGTCAAGATTGAGCTGACCTAGAAGTCCAAACAGCTCAAAATCAAAACTTCCTTTTACCATCGGCCGCCCCATAACTCCAGTAACCGTTAACGCATTTCACTTTCCCGCTAGGAGACAGCGCATCTTAAGGTACTAAGAATAACATGGCCTTCTGGAGGATCGAACAAACTGGACAACCATGCCAGGCTCCCAATCCTAATCTTTGAGCCTCAATTTCATAATTCGAAAGTGCCAATAGTCTTTCAGGTTACCGCATCCGTTCCAGCAGAAGCGTGTGGAGCCATACGAAGTGAACAAACTCCTCCACCAGGCTGGATTTAGCCATGTGAGCGGCTTAATAACTTCCATTTCACGAATCAATTCTTTCAATTGAGAAGTAGAAGCGATACGAGGTTTGGGAGGCAGTTTAGGCAGCGGCTCTGGCGTCCCCATATCCTGTAAGATGAATTTGAGGATCTGATTACCCGTAGCGTCTCGAAACCGAACGCCATCATCTGCTGCCTCTTCGGTTTCCGCAGTATCCCAACCGAAGAGTTTTGCTACCCTCCTGCTGGCCTCAGCCTTTCTAACATCATCATCCAAGTTCGAAGAGTCAGACATGCTGCAGGATGCGACCTGTCCTTGGCGATGGGCAGATCTAAGTGGAAGTAGAGGTTCAGCTGAGGGTTGAAGTCACGATGTAGGGTGCGGTTGAAACCTTGCCGATTGGCAGCGTTTGAGGGGACATTTTATCTGTTGAAAATAAAACAAAACGTCTTGTTGAAAAGCAGACAATTAACTAATCATCCAAATTCACTCGAAACCGATAGCCTTCGATCCAACCTAGACAACTGTAGTTCGTATTTGTACGAGTTCTCCAAGGTCACCCTTCGAAATACCCGCGCCAACTTACGAAAGCCCTGAGGTGATGAAAGTGCAGGGGACGGGTGTTTCTGACGCCCGAAGCAAGAGCTATCACAATCTATAGAGCCAACTTTGTGTTAGTTTGATATCAAAATCACCAACAAGAAGTCAAATTAGGCGGGGTTTGGAGAAGATTGGCGGGCTGCTGCGCCACCTCCTTCTTTCAACGACAAAAAGACATCAGTCGACGCAAGCCCCCAAAGAAGTAAACATTTAGTGGGCACCTGTTGCCAAAATGATCAAAAGATCTTTCAGAATCATTTGGAAATGCTTTAAATGGTCCTTTCTTCTAACCCTCCCGTTCACGGGGCTTCCAATTATACTCGGCGTCTTGAACGGAGTCTATTTCGCCATCTGGCAGGATGCTAGAATCGAATCGAACACCGATACCTGGTTATATGAGCTGAAGGACATCGCCAATGATTGGGGTATGCCAGACATGACCTTTCGTAACTTCCAAGATAGGAAAAATGACTTTCATTTACTCCGACTGAACTTGGATGATTGGGTCTCTAAGCTCGGGTTCCTCCACCCTCAAGAATACTTGTACGGAGAAGACACAAACATTCCGATCGACAAATATGGCGACCTTGACACTTTGATGGTGGATTCAACTGGCTCGTGTACGACTCCTCCACCGAATGAACAATGGGTGTATATCTCGGAAATTGCCTGGCCATCTATCAATGAATGGGATGCTGCATTTGACGCTGCTGTTCAAGCTGCTTACGTTCCGTCTACACTTAATGAGACTCGAATTTTTTTTTGCCAAGTGTCATGACACAGCTGGCTTTCTGTGTGGGATCTGGGTTGTGAAAGCGCCTGCATTACTGCACTTTTCAGTGGCAGACTCCGCACCCTTGCTCGAAGATATCGAACCTGGAGTAACGTATTCTATCAGCACCTCGAATCTCCGTGCTGTGACTGCCCGCGTCATCGAGTTTCCGCTGAAAGACTCCTACACTGGACTACAATCGTCTGTTTTCCCGGGTCCGGAAGAGCAGATGCTTGCTATGATGCGTGGAGACAAACTTTGGGAGCAGTTTGAGCCATGGACCGATTTCGAACAAAGCTGGCGTCGGTTCCACGAATACATCGACGAAAAGTTCTACGACCGCAAGGGAACGCTTCTTTACTACCTTGGAGAGGCTGAAGAATGGATAGTTGATCATCTTGAGAAGCCGTTTGGCCTGGAGATAACAGATCAAATCCTGTACTCCATCAACTTCCGGCGACCGCTACCATCGTTAACGTTTTCCTTCTTGGACCATGGCATGTGGTAAGGCAGACCTTCTTGGACTTCTTGGGGTATCCGCGGCGGGGCGATCAGATACTTGGTGACGGCTTTGAGAAGCAGTGGAACCCCTGGGATGCTTTCATGGGGTTGCCGGTTGCTTTGAGTCAGGTCCTAGACAACGTTCTAGAGGAAGCAGAACAGGAGAAGGACTACTTAGATGGCAAGATCACGACAAGCTCGAGGAGTCGAACTGCACCCCGCACTGAATCATCTGGCACCGCTGACTTCAAGTGGTAACTTCTCGAGTCCTTTCCATTTGTGAGACTAGGGTAGTACAATGAGATATAACAAGAATGTAAACCTTCTGGAACTACTTTCTCAAGGCAGACTAGAGAATCCACTTGCCCGTGGACAGTCCCAATTCAAACTGTGAGCGTGCGACACACCTGTGGGACATCCAGGATGTGAAGGAGCACATTGGAGCACTTGCTTGCAGGAAATTCCAGCATCATTTCTATGATTGAAAACATCCCGAAAACCATCTAGATCACTCATCATACGTCTCATTACCCTTCCACCCTTGTAAGTACACGCACGCACGCTTTGTTGTGCTTCGGCCTATCTACAAATCCAAAGGATGAAGTATCCTTAACGTCTTATATATCATCGTCATCATCCTCGACGGCAGTTACTTTCTTGCCTCTGCTATCTAGGGTATTCATGCTAATATTATCACTATCGTCTCTCCCCTTCATGCCAATGGCCTGTCGTCCAGTATCTGAGCTTTCTAAGAACTCGCGAAGTTTCTCCTTGCCGATCTCGATAGCCTGTGCCGATGCTGCATTTGCCATGCGCAGCATTGGTCCCCAGAGGTTCAGGTTGTAGGTGACGTACGCTCCGACACCCAAAAGGATGAGAAGGATGAAGTACATTGGATTGCGAAGAACTGGAAATATTAGTGATGGGAAGCTCCGAAGCTGCCATGTGAACTTACCAGCAACTATCTCGTTCCACCCCAACGCCAACAGTAAGCCGTAAAAGTACAGTGGAACTTGGGTAATACCGCCAATGGCGCTGCGCTTTGCTTCCACATAGACTCCATCAGCTGTCTTCTTAAATCTCACAACAAGATCTTGGCGTTTGGCTTCACTGAGAATCGTCATCTCTTCCTCAAGGCTCTTGCCTTCTTCCTCATCCACCCCGCCAATAGGTGCCAAGTCTTCTTCATCCTGCGGATCTACGGTTGCAGGCGCATTGCCAATCCAGTCGGGGAGATCTGGAGACGCGTAGGTTTCCGCAAGTCTAAATCGTGACAGTAGAGGAATAAGAGTGAGAGTGGACTCTTTCGCTTTGGTGTACATGCCCTCGATATCATCCGTTGGTCGCCATATCCTTGGCACGCCAGCTTCATCGTATCGGAATTTATCCTCGAAGTTCTCTCGAAGTTTAAGAAGAATATTGCCTTCCATGACCTCTTCATCGATTTTGGCTCTCAAAACGCCCCAGCTCTTCCTTCTCAATCGCCATAGACCTACCTCTATCTCGTCTTCATCGGCGTCAAAGCTCTTCGCTCGTTCTGTAAATCGGATCTCGGCTTCCTTGACCGTAGCTGTGAACAAATTCCATATCCTGTCCCACAGATCCTTCTCAGTTGTAGGCTTCTCGCCGGTCTCAGGAGCTCCGCTGCCGCCACGCCCAGAGCCTAGTTTATTGAACTCGAGTCCGACAGAGTCACCCAACCTCGACCGGACCCATCTCTCAACTCGACTTGCAAGCCTTCGCATTTCTTCCTTTCGCAGACGTCCACTGACTTCGTCCAAATCTTTTTCATAGAGATTGTACTGTGACTTGAAATTGGTCCACGGAACTCCTTCAATTGCAAGACTTCTGGCCTCAGTTTCGAACTGTTTGAGAGCAACCTTTTTCTCGCGCTCCACAATCTCGGCGAATTCGTAGGAAGCCCCTTTCTTCTGCCCGGCCTTGACAGCGCTTGACACAGCATCACTGAAAGATACGACCCCTGACTTATGTGCTGCTGAGAGCTGGCCATTATATAAAGCCTTCAACCGTGTGTCGATTTTGCCTTCCAACTCCACTCGTTTCCTGGCGTACACTCCTTTGTGATACCGACTGGCCTCCGTCTCAAAAGCCTTAATACTCTTCACACGCGCAGCTTTCCCAGCCGTACCCAAATCTTTCAATACCGCCGGCTTCCCTAGCCTGACTCCTTCAGCCTGTTTCTCTTCGAGGGGTGTGATCGATACATCAAAGGCCTCCAAGACCTCCCGCGAGATCTCGTCACACCGGAACTGGGCCAGAAGTTCCTGTTGAGTGGGTAAATCCAGGTCCTTGTTATTGACTATCTGGTCCCAGACTCCTTCAGCATATACTGAAAAACCATCCGCGGGAATCCTTCGGTGATATTCTGGGAGAAAAACACCCCCATCCAATTCTTGGTCTAATCCATGTTGCCTAGCTGCACGGTGACCAACCCTAAATCGCGTCCCGAGCTTCCCTACTTCCGCCACAAACTTGTCTGGTTGCAATATCTTATGTGGTAACGCTGCAAATGCGAAATCGAAATAGTCTTCTATCCGTGACTTTTCAAGGCCAGCAGGTTTCGAGAGACCGCTCCATATATTCGTTAAGTCTGCAATAAGTGTATTTCGAAGATTAGCAAGAGGAGTGGTGCCGAGATGATCGCGAATTACGAAGAATAGGAGGGACCGAGGGTTGGATCTGATACACGTTAGAGGTTGTTGCATATCATTCCAGAAAAGAAGCTCACTGCTTATCCTTTAAAAACAGCTGCAAGTTGACTTCAAAAACTGTCTTTAATAACCCCATATTGGCACCTTGGTATAACCCGACTTGATGCTCCCAAATGTTGACAATCAGAACCTCACTGGTGGCCAAGGCAAAGAGGGCGCTTTTCCTTTCAAAATCTTGGTCCTCTCCTCGTTCCCGACCATCCGTGCCTTCCACATCCATTACTAGGATATTGTCGGCCATCTTCTCTTCGGCTGCCTCGCGCTTGTTCTTTGACATCCATATCCCTTTTGTGGTCTGCCGCCGCTCAGTCTCGGACATCACTCCAAATTCTGTGCCGAACAAGTGGTTCAATAGTGTCGACTTCCCGGTGGACTGTGAGCCGAAAACTGAAATAAGATGGTAGTTGAAGCCAGATTGTGCGATTTTGGTAACTTGAAGGTAACTGTTCAGGTTGGGACTGGTATAATGTCAGCTTGGTCCTGCAAATTGTTGAAACTTGTACTGGAACATCTTGTTTAGGAAATAACATACTTGAACTCCTTCTCTTCATCGATAACCTGTATGCCATGTTCGTACTGCTCCTTGGTCGGCGCATCGCCAACTCCTGCAAAGTGGCCGTTCATGGTCATGATCGAAGGGGCTGTTGGGTAACGAGAAGCTGCAGATGGTCTACGAGCTTCGTGGCCGTTTGTTTGCGCCATGATGACAGAGTGCCGAAACAAATGGTACAATAATACTCTGGTTAATCTTGTGACGTTGACTCGTTGAGAGGCGCCCGAACAGGGCATCTGACTTCAATCACGGGCAAAATTTGGAACAGACCCCGATGTACCCCCGGAAGTAGTTTAGCGGCATACAGTATCACATGATTTTAAATGACTATGAAGGATCCATGGTACTCTTCGGGAGACAGGTCTAATGTTCATTGAAGCATAAAGATCTTCTTCTCTTCTTAGCCCATCTCTAAGTTGTAGAGGTAAATGAGCTCTTTGTTCCGGTGTTTATTACAGGCTGAGTCGGGATCCAGAGAGGCTCGCTAACCCTTTTCCCCGAGTTTCTGTCAACCTCTTTCTTGTCCTACTATATTTCCCTTAACAAAACTCTCTCCCCACATTTTGATTACTATACTTACAAGCCATTGAAACTTGAGAACACCAATATTTTTAAAATCACGTCTCAACCCGTTTGAATTACAGCAGTGGGGCTAAAGGGTTCACTAATTTTTACGGGTAAAAGCCCTTAGAATATGCATAAATAATTGTGCTTATAATTGTGCATGTTGTATACATATCTTCACTAGAAGGAGACAAGGGTAGGGCTCTAGGGGGAGTCGTTCATTGACTTACCCTTTGGAAGACGAGAATACAACTTTTAGTGAGCTTTCGGGGCGTCGACAGCAGCTGCCCAGGCTACCGAAATCACTAAATCTACTCAACTAGAAGTCCTTAAACCACTCTTTCTAAGAGGTTTGGCCCAATTATTTTAACAGCTACACTTAACATGTATGAAAACAGAGCCCAAAAAATCCCTTCTGAGAAGGTTACCCTTACTACCAGAACCCTTAAAACCAGGTTTTGCTGTACAGTATTCCAATCTCCTGGCTCCCCTGGTCGGACCAATCGCTTGACCGTTGATCCACTCACTTGGACTGCGCCGCACACGCGTGCTACGATAGCATCAACATGAGGACTTACCATCTTGGTGCCTTTTTCAACCTTTCGTCCAAGTCACTCTTTGGGAACGAGTCCGCCCGAAATGGATCAACTAAAGGCAGGACGAGCTCTGAACTCTCGCTCTCCCTGCTAACACTTCTTAGCATTTCTTGAAGGATGACGAAAGCGTTATCTTCACCAGAAAGGTAGCAGTGTGGGCTGCTTTTGCGATATTCGCGCTGGAATCTTGCATCAATTTCCGCCAAGCCCGCCTGCAAGACTGCCAACGAGAACAAACTGCTGCCGCGGGAGATTGGAACAATGGCGTCCTTCATCGGCCTCAAGATGTTCAGCGAGCCAGGACTCAAGTGATTTTCCGTACAATGACCGCAGGCCATTTCTTGTTGCTGGTGTTGCTTGTCGTGCAGACGAATGCCGCGCCAGGGCTTTGGGTTCTTGTGGGAGACTTTCAAGCAGCATTCCTGCCTTCCTTCACGAATGAGCTCTGGAGAAGCTGTTTGTTTCTTTTTGTCTGCCTTTTTATTTATCTGGCTCTGAACTTACCGAACTATATTTTCCGATCGATGATATTGAACGAGGATGTCACGGCGCATTTCACGGCCCGCTGTCAGTCGACTTGGTCTCTTCACGACCTTGCTGGTGATAATGTGATGCCGACAGTGCTATTGTTCGTCACTATCAGCGTTCTGTTGTACCAAGTTTTCGGGGTACAATTCAATCGGTCTTATGTTCCAGTCTTTGCTGCGTCTCAGCTGGTGTTCTGCTTTGTCTATCCGATTGTCTCTCAGCCGAAGAAAAACCAGCTGTCTCTACTGGAACCAGGAAGCCTGAACGATGAAATCCATCAACTCGCTGTGAGAGCCAAGCTGAAGCTCAGCAACATCTGTATCAGCACAGGGCCGCTTCCAAAAGATATCGAGGAAGGAGTACGAACGCTTGGTTGGCCGCGGATGAAACACCTATCAATACATGAAAGTATATTCGAACAATGCTCTGATGATGAAATCAAAGCTCTCACTGCCCAAAAACTCGGAGGTTGGCTCTACGGAAACAGTATCCGAGCATTTGTAGTCTCCAATGTATGTTGTGTTACTCGTACAACGAGCTTTTTGTTTACGTTCGCTCACAGATAACCATCACTCACGTGTTCTCTATGGTCATGCTCTTCACTCGACAGAAGGCAGCCTATGCGCAGTGGAATTTTCCTGCTGAAGTGTATCCAACTATCGCAGGAATTGTGATCTACTCTATTGGGTTTGCTCCTATCTCCTGGGCATGGTTTACCTTGCAAATGCATGTAATGCACCGCAAGAATGTATTCATGGCTGGTAAGACCTTCAGTGAAGATAAAATACACTCGTGAGCCTCGCTGACTCTATTCTTAGACAAGTTTGCTGCTACACACGGATATTCATTGGAACTTAGTAGAGCATTGAGCAAAATTCCTGGTATGGCTTCTGAGATGAAGATTGACTGGATCTACTCTCTTTATCATAATTCTACGCCTCAGATCTCGGAACGTCTCGAAGCGTTGGAGAAATTGAGGAAGGACGACGAGGGTGCCATTTCTTTGCCCACTGCAATGGACGAGAAGGTGTAGATTGGTGCGGTCGATATTCAATGTGGGATCATCGCCTGCTTGTCCAAGTGCGAAAATGTTCATGTGCCTCAGCGCTGCTCGCGAGCGTCTGCTTTTGCCGTGTATAGTAGTACGAATGTTGAGAAGTTCCATGACTTGTAATGATAGTCTGGAATAGACAATTTATTCATTCATTGCAGAAAACTATTTGACCGTCTGGAATGTTCAACTGATACGAGAGCGTGAATTTTGAAAGGGGTATATTGAATGGAATACCATGGGAAGAATATTCAACTATTTGCTTCTCTGCTATAGAAATTTCCATTTGGGAAGAATCTTCAGACTGCTGGAAGATCTGGATGGACGCGTCGAACCGAAGACGCACCTTTTTCGGGCACCCGGACGCAAATACCACTTCGTGAATTACGCGACCCCGGCATAAAATTTAGCGTTGTTTTGGTTGCAACTTCCCAAGGAACACGGAACCCCTCCAGAGAGCATCATTGTATCTCTCTGTCTAACTTTACACCCCGTGAGAGCCGCCATATTCAATTTGCGTTCTCGTGATTATTTGGCACGAGATTGCGTTTTGCATCAACCTATCCTTTGCTCTGCGCAGATAACGCGCTTGTAAGTTGCGTGACGACGGAAGAGATGGCACCAGAAGCGTCGCTGCAGAAGCGCAAGCCGCGCGAGAATCAGTATCTGTTCAACGTAGGAGTGAAAGGAAGGCATGTAGTTCCCTTTGTTATTGGCCCTGTTAACTAATAGTAGAGCAGGAAAACAGGCTTGACGCTTCCCGACACTGGAATCCGGGATGAAAATGGTTTGGAGCCTATGGATGGCCTCTTCGATTCACCAGACAAATCACCAGAGAAGCCCAAGAACAAGTCAACTCAGAAAGTGAATGGTGCTCGAAAGAATGCCAATGCAACCTTATCGAGCGAAGAGGAGATGGACATTGGAGACAGTATGTGACATCCAAGTCAGGCGCGTGTGTCATGTATATTTGTATTGACTTCTGTGAAGGCACCATTCCAGAGCCGACAGCGACACTCACTGCCCGAAATCGAGCAAGTATGCGATTACCTCCACCGCGTTCTAAGTCTCCAATCAAAACATATTTACAATCACCAGCAAGAAGAAATCCATCTCTCGGCCCTGTTTCGTCGCCAGTCAGAGGCTCGATTGTGACACCGGCACCAGCGTCAGTCTCGGCGTCTGTACGGAGGAAGCTGGACTTCTCGAATACCAGTGTCGAGATTCCTACAGCCCTAAACACGTCGTCACTACAAAAGCGAGCCAGTTCTGCTATGCCCGTAGGACCACCGACGAAACTCACCAACGGATCACTTCTTGTGTCGACTCGACAAGCATACTCGGAGAATGGTATGGACGACGATCAAGACGATACTGGCGTGGAGAACGGGGAAGACTCATACCAAATGCTTGATGGTGGAGATGAGGAAGAAGTTGGCCAGGTCGAGGAACCAGAAGATGAAGAAGAACCTGAGCCAGAACCCGAACCTGAGCCTCCAAAGAAAAAAATGGGTCGACCGAGAAAGCAAGATTTGCCAGTAGTCCAAGAGGAGGAGGAGAGGCCAAGAAAGCGAACACGCCAATCCCTTGAGGGTCCTCAGCCAGTCAAGAACAAAGGCGGTCGACCTAAGAAATCGGCTCCTCCAGAGGAAGAACCCGCAGAACAACAAGAAGAAAGGCCTGCGAAGAGGACTCGCCGTTCTGATGCCTCTGAGGCAGCAGGAACCAAGGCCGGCAAACCCAAAAAGACACCTGCTACCGCCCCAGCGACAGCCAAAGTAGCAAAAGCAAAACCTACTGGTCGGAAGCCAAAACTTGCCCCAATATCCGAAGCAGACTCCCCCGAGGTTCAACGTGGGCCACCTATGCCAAGAAACAATCGTGGGCTTGTGATCCTACGACGAGAGACTCCGATGGAGGGAACTGGATTCAAACAAACCCGCTCAGGCAGAAACTCTATCAAACCACTTGCTTATTGGAAAAACGAGCATATTGAATTTGACGGCGATGAATTTGAAGATGGACATGGCAAATTTTTGACCCGAGGAATCAAAGAAGTGGTCCGCGCGGACGAAATTGAGGAGCCAAAACGTCAAAGGAGCAAATCTAAACCTTCAAAATCAAAGAAGCGTCGACCAGAGCCAGAATCTGAAGACGAAGAAGATGAGATCGAACCTTGGGAGACTGAACCTGGTCGCATCTATGGCGAGATCCGAAATTGGGACCCAGAAGATCAATTAGGCTCGATGGCCGAGGAGAGAGAAGAAGAGCTTGCCCTTTCCGCAGCAGCTATAATCACTCGCGAGATTCCTGGTGCGAGTTTCAAATTTGCCAAGACGCTCACGCATCCATTCTTTGGATCTGGAATGGTGGATCTACCGGCAGGAGCAGTAAAGAAGCCAAAGAACTCGAGAAAAATGCAGATGGTGTTTTTTGTGTTCTCGGGCAGAGTCCAGGTTAATATCAATGATAATGAATTCAGGATTGGGAAGGGTGGGATGTGGCAAGTTCCTCGAGGTATGTCCCCACGTCAGAGAGTTGAGCCGATTCTAACTTTTGCAGGCAACTTCTACAGCATTGTGAATGATTACGATAAGCCAGCAAGAATATTTTTCGCACAGGGATGCGAGGTCCAAGAAGAGGTCCTAGAAGGCCAGTAATTCAGTGTTGACTTGAAGGCTGTTTAGACTGCATTGCCACAAGGTGCAGGCCAAGTTGAGGGAAGCATTTTCGAGCAAGCGCAAGGAGTTGATGGTTATGGGTCATGAGGCAATGATATGCTTTTTGGTCAATGTTTTGTTGTTTTCACAGTTCGATGCGTTCTCGCATAAAGCCTCTCAATAATTGACGAGTTGAGCAATTTAAAGAAGTCTGATGCTGATAATCGATGCAAACTCCCCCGTAGGTATATTGCTTCTGTCTAGAGTCAATCACTCTCGTTCTCGGTTCGCCTTGCAGATTCTCACAAACTGACGGCTAATGTTCCCTACTTCTTGGTACTTTAAGTTCAAGCTATTATCAAAGATCTTTTGTCCGAGCTGACTTTGTTGTAGGAGCTGGAGCCATTGCTCTACATACAGTACCACACCTCCCTATAGCAAAGTGTATTTATATAGAGGATACTTCGTTTCAAACGGATTCTCAAGCCCATGAGCTCTTTGCCTGTGGGTGTTGTATAAGTTTTAAAACACTCGAAGTTCCTTTACTCAAAACGTCTTGCGAACTCCTAGAACATCATCCTCTTATGAATTATCGTTTTAGACTGTTAGTAATTGTAGATAGTTCCACAACTGTATAGCAAAGAATTCGACCTCCAATTGGTACTTCCTTTGCATATTTCCGCAAGGAGTTGTTCCTATATGTTAGTTCTTTATTGCTTTCTTGCATGAGAGGAATTTTCTTGTTGAAAATTTAAACATCTTTTTCTAACCAGTTAAATATTTGACATGTCGAATCAAATGTCCCAAGGTGACGTCCCGAGGTCTATTAATCTGCCACATACTTGGGCACCCGAACTCGATGACAAACCCACAATGGATGTGGCTTACTAGGAGGTGGAGAGCTAATAAACTAACCCCAATTCTACAAGAATGGGCTCATGATGTTGCTCACAACCAATTTTTAGCCCTAACTTCGGGCCAGATCCCTTCAGTGCGGGAAGAGCATGTCAACACTGTGTAAATATCAGATGGAACCGAACCTCTTCATATTTCCGTCTTTCGCCACCTGGGGGAACCGACCCTTCCCAGTTAGTGTTTTGGGTAAAAATAACTCGCTTGCGTCTCTGCTTGCTTTCCACGAGATTATCAAGCCTGGGCGCCTGGGCAGCTCTGGGTCGGCATGAATAGCCCACACAAACATTGCATGCGCCTCGAGGCCGGCGTACTCGTTGGTTTTCGCCGCAAGTTGTGCCCACAGCGAAATCCTTGGTGGTGGGTGACTGTTTATGCCAATTTAAACTGCAACGGACACCTAGGACTACGCGTGTATAACTATAACTTTCTCGGTATCCCGCTCTCACCAAGTCGGCGAAAGGGATGGAATCGGAAGGCGAGGACGGAAGACGTGATGTGGACCGAAGGGCTCCAGGAGGCTCCAAGAGGAAAGAGAGAGGCGTATGTAAGACATGTAACGGATTTGTGGAGTAGGTTGGATTATTATCATTCTCATGGGTTTGCAAGGAATGGGTTGAGGATGGCATTTGATTTACCACCGTATATATTCTAGTATATATGCCCTCAAGCTCTCTGTTCCGGTACAGATACCAAGGCAGAAAGTGGCATTTAAACTTGGACGCTCAGGCCTGTACCCGCTTCAATAAGGCATGACTCCTCAGACATTATATTCTCTTCTATGTTCCACGAATCGTAGAACAGTATATATGTCACGTGCATTGCTATTACATCACGTCACGCCACCTCAGCCTCTATTTAACATCTTCTCATCCCTTCAAATTATTTCAACGAATCATGACATATAATAAAGCTGGAAATAATGGCACCTAGAATTGACCCAGCCATTCTGAAAGCGCTTTCGCTCGATGCTGCTACAACAACGATAGCAACGCACGGTGGCAGCGGCTTTGCTTCGACTTTCAAGATCACTAGCAAGGGAAGTGATGGGGAAGAAAAGCTATTCTTCGTGAAACAAGGCAAAGGGAGAGAAAGTGAAATCATGTTTGCTGGTAACTGTCTTATCTCATATCTCACTATTTCATCTGATCTCCACTCCAGACATTTATCGCAACATCAGATGAAAAGAACACCGCATGTTAACAACAAACAGGAGAACACTTCAGTCTCAATGCAATCCACTCTGTTGTCCCCAGCCTTTGTCCCAAATCCTACGCCAATGGTAAGCTTTCAGATGGAGCAGGAGCTTTCCTCGCTACAGATTTCCTGAATCTCTCAGTACACTCTTCCTCTGGATCCAGATCGGGCCTCTCACTCGCTGAAAAGCTAGCAAAGCTGCACTCAACTCCAGCACCGATACCGGACGGCTGTGAGAAGCCAATGTTTGGATTCCCCATCTCGACTTGTTGTGGCGACACACAGCAAGATAATAGTTTCAAATCTTCGTGGGCCGAATTCTACGCTGATAATCGATTGCGTGGAATTTTGAAATCTGCCGAAAGAAACAATGGAAAAGATGCTGAGCTTTCTTCTCTCGTTGAGAGGACTTGTGAAACTGTCGTACCGAGATTGTTGCGAGATGGACATTTGAAGGATGCAGGAGGTGGGAATATTATGGCGGTAAGTATACACGGCGACCTTTGGTCCGGAAATCACGGACGAGGAACCATCGGGAATGGGGGCGTAGAAGAGGTGGTGTTTGATCCTAGTTCCAGTTACTCGCACAGTGAGTTTGAGTGGGGGATCATGAGGATGTTTGGGGGCTTCTCGGGGGCTTTTGAGAGAGAGTATCATGTGTTGAAGGCTAAGGATGAACCGACAGAGGAATGGAATGACAGGGTTAGGTTATATGAACTGTAAGTGCAAAATTAATTGGGGAAGACGATGCTAACAGAATAGGTTCCATCATTTGAACCACTACTCAATTTTCGGGGGTGGGTATCGGGGTGGTGCGGTAAGGATTATGAAGGATTTGTTGAAGAAGTATGGAGATGAAAGGTAAACAGAACATAAGAGCTCACGTCATTACTTGGCGTATAACAGCTTCACTTTCAGCTCGCAGATACTGCCAGTCTCTATGCATATTCCAAAAGCCCTTGGACAACCTACCTAGTCTTAGAGTGACAACCAAGGATCTGATTTTGTAAAAAGCCCTGGGATATTCAGAGGACTGGTTCTCAATATTGGAAGCGCGATTTGGGGTTTTGAGAAGTCGCTAAAACTTCTTGGAAGTTGGTTCTTGAAAACCCCACTTCGGGTTCGGACAGTTCTTCCAGAGAAGCAATTCTTCCGCAGCCTCTACTGCAGCCAGCGCTTTTAGGAAACCCTCCCAACAAAAACTTGAGAGGGGGTGATGCCGAGGTGTTGTTTCTGGGGAGCTAATGGATTATTCACGTGATGATATCATAGAACTGACGAGGCCCAGTGTGTCCCTGTGGAACAAGAATATTAGGGGGTGCTTCATAGCGCAGTTAAACCAAGCATACCCGTTAACGCCCCAATGCGCCCTCGTATCCATGCTGTGCTCGTAAGTTAAACTCTTTCAAAGGTAAGTAAGTGCGTGTCGTCTATGAAATGGCCGAGATGCCCTCATCTTCCACAACGTTTCGTCTGCGGACCTCTGTCTCATCTACATCGATTCTGACCTTACCGTCTGCGCCGGTGGTCTTGGTTGCGATAGCTTTTTCCTTTCTTCTCTGCTCTTTGGGCGGTTGGAATCTCTTTCGAACCGCATCTATCATTTTGCCGAACCAATAGAAGTTCAATGTATTCAGCACAACATTGCTGCCCAGGTATGTAAATGCGAGCCAAAGCGGGACAAACTCTTCACCTGCAAACTGCATGATCCCCTCGTGTATTGGCGCTGCGCTTTTCCCAGCAGCAGCATCGAGCCCCGCGGAGGTCGCATTGTTCAGAGCGTCAAAATGAATGGTTGCAGCAGCAGGCCGGTGGTGGAGAGCACGCCAAACGTCTTGGTAAACTCGGACTGATTGATATGTTCCCCAAACCAGACGGCAAGAGAAGAATGTAAAGAGCAGCATAAGTCCATTGTAAAGTTGGGGTTTCGAACCGGTCATGTCGAGTTTGTCGAAAAACCAGTGAAAATTCAGGAATGGAGAGGAGAGCTCATAGAGAATGAATGTGCAGCCGTAGAAGTTAACGAATGGTCTCTGGAACACATCATTAGTGAAATCTCACAAGCATGCAAAGAATACCTACGAATCCGAACGAAAATACCAAGAGAGCACTCAAAGCATGGGCGAGCATGCCGAGACCAAACACCTTGACATGCTGCAATGTGACCATCAAGTCCCAGAGGAAGTATCCGGTTGCCATGCCTTGAATCATTCCAGCCGCCCCAGTGTAGCCCCAGACCCGCTCCTCCCAGCTCATGTTCTTACGCTCCTCATCTGTGAACATAACCCATAGTGCGAGGAAGTTAATCGTAGTGCTTTGCACCAGTGATACGACGTGTACATCCCAGTTAATCTTGCGCTCGGCGGAGAGCTTGGGGTAGCGGACCGGAAACAGCCATGTTGAAACTTTAGGAGCAACGACAACGTTGATGAAGGTGTATGCAAAGAACGACCCGAGCACTTCGTGGATATGTAGAGGGAGAGTTGTCAAAGAGAAGTAGTCGGCGAATGGCTGGACAGCCTTGCTTAGCCAGGGCAAGGGCGGGAGCGGAAACGGGTCGTGCATTGCGAGAAGAGGAAAAGGGTTGAGGATGAGGATGTAGGGTGGGCGAAAGATCTGCTCCGTATCTGTATACACACTCCAGGCGCGATGGAGTGTGCAGGGCCGATTCAGTCACGCTGTGGTGTGCTGTAGGTTTGGCAGCGCAAGTCCGAGGAGAGACGATGCTCGTCAGCGTTCCCTGGAATCCCAACACAACGGGTAGTTCTAGGCTAGTGCGCTTTGGGCGAGGTTTCCGGGGGTTATTTCAGGGGTCCCGATGACGCAGATCTGGAAAACAGACACCAGAGATCTTTGATTCCAGATCTTTGCTTATACTTAAATACATTTGCGAAGACATTCGAGTTTCCGCAGACTGCATTTCAAGGCGAGCTTTTAGGCAGACGAATAGCCAGCGTGACTTGGTTTGTTTGACATGCTCGAGGCTGACCACTGCACGTGGGCTGGGCGTCTTCAGGCCACCACGTGAGTCAGGAAAACCACGAGGCCTGGGGGCGTATTTGCAAGTGATACTTAGTGACCAGGCTGCATAATTGTACCACGCACCACAATGTTCAGCCGGAGGATGGTACAACTGTCCATCCTAGAGACTATTACAGTACAGAGAATAGGGTCTGACAAGTCTTGATTCATGTATCGAAACACGGAGGGCTAGCTTGTAGAGTCAGTCATAGCGAAGTAGTTCTTCTGTGAAGGGTGGGAGAAGAACATTCTCCGATCCAAGAGCTTGTTCCCGTAGGTTACATCAACTATTAAAAGCCCATTATTACTCTTTCGGTTCTCTTGTTGGGCTTTTAATCTTGCTACGTGGGCTTATGTTGTTTGATCTGTTCTACTAAGCCGCTCCCGCCTCCCCCAATTCTTCCTGCAAAAACTTAACACTTTCTGGACCATCACGCTTTCTATATATTTTGCCATCCTTGATGATGCGCATCGCCATTTGACTGTCTTATCGGGATGGCAATGAATGGACAACAGTCATACTTGTATGAGCTTTCACTCAAGGTCACAGTTGGCAGTGACACAACACTCTTTGCACAGTTAACTGAAGGATACCGTTCCTTGTTAATTGCTGGGGACTTAAGGCGGAGATGTGACGAGAGAGATATTGTAAAATAGAAACGAAAGAGACAGGATGGATGAACAGGGGGGGGTTTCTGTAAGACTTCAGTAGAAAATTTTGTTGCTAGGGGAGATTCCCCCTAAGGGGTAAATACTACAAAGAGTCCCCACCAGTACACGGAAATCGTTACCAAAAACAATCACCTATGAAAATATATTGAGGTTAAAATAAATTTTGGGGTCTTATCACTCCGCAAAACTCGTTCACTGGCTGACAACCTGTCCATTGAAAACGGTGGTCCTATCCCGGCACGGGTCATAGATCAACTCTTGAACTGTCTTTCTCGATCTGAATGATCTTGTTGTTTTGGTAGATGCGTTACCAAAAATAACGCTGTTGATTCATTAGCAACTCGACTCCTCGAGCAGTCAGAAGTTAGGAGTGATAGGCCCAGTATGACAATAGAAATTTACCATATTCCCAAGGAATATTGGTGGAGCAATGGGTCGTGCCATGGACCGGTATATCTGAGGAACACTTACAAGTCTGCAGGATCACCAATATCAAGCTCAATATCATAAGACACCGTGAGATTAATACCTATGGCCAATTTCGCTCGATTTGAGACGCATTGCTGCTCACTTTAGTCATCTCAAAGTTTGCCAACCAGAATTACTGGATACTTACCAGCAAGAGCTCGGCATCTGACTTGGTCCCGCCCTGGTACACACCAACACCGAGGCTTGCCAAGCTGAGAGGGTCACAGCTACCTTGAGGCGTGAAAGCATTGCCGACGTTATTGATGCCCATGGCAGCATTCAGTCCATACTTTTTGATCATCTGCAGAACTTGGAGAGTACCTCTGACCCTATGACCTCCACCATCTTCTTCTTTCGGCCTCCCCATCATGAACAGATCTGAAGTCGGTAAACCCACGAAGGAGACTGGCAATCCTTGGACTTTTTCACGAAGTTTCAACCATTCGCTGTTGTCGAATAGCGTGAGCCGAGTACAATGGCCAAACACGATGGTCCGATATTCGAAATTATTCCAGTTTGATGGCCAATTCATAGAATGGAGGAGATTCAAGGCCTCTGTGACCATACTTTGCTTTACTGGATCCAAATTGTAGTCGATATGAAAGTCAAGATGCAATTTATAACGTTTAGCCGTCTTTATAGCAAATTCCATGTTCTTGATCTGCTTCTCATGGCTGCCATCTTTCTCGACGTAGGGGGTACTACCGAAAACCTCAACGCCAGGCCTGCTGGCAGCATTGTCGAGTAATCTCATCATGGCCCTTCCCTTGTCCGGGTAGCTAAAGATTGGATCCTGGGCAAAGACACAGATTTGAATGTAGCAACGATCTCGGAACAATTCTTTGAGAGCCAGGCCAGCCTCTAGACATTTGTATTTGACCCCAAGATCGACTTCGACAAAGGCTCGCATGTGCGTGACTCCAAAATTGATACTCTCTTCGATGAGCGCACGGCCTCGATCCATTAAATCCTCTTCTTCAAACCGAGTCTTTGCTTCGCCTGTGAAGTATAAGAGATGAAAATTGAGATTAAAATGAAATGTACCTACTTGTTAACTTCATTGCTTCCACAAAATCTCCCTTCTCAATTTGCAGGTCGGCATATTTTGGATGGGAGAGGAGGAAGCACTTGTCAAGATGGATATGAGGGTGACAAAGACTTGGGGCCAGGAATCGTGTTCCATATTCCTCATCATCCTGTCCTGGCCTGTGCTCTTCGAGTGAAGCTATGACCCCGTCTCTGCAGCATATATCGAATTTGCTGCAAGCAGGCTTCCCGGCAATATGAACACCCTCGAACGTGAGATTCGACGCGACGCCATTTGCTTCTTGAGACGACATTTGTAGAGGGGTTACAGAAGAATAGGAGCACCTCAATAACGCATCATAATAAAGAATTGAAGGTACAGCGCGGAAACCCGCGCGAGGATGAGATGACGCAGTTGAGGGGAGCGAGGGGATTGTGGATAAAGTTTGGGGCCTTGGGAGACTGGGGATGGGGCAAGCTTCTTTTTTAGCGAGTAGATTGACAGCTGTACAACCCAACACATCACTAACTTCACAACGTGGACACTGAAAAGTGCTCAATATGGCAGATCCACTCTACGAACTCCTAGCTCCCTATTTTGACACCCCATCACCTCGATCTGTGCCGTCCTCCAATAATCCAACCACCAATGCATATCTAAATCGCCTGACAACACTCCCACTATCCTCCCTCACAAGTACCGAGCCACAGTCTCTCTCGCAAACCACTCACTCTCTTCTCATCTCCCTTCAATCCCTCTCGAAACGGTCCCACAAATCCATAATCGATTCCTCTACCCATCTCTCGACTTTGAGCACAACGCTCCCCACTCTTGCGCAATCGACAGCCTCCCTTCGAGACGCCCTTCCCAAACTCGACGATGCCGCCATCCACTTCAGCGAAACCTACAATACGCGCGCAGAGAACGCTTTGCTGGACAGGCGGAGGAAAGCCCTTCTCCTCTCTCGAAATATTGACCGCCTTGCGGACATACTTGACCTACCCACCCTACTATCTTCCGCAATATCCACATCGAATACTGCCTCAGCATCTGCTGCGACCTCAAACTCAAGTGCAAATGCCACCTTGAATTACGCTTCCGCATTAGATTTGAATGCCCATATAAGACGCCTTCATGGCTTATATCCAGAATCGCCGCTCATTTCGAGCGTGGAGAAGCAAGCCGAAGAGGCCATGCAAGACATGGCTACGAATCTCATTGCAAGCTTAAAAATGAATTCTTTGAAGTTGGCAAGTGCAATGAGGACAATATCTTGGTTACGGCGGGTGGCACCGGAGCTGGACCCCACACCGTCTTCTTCAAATATTGCATCTACAATGAGCCCTCTTGACCGGGGTGGGGGAGTAGGAGGGGCATCCAGAGAAGGCAGCCTGGGGTCATTGTTCCTTGTATGCAGACTAGCGAATCTGCAACAAATGCTAGGAGCTCTGGAGCCGTTACGTGAGTTGGCGGATCAGGAGACGTTGCGGCTACATGAGCCAAAGACGGGCAAGGTGGAGTCGGGGAAAGAGAGGAGTAAATGGGAAGGTGGGCAGCAGACAGAGCGGTATCTGAAGCGCTACATTGAAATTTTCCGTGAACAGAGCTTTGCGATCATTTCTATGTATAGGAGCATTTTTCCCCCGGCAACAAATGCTCATGAAGAAAGTCTACTGAAGGGAATGGGAAGAGCGCCCGCGGAAGAAGATCCATTGATGCCATTGCCCAGCGCGCTGGGGACGTTTCCGTTAACATTGGTAGGCATGCTGGAAGAGACATTGATAAAATATCTCCCGAACGTGAGGGACAGAAGTAGTCGAGACAGCTTGCTAACGCAGGTGCTGTATTGCGCAGGCAGTCTAGGGAGATTAGGTGGCGATTTCAGCATGATCCTCGCATTCCTCAACGAGACATCTGAAGAGGACAAGGAAGATACTGAAGAATGGGTAGAGGTGATTCGAAAACACAGAGTGTTGGCTGGTAGATTAGAGCTGATGGTCGGATCTCGAGAATCATAAGGTCCATAGATCCCGGGGAGGAATAGACAAAAATTAGATACCCACAAGCTCAATCCCAAGAGCATCAAGCCCCATGCAAAAGAGCCAAGACACTGAAAGGTTAAATGAGGCTCGCTTTCCCCGGAATTTGGATCCGTTGTGCGTGCCGCCCGTTTACGGGAGATCGCCCTGGCCAATCAGAATCGCTGGATTGCTCAGCTACCCTTGCGAAGAGGCGCTTGCTCGCTTTTCCTCCCTTCCAAACCACAACACCACAACACCACAACTCCTCTTTTAATTTTTCCTCTACTTGTTCTAGACCTTCTTTTTCTTGCCTTGCTGTCTCTCCATACATCATTTAGTATCAAACCGAATTCCTTCGCTACTGCCCTATTGGATATCAATCAACGTTGCAGAGTTAAGGGAAGTTATGGAAACCTAACCTCTTCGTGTCACCACAATACCAAGGGCAAATTGGAGGGGAACACTGAAAAATATGAAATCTTTCCCAGGAGTCATGCTGGAGGTGTGGATGCATGATCCTATCCTTGTGAACCCAGAACAGACCAGATCCTCAAGATGCTCGCTCGCACGCACCAAGCGGGAAAGTCGTTGAAACCTCACCCAACTTCAAATCAGCAATCACAACCCTTCGTAAAATACCTCACAGCACCGAAAACAGGACCAGATAACAGTACCAGAGACGAAAGAGAGAATGGATGATGTGGAAAATATTCATCTTCCGCATCAACTTGCCCCCCTTAACATACGAGTTTGTGAGCCACAGAGACTACACGAAATCCAATGCAGGGCCTCCCAGACAAAGCTATACCAGAACAATATTGACGTCCAACAGGCTGAAGTTCAAGAATAATTTCAAACTACACCAAAGAACTCTTAGTTTTGTTTTTGCGGCAAACACTACCACCAAGAGACTAGTACCACCATTCCCCGGACGAACTCGTTGACGATACAAGACATATAGCCAGTTCAAAACATTTCCACTAATCCTTCTACAATATTTTAGTACTGATTGAAAATTCAAATACTAAAGGCCAGATACGAAGTCGAGGAAGAATAGGTAAACAGAGTTTTGCACTAGCAACCCACCTAAGCCTGAATAACATGGACAACACTTTACAAAATAAAACGCAGGACCAAGCAGACAGCACTCCACGAATTCGATCTTATTTTCGATGACAGAAAGAATTATGAACAATCTGTATCGCCATTGGGGTGTGTCAGTCCAGAGGTGCTGACACTCCAAAGACAAGGGCTCACAAGTCACATCGCAACACCTATATCAACTCCAACAATGGACATCGACTAGAATTCCAAAGGTCCTTGCAATGCTTTTATTTGCTCTATGGCAATGGCAAAGTGCCAGTCATCTATCATCAGGTCAAGTATGTACCTTTGCAAAAATATTTACAAGGAAGAAGCTCGAAGTGGTACCTTCTTAGGTCGCGAGCATGCACCACCAAATGCAACCGGAACTCCACCCAATGCTCTATCTACCAATCCTCTTTTTCCCTGTCTAAAATTCATCATCAATTCGTTTTCTTGTTCACTCTAAATCTGTTCTAGCGGGCATGGCCTGAACTGTGGCGATTGCCTTCTCGGGGTCTGTCTGGTTGGATGTTCTTGTCTCAAACATACGACTGCTTGCACCGCTAGCGTTCTCTACGCTAGGGACATCTACTTGTGGGTGGTCAGGGCCTTTGCTCTTCATGAAGGGAAGGTGGCCGGTATTCTCTTGGTAGCGCATGAGTAAGAAGCCGATGATCACAACGAGCCAGTACAAATTGTACGAAATGACGGAACCATATGTAGCCGAGTTCTGCCATCCGAGAATTGCGTTGAAGATACCCCATCCGCCTCCACCATTGAGCTCTGGATTGCCAAACTACACAAGGTTAGGGACGTGTGATCAGAGTCGGTGGGGAAGAGCTTACGTTAACGTGCCAGACACTCTGGTCAATGTCATAAGAACCCGCTCCTGCTCCAAGTTCAGCAGCGTCACTTCCAACTATCTTGTTCCACTCGTTTGCTTCCAAATACCACACGCCTCGGGAAAAGAGGCCAGCCGCGACGAGATAGAGGAAGCAGGTCGAGACAACCAGGAAAAGCTGTAGCTTCGAAGAAGCGCCGCCTCTTAAGCAAGGTTAGATAGTGCTAACAAAATCTAGGGTAGGAGATCTTACTTATAAATCAAGTATCCGACGACGCTTCCAGCAAGCAGGCCGGTGATGACAGGAAGAGGTACCGCGGATGCAGGCGCCGAGAAAGATACACCAGCGATGAAGACCACGGCTTCTAGACCTTCCCGGAGAACGGTAATGAATGGTAGAACAAACATTGCATACCTCTGACTCCAGAGCTTGAATGCAGGCCAGCAACCCAACCTAGTCAGCCAACCATCAATTGGGTCGTCTTCGATAGCTTTGGCAAGCTTAACACGCCACTTTTCCTGCATCTTGGCTACACGAAGAAGGGTAGCACCAAGTAGGGTTATGATGAGACTGGCAGCAAGCGCAAAACTGCCTTCCCAGAGATATTCCGCCTGGCTCCACTTGTCCTTGCCGAGACCATAAAATACCCCGATTATGGCACCTCCGATGATCAGAACAAGTACGACGCCGATTAAGGTACCGAACCAGACCTGTGACGGTGTGAGAAAGATGATATCAATGGTTCGAGGTCCTTACCTGCTTGACCAGCTTTTTGTAAGTTGGAAGATCTCCATTCGGGCCATCGAGTGTTTGTTTCAAGAAGGCAAGCAGCACCGACATGAGAATCACCGTCTCCAGGGTCTCCCGGAAGACCACGAAGAAAACGGGTACAGCAAAGACGTCGACAGTCATGGCTACTGATGACGAGGGGTTGTTGTGTCAGGTGACCGAAGAAGTTTCCCTGGGCGATGTTCGGGAAAATAAAAGGAAAGTTGGAAGGCAATAAAATCCTCTCTGTGGTTTCGTTATTCGGGAGTGAAGGCAGTGTGGAGGTGTCGAGGCAGGATCTGATTATGCAGAGGATCTGATTAAGCGGGAGCGGTAAGTTTCGCGTCCTTGTAAGGCGACTCTCGATATCGTACCATGCCAAGGTCCCCTTTCTGATAGCAGCAAATGTACTGGTAGTGTTAGGGAGCGAAGCCGATGGCCGCCTGGGTGGACAAATTGCGTTGGCTGTTGTCAAGCTGATCTTCAAGCACGAAGGGGAATCTGGATGCTGCTGTGCTAAATGGTGAACTCCTCGGGGAGGTTAAGCCTTGGCTGTGGGGAGAACACGAAGAAGGAATGTCGGGAAAACAGGCCAGGGACTCGGGACGGCAACGGATTGACTTCAGGAACGACTGGTGATTGGGAGTTGACTCTGGCCTCGAATTGCCACGGTGCAAAGTACCATGATCGGGCTGGTCCCATGGATTTCCGAGGTTGTTCTATTGAAGAATCGTCCGGCTGGGATTCGCCTTTAAGGGCAGTGCAGGATCAGCCGGGCCCTGTAAAAAAGCAACTGCACCGACATGGGCCCGAAACGGCATAGCGCCAAAGTTATCAGATCCGCAGAGCATCGGACAGGCATCTGGAAATTTCGTACAGCAGTTGTGTCTTAGGCCATCCCACCTGCGAACCAATCTGCACATCGGCTTCGATCTGATAACAACAGCAAGCATCCATCCCCGACCCTGCCACCACCGAGCACCGTTGCCACCCCGGGTGCCAAGGCCCGGCAAGTGCTTTGTCTGGGAACCTGGAAAGCTTTGTTTGCCAGGCCTGCTGCTGATCGGAACCCACCGTACCCCGTACTGTACTGCACTGTACCCCTACTGGAGGCCAGGCCCAGCCTCGCCAGCCCAGCGTAGCCCAGCTCGCGAAAACGAGAACCAGGCTGTGAAATAGCGAGTCCTCCTGAAATCGTACGTTCACTCCACTCTTTTGTTGACGCACTTCCCGCCCCAGACACCAGAGAGGCACAACCTTGCCGCCCAAAGCCTAAATTTCGAGGTGGGAGCCTCATTCACAGACCTACCTAAGATAAGACACACATGCAGCGACTGCAGCCAGGAGGAAATTAACAGTACGAACAGTCTGCAATCCCAAATACCCGGTGCCGAGCCAGGTGATTGGCCTTCTGCGATCCCTGCGCCTTGCCCTGGAAGAGTAACCAGCTCGAGATTCGAAGACTTCAACCTCGCTTTCGAGGCAAGTTTCCTCGAGCCTTGGGCTCGAAATTAATTCGTTGGTTCCTCATCCTGCTTTACCATTGAGGCATCCTCCGATCAACAAAGATGGTGCTTTCGCTGTCTTTCTTCCCCGTTTTATCGACGCTGCTCCTCGCGCTCTCTCATATTGCAGGAGCAGCTACCGTTGTGTACGACTTCAATATCACCTGGGTCAGAGGTAAATATTCTTGCTCAGAGGGGTTCGTATGCTTGACTGACTTTCGCACAGCAAATCCCGATGGACTGTATGAGAGACCTACCATCGGAATCAATGGACAATGGCCATTGCCAGTAATGACGGCCACCATCAATGATACAGTTGTGGTCAACGTCGACAATCAATTAGGTCAAGCTCCTTGATCCATCCTTTCTCGTAAGATCTCAAACTAAATGACCATCTCTAGGGAATCAAACATCCACGCTCCACTTCCATGGCATGTTCCAAAATGGCACTACAGACATGGACGGTCCATATCAAGTCACTCAATGTGGAATCGCGCCTGGATCTCACTTCACTTACAACTTCACCGTGAGTCAAATGACATGAACACATCGAATTTACTGCTAAGGATACCTTAGGTCAAGCAGGCTGGCACATACTGGTATCACAGCCACTACAATGGCCAATACCCTGACGGTCTCAGAGGTCCATTCATCGTCAGTGACCCTAACTATCCCTACAATGGACAATTCGATGAAGAACTCGTTTTATCCGTCTCAGACTGGTACCACCAGGAAATGCAAGTTCTAATTCCAAAGTTTATCTCCAAGGCCAATCCGACTGGAACCGAGCCTATTCCACAAGCCGCGCTGCTCAACGACACACAGAACTTAACTATCGCTGTCCAACCTGGCAAGACCTATCTGATCCATCTTGTTAATGTTGGAGCATTCGCTGGACAATCCATCTGGTTTGAAGGGCACAACATGACTATAGTTGAAGTTGATGGAGTTTATACTGATGAAGCTGAAGCTGAAATGATTTACATTTCTCCTGCACAGCGATACAGCTTCATGTTGACTACGAAGAACGAAACATCTACCAATTACGCTTTCACCAGCAGTATGGACACAGTTCGTGCTCTTCCCAACTTTACGATAATTTCTGGCTTAACTTTTGCAGACATTGTTCGACAAAATACCTGAAGGCCTGAACTGGAACGTAACCGGCTGGCTCGTCTATGATAGTGCCAAGCCGCTGCCAACCCCAGCACTAGTAGATAAATTCAATGACTTCGATGACTTTGACTTGGTACCCTATGATAAGAAGCCACTCTTGCCAGAACCTGATCAAACAATCACTCTTGATGTGATGATGGGAGTCTTGGGAGATGGAAAGCCATAGTAAGAATGCCTTTGAAATTTTCGCTAGCAGCCGCTAATATCTCGAAGTGCCTTTTTCGAAAATATCAGTTATGTTTCACAGAAGGTCCCAACTCTTTATACGGTCATGTCCACTGGAGAAGACGCAACAAATCCGGCGGTCTATGGAGAGTTCTCTCATTCTTTTGTCTTAGGCCACAACCAAATCAACCAGATTATTCTCAATAACCATGGTAAGCACCTTATTCCCCTTAGCTTTTGACTCAAGCTAATAGATCAATTGACTCTGGGAAACATCCTTTCCATCTTCATGGCCACAACTTCCAGGTAATTGCACGGTCCGAGGAGCAAGCTGGAGATTTCGATTCAAGCAACTCGAGTCAGACTGATTATCCTGCAATCCCAATGCGAAGAGACACTATCGTTCTGAAACCGAATGGTCACCTCGTCTTCCGCTTCGCCTCTGATAACCCGGGAGTATGGTTGTTTCACTGCCATATCGAGTGGCACATGGACCAAGGTTTAATCGCGACTATGGTCGAAGCTCCTCTAGAGATCCAGAAGAGCTTGAACATCCCTCTAGACCACTTTGATGCCTGTAGAGCTGCCAATGTTCCGTATGCAGGAAATGCGGCTGGTAACACAATTGAAGTTCTGGACTTGACCGGAGCCAATGCCCCTCCGAGCCCACTACCCGCAGGATTTACGGCGCGTGGCATTGTGGCCCTTGTATTTAGTTGCATCTCTGCACTGCTTGGTCTAGCAGTTATCTCATGGTAAATATTCCATCATCGTTAGACTAGATACTGGGCTAACCGTCGAACAGGTATGGTAGTGTTGATATGGGAGCAGCTAGTAAGGCTGCCGAGCGGCGACGCATTGCGGAGACGAGTCAGCCAGAGAGCCACGAGCTTGTTTCTCCCGCAACAACTGTGGTTGAGGCACCCGAGACAGAGGCAGAGACTAAGACGGAGACGGAGACAGAGGTAGAGAGATAAAGTGGTGAAATTAATGCTGGCAGATAGATATGGCGTTGTAGCATAGGGACAAGACCAGCGGAACAGGCTTGCTTATACCAGGAATAGATTTATCCTCATGACGATCACGACGTTCATGAGCATAGATACCCAATCAAAAAACTATCGAGATAATCTTTATCTTCAGAGATCTATTGTGAAGCCAATCGTTCTCGCCATACATAATTCTAGCTCGAAACCCATGCGAGCGGGTGGGCGGACCGCTCTCGGCTGGGACATCAAAAGCAGCGTTGGGACCTCTGCGGTGTAGTCAAGTTGGGAACTTCTTGTCAAATAAAGAAGACTCCGGTGTTTGTTGAACAGTAATATCATTTAAGGAGTCTGTAATTTGTTTAAGGCATTATGAAGTTTTATAAGATCTAATATATTTACAGTTTGGCCGCGCTGCTGAACTGTGAGTGCATGCCGCCCTTTTCTCCTTCAGGGTTTGGCCAGAGCCCCCCTGACTTTGCCGACCCGATCTGTGGGGAAGCCCCGGCTTGGACCTTATCGACGTATCTCCCTCTCGCTCTCGCTCCTCTTGTGCGCAGCATCAAGCCCTGAATATCTCCTACTCTACTTCGCAACAGATGGCACTGGTACCCTTCATCTTGGGCGTCTCAATTGGCTTTGTGCCATTCATTTGTGCGCGGCAGACGGCTTGCTGAGCTGCCAGCTGTACATCTCTGGCATGGCTGGCATGCGATCTTCTCCTCGGCGAGGACACTGGTCACTAGCAGACTCATACGGTAAGTTAAGTTTCTGTTTGGTCAAGAACTCCCACCGAGCACTTCGGCTGATGACATGGCTATAGACTTCATTGCTTCATTTCTAACTAGATCCGAACTATCCCGTCCACCATTCACCCATCCCCGAAATCTTGGCCAAGGGCGTGCTTTCCGAACTTCCTGCTGCGCACACAAGAACGTCGGCCCCCTAGTTAGAATACATAGGTCAACATCAGTGCTACATAGACCGCTTCCTTCTCAGCAGAAAGATGACACAAGACGCCACTTCCACGACTATTTCGTCACGAACCTACCCTCCTCCTCTCTCCACCCTGATTCCAGATCCTCTACCGGCCCACATCACAAGCTCCCTCGATCAGCTTC
This sequence comes from Stipitochalara longipes BDJ, assembly GCA_009732865.1. NCBI lineage: Eukaryota > Fungi > Ascomycota > Leotiomycetes > Helotiales > Hamatocanthoscyphaceae > Stipitochalara > Stipitochalara longipes. The sequence goes on along the minus strand of ML769337.1, from coordinate 740,350 downwards.
AACACCCCATACTCCCGGCTCTGGGAGATCTCCAGCAGCCGCCCCACCTATGATCGGGGCCTCTAGAGAGCTCACCGTCGTACGAATTCCTCTACGGAGCGCGAAACACCATTTCGGGGTCTCTGTCTCCCGCGGCACTCGGCCATATAACGAAGACACATATCAGGCAGGAACAATAGAAATCCCGGCATTTGCTAAGAGGGCGCCTATAAGTCTGAGTCGTTCGGGTTCGAAGATTACAGCAGGCGGGGCGACATCAGCGGATAGTGCTAGTGGAGATCCACAAGTGTTCTACTTCGGGGTGTTTGATGGTCATGGTGGGAATGAGTGCAGTGATTTCTTGAGGGAGGAGTTGCATAGTTATGTTGAGAATGCTGCAGAGCTCTTTGAGCTCAGGTCGAGCTTGAAGATACCTAAGACGAGAGATAGAGATGTAGGTGGGCCAAGTGAGGGCCAAGAGGGTGGTGAGAGTGAGCTTTCATCTCAAGGTAAGCAAAGTTTAAACAGACTTGAGATGAAAGGCGAAGGAGATGTAGAGGGGTCACAGAATGTCCCAAAGAGGAACGACGATGGCAAAGTTGAGAATCCGCCAGCTACACAAGCTCTGTCTGGCGAGGAGCCCGTGTCAGCAGAATCCAACAAACCGAAGGCTATCGAGCTTGAGAAGGACTTGGTTGCACAGTGGAAGGAGACAGTTGGAGGCTACTTTCGGCGCTTCAAGCCCGAATACTTCTCTTTGGCTGCTAATGGCTCATCGCCTTCAGATAAACCCGTTTCTATCGAATCAGTCTTGATGTACGCCTTCCTCAAGGCAGACCTAGACTTCGTTACAGCACAAGCTCGCAAGCCAGATGACGAAACCCAGCACGGCGATACACCACTTAATGCGGACGATATCCTTGGCGAACCTGCTCATTTGACTCCTTCAAAGCATCGAATTGGAGGCCCAAAACGGTTCGTAGGAGGCTCAACAGCTTCCGTAGCTCTCATCTCCACACCCACACCCACACCATTCTGGCATCCCGCATCTCCTTCCACGATTATCGTTGCTCATGTAGGAGACACCCGAATCCTCCTCTGCGACACCGCAACGGGGCTGGCGCGGCCCGTAACAACAGATCACCACCCCAGTTCTCCGGTTGAGAGCACGAGACTTCGCCGATACGCAGCGACCTTCGTTACCGACTCTTTCGGTGAAGAGCGCATGTCCGGCTTGGCTAATACCCGAGCCTTCGGCGACATGCGCTCTAAACGCATCGGTGTCTCCGCTGAGCCTGAAATCAGGCGTATAGAAATTTCTCCTGCAGAATATAGCTTCCTCGTCCTCGTATCTGATGGAGTCAGTGGTACTCTATCAGATCAAGAAATCGTCGATGTGGTCAAGGAGGCGAAGACGCCAGAGCAAGGGTCGAGAGATGTGGTGAGCTATGCCACCGAAGTCAGTTCCGAGGGGGATAATGCTACGTGTCTGGTAGTCAGACTTGGTGGCTGGGAGAGGAGAATTGAGGGTGGGATGGGGAGTATGGGCACCAAGGAGGTGAGAGATTTCAGGAAGGGTGATGCTTTAGACCCGAGAAGAGGGCGGACGTAGATACGGAGCAGAGAGTGTATATAGTTGCATAGAGTGTAAATCCAGTTAATTTGCATTTCCCTTTTAGGATAACTTCTAGTATAATAGACAAATCATATACATGTCTGAACTCACTAGTATCGCCTATTTATAAACTCCAGCGCTGTTTATTTTCAAAACACAACGTCCAACCCTCTTATATACCTAAATGTCTCAAGTCATCTCGTACAACGCCTTCTCACCGCGATCAGTTAGCTCTGAAACTTTAATTACATGTCCACCCTTGACAGCAGACTCCAAATCCTTCTTCGAAATCTTGCATCGCGCCGTATATTTGCACTGCCTCTTCTCCCCAAAGAAACTCTCGTCAGGAGAACTGCAGCCGAAGAGCTCAATGAATAACACGTAAATGACTAGGCCCGTGGTTATCGAGATTAGCTGGAGAGAGTTGAGATGTTTTGCTGAAGGTAGACAAAACAGGATGATACAAACAGCGAAACGGTTCATCATGCGTTTGGACTTGCGTACTCGGATGCCCATGGCCGGATCTTTGTGCTCATGGCAGATTGATATGATGCCTGAAGTCGTTAGGAGAAGATAGGTAAGCAGAGGAATAAGAACTTGCCCATGCAGAAGAGAGCTATGCCAAGTCCCGCGCAGTAAAACCATCGAAGCCCAATAGGAATATCAGGCTCGGATTTTAGCATGTAGGTTTCTGTCAGGTCTTCGATTTTCGTGTCTCTACAGTCGGTGGCTAATACAAGTTTTGATAGCGCTGCTGATGCGAGAACATAGCTCATAATGAATGGGAGATGTGCCGTAGTCCACATCATTGCTAGAAGTTTGGTTAGCATATTGTTTGGGTAAGTGTTGGTACAATGACTTGCCAGCTGGAACATTTCTGCGAATAGCGTGGAGGAACAGATCTGCACCATCCAGCTCGAAATATATCCAATTGAAGCAGAATGCCTGGACCAACCCGAGGGCAGCTTTCCCGAAGAATGCATTCAAACCGAAGCTATTTGCATTTTGGTAGATAATTGCAACGACCGAATAACCAAAGACCAATGTAGTAAACGCATTAGTTCTTTCTACTTTATGTTCGATGTTGATTGCAGGAAGGAACTCGAAGACTCTGCCCATCCACTCTCTGATTGGTCTTGGATGCCATTCCGGTCTACGAGCGATCAACATAACGAGCATCCCTCCCGTTAATTCGATGGCAATGGCGGCCCATATTAAGCCAAGCCGTTGTGGCATATCGACGTGAATGGATCCTATCCAAATCGCGGACGGAATTATGGTCAGGCTGACATGGACTAACATCACTCCTCGAACCATTGGAATAACCCAAGCTAGACAGAAATAGTATGACCCCATAAAAAGGCGGGCAGCGAGGTAGAACGCGATAAGCATGGAATATGTGTCACCAAAAGCATCGAGCATATTGGTCGTGAGCCTGCGGGGACATTCAGTAATTTCCTTGCCATGCGCCTATTCCATTGTTCCAATAGTGCTAGGACATTAAGAGTGTTCTCGAGAATTGTTTGGAAAGAAGATACACACCCAAGAAGGCACGCCATGATTATCATCACGGACAACCTTTGCATAATATCATCGGTCTCGAACCAACTAATTATGAGAGCAAGATCGCTCCAAATTTTCCAGCTCATAATAAAAGTGATGGAGAATCTGAGCAGCTCATAGCCACTAGGATCCTCGGCTGCATGATCTCCGTTGATGGCGAGAATTCCAACGTAGAGGAGATCTACAAACAGCTCAAAAGACGCTACTTCTGTTCGTTCTGAACTGCATTAAATTAGCAATATATTCATTTTGCCGAAAGGAGAGCCAGGAGCTGAAAGTTACTCCGGGCTAGTGAGAGATGGAGCTCCGGACAGGGAACAAAGAAATAGGTTGGTTACGCTCTCCATAGAAGCCCTTTATGAAAATATTGCCGGACAGTTGGCTGTATATTCTGGTCAGTACTTCAGTTCATTCAACCAGCCACGCAGGGACTATGTGACCTCTACCATACCTTCTTGTAAATCTTCATAATCCTCCCATTTCTCTTCTCAGATTCCCAGTCTTTCTTCTCATGATCTGGGTCATGAAAGCCACTAATCGACGAAGCACTCGAGCCGGGGGGCGTATGATCATCATAAGTCCTCAGATGAGCCGAGTACCCATACTTAGAGAAATTGGCATCGAGCTGAACAGCATGATCGGATAACATATGCAGTTCCGTGCTCAAATGGTCTAGTTCTGCTCGAACATTCTCAAATTCATCATAATCTGGGCCATGCTTCGCCTTGAGCATTTCCCGTCTTTCATCATAGTGGCTGTGGGCGTGACGAAGATGTTCCAAATGCTCCGGTGAGCCTTGGATCACAAGGTCGAAGGGCTCGTCCTTCTTGATTGTGGTGAGTCTTTGGCGTAGAGACTCTGCTTCTTCTGGTGAGAGAGCGATGTGCACTTTTCGTCCGTCCGGGAGCATGAATTGGCGCAGTCGTTTCGCCCTGTGATGGCTGTGACTAGTGCCGCCACTGGCCAATGTGATACCAGTGGTGGTGGTTGGCGTGGTCGTACCAGGTGAAGACATGATGTTCAGATGTTATCGACGCTTGATAAGGAAGCGGCCTCTCAGTCGAAGGGCCTGTATGGCATATCCGAGAAGCTTTGGATGTGAAAAGGGAAGTGTTCATGCCATGCAGTATTTTGAGATAGCTGGCTACTGCGCCTCTTCCTAGTCCACTAATAATACACCATGCATGCGGCTGACATAAAGATCTTGGCTAAGTTGCACGCGAATAGGGCAAACGGTGAAGGGCTCAAAATATGGTAGAAGGTTCCGGACTTTGGCGAGCTCGGGATAGGTAGACAAGTAGTGCTTATCCCAAGGTCGAAAAGTCGACCGGCGTTAAGAGCGATGCTGCAGGAAGTTGAAATTCGCTTGCGGAGAGATTAAGGTTCATTCTAATCTTTGATGCCCCTATTGGTGCACCAGGTGCACGGATCGTATTCTGCACCGCAGTTCAGACGGAACATCCACCACCAGGGGCTGTCAGAATTCGTGGCACAATGTTGGTCTTCAATGTACCACAACTCAAGGAACATTCAAAATGAGAAGAAAACTGTGGGCTAGAATGTTCCTTGAATCAAGGGACATTTCGCTGAACCAAAATAGCTATTAGACTTTGAATCTCCCTCAAATTATGGTACATTAAAAACGACCAGTGCAGCACGAATTCCGACACCCACAGGTGCACGAGGGGGTTGTGCACAACATCAAATTCAAGTGCACGGAATAGCACAACTTAAAGGAAATTTCAAGTTTAAAGACCAAATTTTATTTTCTCAAATATCTCTTCACTTGAAGGATGCTCCGACAAGCAAGGCTCTTCTTCCTGAATGTTCTTTGAGATATGGTACAATGGAGACTAGCATTGCGCTACGAATTCCGACTGCAGTCCTCTACGGAAGATACGGCGAATAGTTGTTAAAGACAAGGAGCGAGTAATCAGTGGGTGTGGTTTATTTAGTATAGACATGGCCTTGATGCTCAAGGCCTCTCATAGTAGAGTGGGAAAAGGTACAGTTTCCTCCCCAAAGCCCAGGATCAACCAATACAGTGTTCTACAATCATCATCCATGACCTCCATCCTCCCCAAATGCATGCGCCGGCCGAACTAGTCTAACACCCCAAGCATGAGCAGCCCTATATGCCCACTTCACCAACGATCTTGGCCGCTTCTCTATATGTCTTAAGTAGCTTCTCGCACTTCTCACGCTCCTTCTTCACAGCGTCGTCTTCGTACAAGAGTTCTTCGAACAGATCTTCTCTGTAAAGCTCGCTGACCAGGCGATTCTGGACAACATCCTTTGAGTGGTTGACCAAAAGATGCATGACCGCCTTGGGCACTTGATCAGCTATCGACTCTCGCACAATATTGAAGTAGGATGAAATCAAGGCCCGAATGAGCTCTGTCTCCATGGCTTCGCGATCCGTCAAAGCAGGTTCGTTATTGTTGCCCTAGATAGTTTTAGCTTTAGCACGCAGGAGGGGGTTAGTGAGCCTACGAAAGGAGAGTTATAGTCATAGTCTCTCTGTGCCCTGCCCAATTCGTAATCATCCTCCCGTAATTGCTGAGCAGGGGTTCTGTGAACCGCACGTTCCTCTTGCCTCCGAATGCTTTGGCTGAAGCTTGGCTCTGTGCTCTGACTCACATGTCTTCCCAGGTTAGGATTATGAGCTGAAGATGACCCTTGCCCTGCTCCAGATCCACCTGGTAAACCACCATCCTTCCCAAAGAAGTAGTTCAGGAACGAATCTCGCGCACCACCAACAGCTTGGCCGTTGAATCGAGGTGGCGAGCTAGATCGTGCACCATTGAGTGTAGCAGTAATACTACCGGCGCCATTTTCGCGGACTGCGGGAGACATGCTTCGACCTCCCTTGTGAAGTTGTTTCCGGTGTACCAGATTCTCAATCTTTTCTCCATTCTCCTCGTCATCTTCTGGTGTGTCGGCGCCGTTACCAAGCTCTTTTTGTCGTCTCCGGTCCCTTCTTTCTCGTTCATCTTGTAAAAGTCTCTTCCGTTCTTTTTCTTGTTTATTGGTGACTACATTGCTCATAGCAGCTGCAGCACCAAGAAAATTAGGGTGGTTGGTGTTTATGTATGCTCGCTGTATAGCAATCAGAGATTCAACGTAGCTCGAGGCTGGGCCAAGTCTTTCCCGGAGGAGGTCAGAGACAACCTCAATCAATTTGGCTTGAAGCCGGGGAAATCTGGTCAATTCGGTGGAGCCGCAAGTATGGCAAATCTTGATGAGTTCTTCGTATACAAGCTCGACACACCTTTGACTGGGAATTTCCAAAAGTTTGATTTGGGGTTTGACCAAGAGGTCAAACGCGAGCTCGGGGACGAAAAGACTTGGTCTTGGCCCTGTAGAATTTCGAATCGCTGTCCGGATATCGAGCGCGGAGAGGTTTGTTGTTGGGTCTATGGTTTCCAAGGAATTTCCGAACACTGAATTGAAAATGTAATATATCCTCGCACCTCCGCACAGTTCTTTGGTCGATATTTCTGTGGACGTACCGTCTATTGAGGAGATGAAAGAAGAAGCAAATCGGGTCATTAATTGAAGTACCAACGATCCCCGGTGTTCTTTACCGCTGAAGTGCATATCTCCATAGCTGGCTAGTTCTTGCTGTGTTTGCCCCATCAGTGTGTTCAGTCGTGCTTTGATATCCGGTAGCCGCTCTCGAATGTGCGCCATTAGAGTAGTGTTCAAGCTCTTCGCCAAGAACTGAGTACCGCATCTGTTTGCCATATTTCGGTATGCTGGGTGATGCTTGAAAAAGTCCGCTTCTGATTTCAAAGCTTCTGCAAGAGACTTGTTGCCCTGAATATCCTGCTGTGACCGGTTGACAACGCCAATAAACCCCAGCTTTAATGGATAGACCCTTCCCGATAAGATGTCTAGAGCGTTTGTTCCATGATCCATGAGATCAATCTTCGTAAGAACCCCAATCGTCCTCCGGCCCAGGGGATCAACATGGCGGGCAAGCTTCAATGCCTCTGAATTCACAATATCGACATTCGCAGGAGAAACTGCCAGGATGATACTGTTCGGTTTGGCGATGTACTCGGAGATGAGATTTCGGGTCTGCTTCTCAATGTCGGTTGGTTGATCGCCAATTGGAACCTAGCAATAAAAAGTCAGTATAATGCTATGTAGGCCTCACATTGGGAGCAAAAACCTTTGTCAAGCCAGGTAAATCGACTAATGTCAAGCTCAAGACGTGCGGAGAGTATATCTTGAGGTTTATTGGCTGCCGGTTGATGCCCTTGTTATTGCCTGCTATTCTCGCCGTCTCATTCTCGATTTCCCGCTTGACATCTTGAAATTCCGTAAACCTTCGATTTGGTATGTGGTGGAATTCGGCCCATTCTGGTTGTGTAGCTACGGCGGCAGGTGTGTGAGCTTCTGGGGAGTCGTCATCGGTTGGGATGTTGATGAGCTGGAGAATAAGTGGTCTTCGAGTGACGATTCCACTGCCACGAGGCAGAAAGTCTCGCCCGACAATGTTTTCGAGGACGGAGGATTTTCCAGAGGATTGCGAACCAACCACCACCTAAAGACCAGTTAGCTGAATCCAAGAGAATGGTGACAGTGAGGGGTCTCTTACAATCTGAGGAAGATCTAGACTATCATTGCCGATAGTATTGAAAACAAGATCTTGGAGCTTGTTGACTATCCCAAGCAAGTCTTCACCAAGTGATGCCATATTGCTGATGGAAAAAGGCGAGAAGGTGCAGGAAGGAGTTGGGTTCAGGACCTGGATGCGTCGCGTCGAACGAAATGGCAGACGTGTGTCCTCTCTGGCCCAAAGGAACGATGCTGGCGCGTGAAAGTGCCGATGGGCGCCTCTTCAGGGGGATCCAGGAGCTCACTTCCCAGCGAGACTCGTGATCGTGGATCTTGTTGATAAAATATTCGTTGTTTTCCAAGGTTCTTGAAGATTAAACCTTATGCGGTTCTCGCCTGCACCGCCACTAGTTCAGCCACATCTTTATTCCTTACGTCTTTTGACCACAGGTTGACAACAAGTCTCGAAATTCTCAAAGGTATCTGTCTCTCTCAAATGATCAAAGCTCTACTAGCGATGGGTCACATTGATATATGTGTGTGAGCTTCCAGTGAACTTGGCTCTCTCTGTTAGTTCGCGTGGATACGTGCAGGCATATGATGGTGATGAGAGCGCGTGGGAAGGCCTTGCATCCATTTCCGAAAATAGTCACCAGGACGGACCTTCTATATCGTTCTCATCTGTGACCTACCTTGTCCTATCTTCCTAAGATTTTGTTTATAACGATCACAAGAGATAAGGATTTTAGAGAGGGGCAGTCCCGACTTCAGGATTGACAAGCCGAGTAGACATCGAGCTACAGGCCATTCAACTGGCTGTATTCCGAACTTTCTCATCATCAGATTCGGCTTCAACTAGGAAACAGTACCTGCATAGCACTCTTTTGCATCAGATGGACTTCATAATGAGATCAAAGTTCATATTAGGAGCACGTGACGCTGTATCTTTGTTGCACATCGCACAGTTTTCGCCCTAGAATTCAGTGCCCGAAAACTTTTCGATCGAGTCCCCCTTGTCTTCAAGGTCAGAAACTTAGCGAACCCCCCCTCTCAGGTTTTCGACCGCTCGATGACGTCCCCTCACAGCTCATGCCAATCTCGATGCGGGGTCATCGCGCGCGACATCCTTAATGTCAATGTTCTTTTAAATCGCAAGAATTAAGATTGAGCTACTTCTTTACGTAAGTGAAATTAATCGACTGTGATTGGGAGACTGCTTTCTTGCAACAATGCGGTACAATTTGGTGAGAACACTTCTTCTCCTGGTTGGAGCGAGACTTTGCGCCAGTGGTACGCCCCCTGAGTATCAAAAGCTTGTCGGGCATGGCCAGAGCGGTTTCGACACGGTCATCAAAGCGTGAGTATTTTATTTAGCCTCACTTATTTTCCCCTGTTTAGTAAATCTACATCGTCTCGAAAGACGTAAACGTTTCTCCTGCTGATGTCGTCGAAGTTTAAAGCAAGCAAGCATTATCGATGAAGTTATAGATGATTTCGAGGCCAAATGCTTCGTGGCTCCGTACTATGGAAAGAAAGAGCGGCCTGTAGCTTTGGGGAATGTCTTCAAGGTGCGCAAGACCAAGGAAAAGCCAGCATTGAAGATCTACTGCCCACATATCAAGAGTACTCCCAGCCTCACAATTGCTCTTACCGATCCAGACGCGCCTTCGTCATATAATCCCAAGTGGTCTGAGATGTGTCACTGGATTGCAATAATTCCAACGTCGAGTCACGATGGCTTCGAAATTAATTTAGGAGATGGGACAGACGTGAAGGAACTCGTCGATTGTCAGTATTTCCTCTGAATGACCACTTCACCTAGTAATAATTAAACATCAACTAGACAAGCCTCCTGGTCCACCTGAAAAAACCGGATATCATAGATATGTTTTCCTTCTTTTAGAAGGAGACAACAGTAATTTGACAGCTCCGGAAGATAGACAGCACTGGGGCACGGGTAAGGAAAGGCATGGGGTTCGAGATTGGGCGAAAAGAGAAGGCTTGGAAGTAATTGGTGCAAATTATTTCATCGAAAAGAACAAGAAGCAGTGATAAACTTTGAGACATCAGATGATCTGATTCAATTCTCATCTACTCAGCTCTCATAGAGCACCAGGGGCTGTCAGAATTCGTGGCGCAATGTTGGTCTTCAATGTACCATAACTCATGGAACATTCACTAAATCAGATAGTTATCAAGCTTTTAATCTCCCTTGAATTACGGTACCTTAAAGACGAGCAGTGCGCCGCGAATTCCGACAACCACTGGTGGAGGGTAATTTAGTGACTCGGTCGAGATAATTCCGTAACAATACCAGATTCATCTTTTTTTAAGATGTCCAAGAATAGCTTCTAGTCTCCTTAGTGCTGTCGGTTTCTCCTTAATAGTTCCTTCACTCCCCATCTCCTTCATCTCCTGCTTCGCTTGCTTGACAAGAGGTAACAGTCCGCCCCACACCTCATCCGTATATCTAGTCAACACACCATCCCACTGTTCTCTCCAGTGTTCCCTAGCTTCAATCATCTCTCCTTCGAAACTAGGATTTAAATTTAAAGGGTGATCTACAGCAACCTTGATATGTGGTTCCTGCGGAGGGAAGATCTCCTTCGCCATTGCTCGGATTTGAATGAGCTGTTCCGAAGACAGGCCCCAATCGGAATCTTCATCCTCGAGCGGGTCCTCGAATTCATCTTCTAATCCTGCTGGAGATGATAAGAGGGCCAAAACATCTTCTCCATCACGAGTTTCTTGCTCAGCTACTGTCCTCTGCTGGCCCTTTGAGTTATGTAAATAAGAAGCTTGAGATCTCTTCCGCCCATCCTCGCCCAAAACGTCCTCTAAACCCGTGTCTGCAGAGGTAACAAAACCTTCAGAAGGCGTAAAAGAATCAATCCCATCTAAAAATGAAGAAAATTCATTTTCTGATTGCTGGATATGTTGGTCGTGATGTCTGTTCCTTAGACCAGCTGATCCAGCACCATTAGCTTGACCATGTTCTCCTTGTGAGGCTGCTGCTTTCGAGCTTTCTGCCCAGGCAGAGCTTCCACCATTGTGATTATTAAGTGCTTGTCCCTTGCCAGAGGTAGCAAGAGTCGTTGCAGTTTGGTTACTGAGCTCATTTGCGGTTGGCGCTGTAAAGGTGCTTCGTGTCAGCCCTGCTGCCGAGGCTGTGATTCGTGAAAAGAGAGAGTGAGAGTTTGGGGGTTCATTTGAAGGAGTTGGATCCTCTATTTCTTGAAACAGGGCATGGCTTTTGCCTTTTCCATTGTCTTTGCCCTCGCTCATGTTGATTGCTTGGTTTTGGGGTTCTCATCGCTGAGGAATTGTGGAAGGGAACTAGAAGTCGGATGACCCATGGTTGCATTTGCACATGCCAACATCGGCACGTGACGTAGGCTGGAAGAGAGAAATATTATTTGTATAATTACTCATCGGGGCCTTTCGAATGGAATTCCATGAAGTCTTAATTAGACATTCTCGAACGTTTATCGGCATGGTGGTCATAGAAAGAGCTAGTCCATGGGAAGAAGCTGGTACAGGCAAATAAGAAAGCAATATAGCTCCTACCACATAATATGAACTTGTCTCTCGAGAGACATGGATACTTCACAAATGTTTTAAGTCGAAATGCCTAGCTTCATTCCAGGACTCATATGCGAGCATCTGTGGTAGGTTCTTCAACCTCCGTGGCGCCTTAAGGACGGGTTTGGATTGAAAGTCTTGCTCAATGACAGCCAATAATAGAATATATTGATTCGTGTATGTGCTACGTTAGGAAAGGGTGTTATGTTGGCAAGCGGGAACGCCTTGCTGTATCTGCGACCTGCCTGCCAGAAACATCCGCAAACGTGTCGGTGTTGATAGGAGGATTCGAGGGTTGCGCATAACACAAATAGAGTGAATTCGTCCTTTGTTCTGCAAAGTTTAAGCTTCTTCGAAAATAAGCAAAGAAGGTGCCTTTTGCCCTTCGAGTTCGAGAAACTTTCGTTCGATCTAGAAGGAGGCTCGTCTGTTTGTCATCCTTGGAGAGGCGAACTGCTCACAGCGTCACTTCCGCCAAGGAGACCATCAAACCCCACGACCTCTCACCTAGATCCGCTCTGAGCACCGAATTCCCATCGCCGCATCACGACACCACCAGATCCGAGTCTGAACTACACTTTTGCAGCTCCTGTCTACCTGCCGACCGCGTTCAACAACCTTCTTGTCCTACTCCAGGCGCACACCGTCACGTCTAGATCCTGTTTCGGGAACATACCCTTGCTGATTCTCTGGTTTATCCTCAGCCTTTCGTGCGTCAGTCAGCTCCGGAGATCTGGAAGACGTCTCGACGCGCTCGAGTCTACAGACAGCTTCTTCTACAAGCACCAACCTTCTGCTCAAACACCCGTTGGCGAGGAAATACTCTCGTCCACACGGGTTGTAAAAGATGGTAGAAGGGGAACCGAACTCTCCAACTTGGAAGTTCACACAGTCAGTACCCTTCTTGCCTGCCCAGCTTCTATCCTGCCCAGCCACCTTCTTGGATGTCGCTCTGGAGACAAGATTGTGCTAGAGGCCTTGATCTGTTGGATCGCATCTTACGGGAGTTTACATTGCTGACTTGCGCTTTAGATGCTTTGGTGATAAGGGAGATGTTGAGGACATCACAGAAGGCTAGTGGCTCTGACTCTAAATCGAGGCTTCCTTTAAGAATTCTGACCTTCAACCCCATGTGTTCTTTGTATCTTTTTCTATTATTCAGCCTTATGCTAACATACCACCTTCTACAGCCGACATAATCTCTACCGTCGAGTTCGACCACACGGGCAATTATCTGGCAACCGGTGACAAAGGAGGGAGAGTCGTGTTGTTTGAGAGGAACGAGACGGTATGTCAAAGCTATATCTTGCTAGAGCTGAGGGCTTTATTGCTGAGGAGTTTGTTGTAAAAACTGCTGACCTTCTGCAGAAAAAAACATGCGAGTATAAGTTTCACACCGAATTCCAATCTCACGAACCCGAATTCGACTACCTCAAATCCCTCGAGATAGAAGAGAAGATCAATAAGATAAAATGGTGCCGGAGGCAGAACGCTTCTCACTATCTCCTTTCAACGAACGACAAGACAATCAAGTTATGGAAGGTCTTCGAGAAGTCCTTAAAAGTTGTGGCGGAGAACAATCTTTCACACGATTTGACTCCAGGAAATGCTGCAGGAGGAGGAGGCGGTGTCAGGCCTATCTCCAACGTTCACTTCACTAGCTCTCACGACCTCAAATTACCCCGTCTCACGCACCATGACACTGTTGTGGCAGCAGTGCCACGTCGAACTTATGCCAATGCCCATGCCTACCATATCAACAGTATCTCGGTGAATAGTGACGGGGAGACATTCATCAGTAGTGATGACCTGCGAATAAACCTCTGGAACTTGAACATTCAGGATCAAAGTTTCAACATTGTCGATATCAAGCCTGCTAACATGGAGGAATTGACAGAGGTCATTACTGCGGCAGAGTTCCACCCACAGAGCTGCAATTGGTTCATGTACGCGAGCTCCAAAGGCACAATCAAGCTTGCGGATATGAGAGAGAGCGCTCTGTGTGATCAACATGCGAAACGTAGGTGATCTCAACGTCGGCATCAAATTCTAGACAGAGCTTTGGCTAACACGTACTCTACAGAATTCGAACAAGAAGAAGATCCTTCTGCTCGCTCCTTCTTCTCGGAAATCATTTCGTCCATCTCCGATGTTCGGTTCTCACACGATGGGAGATATATCCTATCACGTGATTATCTCACTGTTAAGATCTGGGACGTAAACATGGAGAGGCAACCCGTGAAGACGATTCCTATCCACGAACACCTTAGACCGCGGCTTTGCGACACTTACGAGAATGACAGCATTTTTGACAAGTTCGAGGTGGTCTTTTCGGGAGATGCAAAGAATGTTATGACTGGGAGCTATAACAACAACTTCATGATCTATCCTTCCGACCCGGATAAGGAGGTCGAAGTCGTGTTGCAAGCGGATAAATCGGCATTCAAGGCTAAGAAAGTTGGTGTGCCAACGCCAATCAACTCGTCCACAAGCCCAACTGCTACAAATGGAGGCAAGAAAGGTGGCTCAAGAGCTGGTAGCCCCGCGGCTGGAGCAAGTGGTCAAGGTGGTAGAATGAGAAAAGAGACCGATGCGGACCAGATCGATTTCAACAAGAAGATTCTGCATATGAGCTGGCACCCATTCGAAGACAGCATTGCTATTGCGGCGACGAACAATGTAAGCGCGAAACTTTGGCTGCCCCCGACTTTGCTAATTCTCCAACAGCTTTTTGTCTTCTCAGCATTGTAGACCATTGGTGCTGCGCGGAAGGTGTCTCTTGGTCAAGTTCTATCGGCGTTTCAGTACGTGGCTAGCATCCCCTGATCTTTGTCCCCATGTGGATCCGAATTTCGCTCCTTCAGACTCCGCTGGTCACGAGAAACGAATCACTACGTCGTGGGTGGTAGAGAAGATACCACAAAGATAAATATTGATGGGGCGGTGGCTGGTGTGGACCATAGAGTGGTAATGATCATTCCAGCCACCCAGGGGTTGTTTGTTCTGTAGTTTGCTGAGCGTCCTTCGAAGCCTTTTCCAAGGGATGCCAAGTTTGCGAAGGTTTAACACTTTGGCAAGCTTTTCAGCAACCAGGTAGAATAGTCAACTCGCAGATAAATAATGCAAGAGATTCCAGTGTCCTGTGGGCTGAATTGCGCGGCTTGAACTAAGTGAAGATTGGTGGTAGCGTCTCGATTGGCTTACTCCTTTTCCAAGTATCGACGAGAGCGAGGAAGTGGAGTCTCTAGATGACAACAATCCCACGACCAAAGTACATGCATGAATGTCCACTTCCCCGAACACGGCCAAATACGCCAACCCGAATTTCCTCTGTGCTCTTTTATCCAAATGAGCTTGTAGATCCTCGGTGCTCACATGACATCTACCTAGGTGTTTACTGTGCTATACGAACCAGTCCCCGCAACGTCTGATCCAAGCCCCAAGGGTGGTGCATGCAGCATACCCTTTTTCGAGTGCTGCTGCTCGACGCCCTCAATCGATCGACTTTCGCTATTTAAGCATAATCGGCCCACATCACGGAGATTTGCCCTGGTGCCCTGGGTGTGGCTGCGGATTCAGGCACGGTTCCGCCGCTGCGTGTCATTGTGCCGAGCGCTGCCTCGCCCTAAGCACTCTAGGATAGGAACACAAGCACAAATCTGGCACGCAGGCCTTCTGCAGTGCTGCGCTCTGCACTTCTGCACTTCTGCACTCTGCACTACTGTACGGAACAACCTTGATCAGCGAGCTAGGGTCGGTCCCCCTCATCGAATGGGCGCCTCCTGTGATGCTGGATGATCAATTTTACCATCTTTACCAGCATCCTTCCCCTCCCTTCCCCGACCATTGCCCATTGCTCTTGCCTGCTGCTCTGACTAGTTTACCTCATCCGGCATTATATGCCTGCTTTAGTGTGAATATCGCACTCTGTTAAAGTAAGTGCCTTGCCAGTCAGCATGAGGGCCGTGTTGTCCTCTGTTCACCTACGTGTCAGATCGCGACTCCTTTCTCCTAATTTTTTTTATTCCTGCCAGCATCACACCGCGCTGCTGCTGTGCAGATCGCTTCAAATGGCTCGAAAACGCAGAGCTGACTCGTCTAACAGCACGCCGTCGACCCCCATGACAGCCACCCGCCGGCGCTCTACACTTCGAGACCTCCAAGCTTCCGCTGCAGATGGCGATGTCATAATTCCGAAGGTCATTGATGCGAGACCCTCGTTGGAAAAGGCAGAAATGTATGGAATAGACGATCCCAGGCCAGCGTCCTCGCGGATGATGGCCTTAGCTGGGCGCATATTTATCGAGACAATTCCACAATGGCTTGCTATTGGAGCTATGCTGGGGCTCATTTTCGGGGGATGCTGCTCAAATGTGAGTAAATGTCATCCTGGCTGCGGAACACTGGGTTGGACATGGAAGGTGAAGCTTACGGGATACAACAGGTCTTTGCGCTAGAAGCAATTGTCAAGTAAGTACACAGATTGGAGCCCCTTTTGGCACATTGCTAATTCTGTATCTAGGGTTGAACCGGAAAGCGGTATGCTCAAGATCTCAGACAATACTCAGTACAATTACTCATTCTTCAAGGGACCCTCTTGACTTTCGTCCAATTCTTATTCGTGGCAACAACCGGTTACATTTCACAATTCGACCGGAATCGACCTCCTCACTTCCTCAGGCCCAACAAAGTTCCCATCCGGCGTTGGCTGATTAATATTCTCCTGTTCTTTACAATAAACGTTTTGAACAACCATGCCTTCAGTTACAACATTTCGGTTCCCATACATATTATTCTTCGATCAGGGGGAAGCATTACAACTCTTGCTGCAGGTTATCTATGGGGAAAGAGATTCTCTAGGTTACAAGTTTTTGCTGTCACGCTCTTAACTATTGGTGTGGTGATTGCAGCTTGGACAGATCAGCAAGCAAAAGTATGGTCACCCCAACATGCAATAGATCAGCACTAACGATGTCTACAGAAGGACGTCGAAGTCGCCCACGGACTTCCATCCTTCAGCACAGGACTTGCCATATTATTCTTTGCCCAGGTTCTTTCAGCTATCATGGGTTTATATACCGAGGAAACGTACAGAGAATATGGGCCACACTGGAAAGAGAACCTTTTCTATTCTCATCTATTGGCATTACCACTTTTCACACCATTTATCCCTTCGATGTACAGGCAATTCTTGAAGCTAGCTGCCTCCCCTCCATTGGGCCTGCCAGCTTATGACTCAATTACCCAACTACCAACGGAAGTTCAGAAGGGACTGGGTGCTATCCATCTCCCAAGCCAATTGGTATATCTTGTTATGAATGTCTTGACGCAATATGCGTGCATTCGTGGCGTTAATCTCCTTGCTTCTGCATCATCAGCCCTCACGGTCACCATTGTTCTCAATGTTCGAAAGCTAGTTAGTCTCTTGTTAAGCATCTGGCTGTTTGGAAACAGGTTGGCACCGGGGACTTTGATCGGGGCTTTCATAGTCTTTTTCGCCGGAGGAATGTATGGATTAGAAGGATCCAAGAGTTCCGGCAGAGCGAGACATAGAGCCATTGTAACCAACGGCAAAGTAGGATAGAAAATCAGTTTAACCAGAGACCGTGTCAATAAGATGAAATATAGAAGCTTTGAAGCCGCTTGAATGCGTTTATAAATGAGGCAGGAATAGGCGAAAGGGGGCAAGTCGGACCGACCAAAGTTTAGTGGCACAGCCTTGTAACTTGACAAAGCACGTCGACAAGAGGTTCTTTTGACAGCGATCATAATATTGTGGTCGATAACCAATTACTTGACGGAGACCTACAGCCTTTTTGAGTTGGCAAATACCTTTTTGCCATTGCGCGTGTCAACAATGACTCCTGGTATGTTGCAAACAAAGCCGAGCCCTTCCTCAGCCTCACAGCTTGATGCAGAGGAGACACATGGAGCTAACTCGCCCCATCAGCGATCCAACCCCGCGGGCAGGACTCTGAGGCCAATTCACCCAAGTTGGGAGCCTTACGACCGTCAGACTTCGAGGCCCTTTCAGAAGATGAGGAGGAAGTTCGTGGGCTCGACTACGAGAACAGGGAAGACGGGTCGGAGGAATCATGGGATGAAAGACAGGACAAAGGCGAAGCAATGCTTCCAGAAGCCGCCTTACTGCCAGATGATACGCCACAGACAAACACTCCCTCGGACATGCAAGATGGAATGCTGCCTCGAGATATACAGCGAAAGACCGCTTATTACGATTATGCTGCAGAGAAGCAATTGAGTCAAGCAGATGCGAAGCTGTTCTACCAACGAAGTCAACTGGAGGCCCAGAAGACTGGTGGGAGTAATTGGGGTAATTCGCAAAGCTCACCGCAAGGGAGCCCAGTTTTGATCCCAAGATCATTGTCCAACGTGTTCGACGCAGAACAAGCTGAGATGAGGAGGTCAGGAAGTGTAAAGTCGATGCTGAGCGGACATAGTATGGCACAAAGGTTTTGCTGATACACAATGTCTTGAAGCTACCTATACTAACGATCGTAGCTCTGGAAATTACAAGCCTTCATTTCCCGTCGGACTCGCAGATCTATCCAAGCATCCGGAAAGCAATACAGTACAAGAACCGAGTTTCTCCTCTCGGCCAGGGCATTTGCCTAGGACTGCCTCATTGCTAAGAGCTGATAGGGATGCAAGGGATCATAAAACTCATCCAGATATCCCTCATGAGCCGAAACCATTGCTTGAAACCGAAGGACTGCACGGAGCCGGTGCTGGCGTTGGCATGGGCAATGGAGCAGGCGGATTTGCGGATAACGATGCTCATATCACTTCGGAGTTGAGCACAATATACACAAATATCCAAAAGATATTGGATATCCGACACAAGTACATGCGCTTGTCACTTCAGCAAGATGGAGACAATCCCAAGGATGATCCGAATTGGAATATTTACCCTCCTCCACCTGAACCAGCATGGTATGAGGAAAAAGATCGAAGAAATGGTGACAACAGCTTGGCAAGTAGCATGGTACTTCCAGAGAGACCTCAGACCAGAGGCAATGACCAAGTCCGCTCTTCCAGTTCTACAACAGCACTTCATACCTCTCACGAAACACAGGCGCCCAAGCCACCTCGCAGGAAGCGGAAGCCGGGACAAGATATTGGAGAAGATTTTGAGATCGAAGACGTGCTGCCCGTGCCAGGTTCTAGCGATATGGCATTTCGTCTTGATGGAAATAGTGTATACCAAGTGTATGAGAATTCTGAAGCGGAGGAAGTCGATACACCGATCATCAATATCCCTACGATCCGAGAATTCTACATGGATCTCGAATCGGTGCTGAATGTGTCTTCGGATGGTCCTAGTAAGAGCTTTGCTTTCCGCCGACTTCAATATCTAGAAGGTAAATTCAACCTCTATGTACTACTCAACGAGTACCAGGAGATGGCGGACAGTAAGAGGGTTCCGCACAGAGATTTCTATAATGTGAGAAAGGTGGATACTCATGTTCATCACTCGGCTTGCATGAATCAGAAACATCTACTGAGATTCATCAAGAGTAAGATGAAGAAGTGTCCAGATGAGGTTGTGATGTTTAGGGACGGGAAGCATCTTACACTAGAAGAAGTGTTCCAGAGCATCAATTTAACGGCTTACGATTTGAGTATTGACACGCTCGATATGCATGTAAGTGAGCCAGCGAACGCAAGGTTACATATTCTGACATGACAGGCCCACACGGACTCTTTCCATCGATTCGATAAGTTCAATCTGAAGTACAACCCAATTGGAGAATCTAGGTTGAGGACCATCTTTCTCAAGACGGACAATTTCATCAACGGCAGATACCTCGCTGAGATCACTAAAGAGGTTATTTCTGATCTTGAATCGAGCAAGTATCAGATGGCTGAGTGGCGCATCTCAATATATGGGAGGGCGATTGATGAATGGGATAAACTTGCTGCTTGGGTAGTCGATAACAAGCTCTTCTCTCACAACATTCGATGGCTGATCCAGGTTCCTCGACTTTTCGATGTTTATAGATCAACTGGGTTGATGGAAAACTTCGAGGAGGTCATTGTCAATCTGTTCCAGCCTTTGTTTGAGGTGACTAAAGATCCAACGAGTCATCCGAAGCTGCACATTTTCTTGCAGAGAGTCATTGGATTCGACAGTGTTGATGATGAAAGCAAGCCTGAAAGACGTCTCTACCGAAAGTTCCCAGTTCCGAACATGTGGGATTCGAAGCAGAATCCACCCTACAGTTACTGGATCTATTATCTATTCTCAAATATGGCTTCTTTAAATGTTTGGCGGAAGCTGCGTGGGTTCAATACATTCGTCTTGAGGCCACATTGTGGTGAGGCTGGTGATACAGACCATTTGGCTGCAGCCGTTGTCTGCTGTCATAGTATCAGTCATGGCTTGCTTCTACGGAAGGTGCCTTTACTGCAATACATCTTCTATCTTGAGCAAATTGGGGTTGCGATGTCACCATTAAGTAACAACGCCTTATTCTTGGCGTATGAACGCAACCCTTTCCTGTCGTACTTCAAGAGAGGTCTTAATGTCTCTTTATCGACAGACGACCCTCTTCAATTCGCATTCACCAAAGAGCCGTTGATTGAGGAATACTCGGTGGCTGCACAGATCTACAAGCTTAGTGCAGTGGATATGTGTGAGTTAGCTAAGAACTCTGTTACCCAGAGTGGATTTGAGTTTGCAATTAAACAGAGATGGTTGGGTCCCGATTTCCACTTGCCTGGCGTGAGAGGAAATACTATGGCAAAGAGTAATGTACCAAATATTCGAGAGGGATTCAGACACGAAACGTTGCTACAGGAACTTGCTATGTGAGTCACTTCACTCTTCTGCTCTTTTAGATGTCTAACAGAACCAGGATCGACAAATACACCACTCTAGCAACTCCCACAACAGTGACTTCGGCAACAGCTGAGCAAGAACCATATCCAGCCCAGTCTATCAGCCACCAAAACATCGCCCTTTCTCAAGTTAGTTCTAGAAAGACAATGAATGCAAACAGTACCACCGCACACGAGCCATTGCCATCATACCAACAATTCCCTGCGCAAGCAGCCCGTATCCCAGTCAATCACTCCCAAACCAAGCTTGACAACCAACAGCCACAGCAGGAAAATGGCAGCCCGCTTCAACCTACCACGTCAATAGATCACACGAGGAACAGCTCCATGGTCACGAGCCCGAAGCTAGCGGGACTGGCACGAGAGACTGGTTGGCCGGTGGAAGGGTACGGTGATTTGCACTTGAGCGGCAGCGAGCCGAGGATCTTCCCGGGCGTGGTGAGCAGGACCCAACGGAGGGATAGTAAGGCGGGGCAGGCGGTGAGGCAGGGGAGTCAAAGTGAGACTGATGGGGATGGAAGTGTTGGGAAAGGGAGTGTAGGAAAGAGAGGAAGGGGCAATACGGGCTTAGATGGAAGCGTGGATGAGAAAGTTGAAGAGAGTGATGGTGATATGGAGGAGGCGGGTGGTGTGGATGAATGAATGAATGAATGATGATGGTTTATCCATGTTCTTCTAGGCGTTGGGAGATTGGAACAGCGAGAATGGTAGAGCTTGGCAGCTAAACGAATTTGATATAGATTATGAATGGGTTCATACCTTGTAGTCGCTTGACTCCTTGTGGTGATTCTATTTAAGCTTTCATACTTGTCCCAGGATTCTTGGTACAAGCAAAGGTTCACTTTCATATTGGGAAGGACAACTGGCCGCTAAAAGAATGCCGCTTGCAAAATGCCATAGACTACAATACCAACTGACATTAATTAAACTATTCACGTCTCAATCCGGCATCATCCTTAATCTCATTCTCTCACCGATCACTGATCACCAAAAGCGTACGCTCACCATTCAAGACTGACTAGCAAGGTAATTTGCAGCCTATGATCCGCGTCAGAACCGACATCAGTGTCAAGTGACGTGAGAACTTACCCGTTCCAAGTTATAGTCGTATTTCTCCAACGCAGCCAGGGCATCGGCTCTCTTATACCCCATGGTAGTCAAGTTCTTGAGAATAGGATCATCATGCACACCAGCTTCTGTGAGGGCTCTTCCGATTTGGGGTCGTTCAGGAGGAGCACTTGTGCCGTTGCCTAGTGGCTTCGGGCTTTCTGTCACTGGTGGAGGAGCAGCAGCTTCCGTTCCAGGGCCATCGAGACCGGCGAAGATTGCGTCCCAGTCGTGAGAATCATTCACTGCTGCAGTAGTGGTGGTAGTTGGCCCCGGAGAGGCGGTAAAGTCTCCGAAAGCACCGTCGTTACTGTTGAAGCCATTGCCATGAGTGGAATGGTCTGTCCCTTTCGACTGTGGAGGGCTGTCGAACATGGGATTGAAGTCATCCAGACCGGATCGGTCAAGGGCTGAGATATTTGCAAAGTCATCATCCGCATCCCCTTCCTTGGCATCTTCTAGATCCTCGAAATCGTCAAAGTCATGATCGAAAGGCACTTTTGCCGGTGGTACAGGCTGTGATGAGACTTGTGGAACTCCGAACGGTGTCTGTCCAGTTGGGGTTGAGGTTGAAGCCTGCTCAGGCGACATAGATGTAGGGATTTCGCGAGACGGGAGAAGTCCAGAGAATTCCTGAACTTCGGAGTGTGCCTTGTCAGCAGGGGAGACAGCTTTGTCGTAAGCTGGGGGGGACATTTGGGCATTAGGGGTAGGCGGATTGTCTCCAAGACTAAGGGCAGAAGATTGTTGTGTAGCAGTCGGTCTAGCTAGGAAGTCATTTGTGGTAGAGCCTGGTGTCGATGTGGTAGGCACCTGTGAAGCACTTATCTTTCTCGCGTGGCCAGGAGATGCAGGAGCAAAGTCGTCGTCAAAACCACCGCCATCACTGGCGCTTTCACTGTCGTCATCGTGGTCCAATTCCGCAATAGGAGGGAACTCCTTGCTGAATGAAGCAGGAACTGCTGAACCAGATGCAGACGCGGAAGAGTTGCCAGTGTGGGAGCGTTCCTGAATTTTGGCAGGGGCTCCAAAACCGGCGAAGGCAGCATCAAAGTCGTCTTTGGCTGTACCAGTACGTTCTGGTGCTTTAGTCGCAAATGGATCCGCTGCAGCTTGCTCGCTCAATGTGCTCCCACCTGTAGGGGTAGCAACAATGTGCGAACTCGTATCTCCGGGAAATGCTCCAGGCATAGCTTCTTTAGTTTCAGTTCCAGTAGGTGAGGCATTCGACTTTCGGTCCAGCCCTGGAGATATGGCTCGCGCATTCTCTGATGGCCCTGCCGCCGAAGATCCCGTCGGGGTTGTCCCCATATAATTTGTAGGAGTGTCGGCACCAGTTGATCCTTCTCCAGAGCGGCTATTGGGTGCTGAAACTTGTCGGGAAGAGGTCAGGGAGTCGTCATGGGAGGGAAAAGGGAGAAAACTGGAGCTAATCTGTCTTGACTCGGGCGGAGGTGGTGGTTCACTAGTCTGAGGAATCTCTCGACTTGCTGCCGCAGGAGGTGAAGCTGAAGGAGCTTGAAATCCGCTCCCACTTCCAGTCTGTGTCCGCACAGGTAAGGCAGAATGAGGAGAGGCTTCGGCGGCGGCGGCACCAAAAGATGGACCAAAGACGTTTTCAAAAGACCTATCATTCTGCTGAGGTGCTGTAGGCGAGGTAGCAAATGGTGAAGTAGGTATGTCAGAAGAGCTCCCCTGACGACGGAAGAAAGGATTGTTGGCGCTCATTGTTGAGGGTGCTGGACTGGCTACCTGGGGCGGACTTTGAACCTTTGCAGCAGCTGCTGCCGCCGCAAGAGCCTGAGTATCCTCTTCGATGCTCTTGTTTAATTCCACAGCCTCCGCTTTCAGCTTGTCTCTTTCAGCTTCATTGGTTGCAAGCTGCTTTTTGTTAATGGCAACCAGACCCTTCTGTTGGCGAGCATCTGACCTCAACTTCTCCAATGCAGGCTTTAACTGTGCAATTTCTGCATTGACAACTCGCATACGCTCCTTCAGACTGGCGTTTTCCTGTTGGTCGGCTTGCAGTGCAGTGACTGTTTGCCGATGCTGGTTTTGGAGGTCCTGGAAAGTCCCCTCCACCATAGCAATTTCTGTTTGCAATTTCTTGGTATCACTACGTGACGCTGTAAGTCGTTCCTCTAAGCTCCTTACATCCTTCACCTCTTGCTCGTAAAGTGAGCGAAGCTGTGCTAGACGTGCTTCGAACTCACGCTTCTGGGTGCTGGCTTGGGTCAACTCATTTTGTGAGGTTGCGCGTTGGCCCTGGACTTCTTGCATCTGTTTCGACAGACTCCCAACTTGATTCGACAGATTTGCGAGCTCGGTTGTTTCGTTTGTCAGTCTCTTACTGATCTCGGGGTCGTTGTCACCAAGTAAATCCTCGGCGGCCGAAGAGGACTGCTGCTGTAGACCCCTTTGCTGTGTTGGCCCTGAGCCATTAGAGCCGCCGGTACCTTGGTAAGTTAACGTCTGGCCGAAAGAGGACGACGGCGCGAAAGGCTTGAAAACAGTCGAATTGTGCATTGATGAGCTTTGGGTTGGTGAGGTGGGGGTCATTGGCGCCCTACTTCCAAACGGATCATTGGCCAGATGGCCGAAAGATCCAGAGCCCCCAGTGGACTGGGGGGCCTGTGCTGGGGCTGGACCAGGTGATGTTTGGAGTGCATCGAGACCAAACAAGTCCTCAGCAGCTGACTTGGGCATGGTTGGTGCAGGGTTATCAAAAGCCGGCGCTGTAGGAGCAGCTGCGGGCCTGATTTGATTACGCATGCTCGGCGGCACTAAGTTAGGTGGCAGAGTAGCTGGCAAGGAGTCTCGTCCATCTCGTTTTCCTCTCTGTTGACGGATCAGGTACATTGCAACAGCAAATTCATCCCTGGTTAGACGGCCAGCCGAGTTGATATCGGCGAGATCCCAAATCTGAGCCAAAGCCTCTTCGGGCAGTTTGGATTCACTGAAAAATGGTACTGCCTCATCTCCAGTGATGAACCCTCGGTTAGCTCTGTCTAAACCATTGTAGATGTTATCAAACTTGGCTTTATCAGATGGAGTGATAGCCCAGTCCATGCCTGAGCCAGTACCTTGGGGGAACTGCTGGGGAGGAGTGGAGAATGCTGGGCGACTGAGTGGACTGCCAGTTCGAGGTGCACCACTGAATTGTCTGGGGATGGCTGATATGGCGCCCGCCCCTGAAGCCTGCCTGCTTGGAGGTCGTCGGGCCGCTGCTTCATAAAGCCCAGCAGGAAGATGGTTTGGCAGCGCGCGCAATTGTCCTGATTTGAAAGAAGCCAACAGATGCATGGCAATTACGAACTCCGTGACTTGCAGGGAACCCTTCTGTTCCGTGTCTGCCAGATTCCATATCCTTCCCAGTATCTCGTTTGGCAATCCCGCTCGTTCGAATATCTGCTTTGCCTGTTCCCCAGGGAGAACACCATTCTGCGCCCCAGACTTCTCGAACAATGCTGCATATTGACTGGCTTTCTCCGGCGTGAGTGGAGGAACTCGAATAGGTCCAGAACCGCTCGCTTGGGGTTGCAATGTGCTGGGCGGGGGACCTGGAGGAGGTTGAATCGTAGGACTTATTCCGGGAGCTGAGCCTGCATCGAACTTTGGTAGGGGACCAGGACGCAGAGCCAATTCAGGAGTGGGATCTCGTCCTGCTTGATAATGTCCTATCAATCTCAGGACAATGCCAAACCCGGCAGGTGTGAGGAGTCCTCGATTCTCTTTGTCCGCAATCTGCCATATCTTGAGATGAATAATCGCATTAGCTATATTTCTTCCGCTTGGTTCTCTTAGAGTCGGCGCGCTCGGCGGAAATACACACCTCCCCCAGAATGCGCGGCTCGAGTCTTGTCTTTTCGAAGAACTTGACGGCAACCTCTCCAGTCACAACACCAATGTTTTCCTTATCTGCCTCCCTGAATAGCTGTCCAAAGACGCGCTTCTCTTCAGGTGTGAGGTTCAGCGTCGGAGCCGCTGTGAATACGTCAGCTTTTTGATGTTCCCATATCGTCCTGCTCTGTCCCTTTGCCTCATTCCAAAACGTGCTGCAGAGATGGTCCCGTCGCACGCGGTATCACGCTGCATCTTAATGATTGAATGCTCGAAAGTAAATAAGCTCTTACTTGGGTCTTCGGCCATAGCGCCTCCGCTTCCGCGACTTTCTATTCAGCAATGCAATACGAGTCGTGAAGAGTGTCAATCTGAGTTCTGGAGCTGTAGGTATGCTGCGTAAAGATGTTTCGATCGTCAGAGGCGTCAATAACCGGCGAGAGAGTGTGTCCTTGACTGGCAAGAGGACGTCAATGAGGTAGATTGAGCTGTGGTGATCCGGAGCTAAAGAAGTTCGGATGCCGCTTGGAGCCACTCTGCGCGCCTCACCATTTGCTGGTTCGCTGGGAGCAATTGAGCAACACACGAATGATTGAACCGGCCCCCCCATATTTCTGTCACTTGCGGCCTGACATGCAGCAAAGCTGCAAAGCGTGCAGGTCACATGGATTACGGCCGACACTTGATGGGCCCTACTCGCATCCTCGAGGTCGCAATGCATCTTGGTGTGGATTCCAAACTAAAGCTGGTTGGAAGACGGAGAATTATACCGTGTTCTTCAAAAACATTGGCGGTGCATTGCGACCTTACCACATATTAGAGAACATTACTGATCTCAATGCAAGGCATATTGAGGTTGATCTGCCCATTCTCTTCGAATCATAAAGACTTCATAATCTGACTGGGAACAGTTGAACCGTCTTCACAGCCAACATTAGTCGCACGTTGTACGGCATATTATCGGTTGATTTGCCTATGGCTGTCTGAATTACAAAAACGGTTTCGGTCGCAGTGAAAAGGAAAAAGAGGCTCTATCAACCCCACGCTCAACATGACCAAGCTCCAAACACTCCGGAAAGCATTATGTAGCCGCATCAAGTTCCAAATCTGGCCCACCAACCAAATATGTGATCCCACAAGAGATGAACATCTGCCTCAGCAAAGCAATGACCTAGTATTCGGCCTCGGCACCCTCATCGCCCTCGAGCGAATCAGTTGCAACTTCCTCGTAATCACGCTCCAAAGCAGCCAGATCCTCACGGGCCTCGGAGAATTCACCCTCTTCCATACCCTCACCAACATACCAATGAACGAAGGCACGCTTGGAGTACATGAGGTCAAACTTGTGGGACAGGGCAGACCAGGCCTCGGCGATAGCAGTTGTGTTAGCGAGCATGCAGCTAATATTGTCAGTAGTTGATACTTTTGAGAACATTACAAGACTTACACGGCACGGTTGACCTTGGCCAGATCACCGTTAGGGACCATCTGGGGAGGCTGGTAGCAAATACCAATCTTGAAACCAGTTGGGCACCAATCAACGAATTGAATGGTGCGCTTGGTTTTAAGAGTAGCAACTGCGTTGTTGACTTCCTTGGGAACAACATCACCACGGTACAACAGGCAGGTAGCCATGTATTTTCCGTTCCGGGGATCGCACTTCACCATCTGGTTGTTTGGTTCGAAGCAGGACATGGAGATCTCCTGGACCGAGTTGGCCTCGTGGGATGCCTTGGACGAGGAGACAACCGGGGCATACGCAACAAGAGGGAAGTGAATACGCGGGTATGGGACTAAGTTGGTCTGGAACTCGTTAAGATCAACATTGAGGGAGCCATCGAAACGAAGGGAGGCGGTGATAGAGGAGACAACTAGCAATCTTTAGCTATCAAATTAGATCGAGTCTAGTGCAAAGACATACCTTGAGCAATCAAACGGTTCAAGTTGACATAGTTGGGGCGTTCAAGACCAAGGTTTCTTCGGCAGATGTCATAGATTGCCTCGTTGTCGACCATGAATGAACAGTCGGAGTGCTCGAGAGTAGTGTGGGTGGTCAGAATAGAGTTATATGGCTCAACGACGGAGGTTGCGGTCTGGGGGGCTGGATAGACGCAGAACTCCAACTTAACCTTCTTGCCAAAGTCGACAGAGAGACGCTCCATAAGAAGAGCACCAAATCCAGAACCAGTTCCACCGCCGAAGGAGTGGAAGACGAGGAAACCTTGGAGGCCAGAGCAGTTATCGGCAACACGGCGAACCTTGTCCAAAACTTGGTCAATCAACTCCTTGCCAACAGTGTAGTGACCACGAGCATAGTTGTTCGAGGCATCTTCCTTGCCCGTGATCATTTGCTCGGGGTGGAACAAACTGCGGTAGGTACCGGTGCGGACTTCGTCGACGACATTGGGCTCGAGATCGCAGTAGATGGTACGGGGAACATATTTGCCTTGACCTGCAGCGCGGAAACGCGTCAATTATGTTCTAGATAGGATATTTGTGGACCGGCTTACCAGTCTCGGAGAAGAAGGTGCTGAAGCCCTGATCAGGTTCGGCGGCTTTGCGCTCTTCAGTCAAGTATCCATCAGGCTATGATGGTAGAACGCGTCAGAAGAGCTCTCTCGATATGCAGATGGAGTCGGCAAGCATTGGGAGAGGAGCATGACATACCTGAATACCGTGCTCAAGGCAGTAGAGCTAAGTTGAAAACCCATCACGTTAGTCACGCCAGGTAGGGAGAAGAAAACAACAAAGCATGGAAGCCTGCTCGAGTCATATCGAAGCTCACCTCCCAGCAAGAGTTTGCAATTTGGCAACCGGCCTGGCCGACTGTATGAGGTAGATATGTTAGCAAATTTTGTTGACGTGAACGCGGGCGAGGAGCGGTGAGGAGCGCGTCGAGGGATGCCTACCGTTGATGCTAATGACTTCTCTCATGTTGGCGGTTGACTGTTGAGAGCAATGTAATGTGTAGATGTAAAGATCACGAGCAAGTTCGTACAGAGGTCTTGGATGTGGTCTGAGAAGGAGGTAGTGGGGAAAGGTTGGACGAAGCAGGGGATTATTGATTGAGGGAGTCGCTTGTGTGTGGCATGGGCGGTGGGTGGGTCCTTCCCTGCATAAACAAAGCCATCGCCGAAAGGGAGTCGCGTTGTGCCGCGCTTGCCCGTTTTGGGAGGTAGTGGTCCAAGCTCCATATTTATCCCCGCAAAGCCTCAATGCACAATTCTGGGATGCATTTGAAGCTGACGTTGGACTACAAGCAATTGATTTACTATGCTGTTCCCTCTGCTCATTCTGTTGCTTTTGCAAGCCAATTCCATCTCTTGTAACACCGAGAAAATAATTTTCGTTGGTCCCAGCGAGGTACAAGTTCCCGTTGAACATCCTACCCTCGAAGACCTGCAACTCGAAGCTCTTTCCCCGCAGCAATGGTCCCTGAGGACACACCTTCAAGCGGAGTTTCCTTCGAATACCTCAAAAAACGGCAAAGCATCTTGGTTCCTCCTACACGGACTGCAAGAGGGTCAAAGATATGAAGTCAGGATCTGCTGGGCCGCAACTGTAAGGTGGACTTGTATGCGGAAAGACAAGAGACTAATGAAATCTAGCAACCTACTGGTTTTCGTCTCGATACATACACTCTTCAAACTGTCTTCGATACACCCGAATTGATCACCTCTCTAGCACAGTACTCCGAAGGTCGCCAGCCAGACCCTATAGATCTCGCAAACCAACAACCAGGCATCACAGAACCGCCTACGAAGGCAAAACGAAAGCGCGAAGGGCTCCAATCAACCCTTTTCCTGCAAGTTTTCGCAGCAGCAGACTACTACACCATGAACAAGACTTTGATGGAAGATGTTCCGCCAGTGTTTGTGGACATCATTCTCGATCCATACCTTTTCAATGTCTTCCCACGCTCTTTGGGCCCAACAGCAGCATACATCCTACTGCTGGCATTTGGTAGCTGGTATTTGTCAAAATACATAAGTGGATGGTTTCAAAGCTTTGCAGGACACAGCACAAATTCGGCAAAGAAGGACTCTTAGTGTTCATTATTGCCCTCGTCCAGATATGGGCCCTAATTACGACTATACAAAGACGTGCGAAGCTGAACGCAGCTACTGGATATCGGTCTAGTAAATGCAAAACCCATCCCGAGAAACAGTGCTCACTTATTCACCATGAAATTTGAGAAACCCCTCATCAAATTACCATCTCTGTTGTCCTCCGTACTGATTAGGAGGTGCACCATACTGTGGCGGTTGGGGTGCATTCTGGCCCTGGTAAGGATGGGAGCCTGTTGGAATCGGAGGACTGCTGTTGCCATATAGACCCCCTGAATGTTCAGCGTTGTGCAATCCTTGAAAGTGTTGGTGTTGTGGTTGTGAAAGGTTGCCGGAAGGAGAGGCGGGGCCACCATATCCCGAGCCCCCTTGATAACTTGGAGGCGGTGGGTATTGTTGCAAGGACGGAGCGCCTTGGTGGCCTCCATAGGTGTCTTGGTGTTGAATTCCTCCAAAAGGCGGTTGTTGGCTGCTTGAGCCTGCGCCGTAAGGTGGTTGCTGATTATTTGGGGTTGCTCCATAAGAAGGCTGCTGGCTAGGAGGGCTAGCGTATGGCTGAGATTGCTGACCATAAGTGTCTTGGTGTTGTACGCCTCCGTAAGGTGGTTGTTGAGCGTTCGAAGGCGTGCCATAGCCTGGTTGTGAGTTTGGGGGTGCTCCGTAAGGTTGTGGAGAGCTGTATGATTGAGATTGAGGCTGGTTCTGGGAGTAGGGTTGTTGTGGCGGTTGGTTGTACGGCTGAGGCTGAGGTTGAGATTGAGATGGATTGACGTGCTGGGAGTATTGATTGAGCGGGGGAGGGTTGTATTGCGTATGTGCTGTTCCGCTCGGTTGATAGGAGCTTGGAGGTGCTGAACCAGAGTATCCACCCTGTTGGTCATTGTGAGACGAATATCCATAGGTGTTTCCTTGCTATGAAATGTTAGAATAATCGTTTTCATCAATAACAATAGCCATACCGAAGAGCTTGAATGCCCGCCAAACATGTTACCCAAACTGCCCATCATACCCGAGCCATGACTTTGTTGATTGCTCTGGCCTCCGGAATAGTTCTGCGACTGCTCTGGTTTCTTCCCGCCACCCAGAAGCTGGCCAGCTAATGCACCCACAATACCACCACTACCACCACTCGAGTGTGTGTTCTGATTATGGCTCGAACCACCGCCCAGGAACTGGCCTGCCAAAGCCCCCAGTCCTCCGCCACCTTGATTGTTCGGTTTCTTTCCTCCGCCTAAGAGTTGATTCAAAGCAAATTGCTATATTCCATTCTATTAGCATACTGTTCCCCAGCCCGCCGGATACGGAATAGACTAACCCCAATATTGCCCGAGAGACTTCGATCCGTCGTGTATGGTTCCAATGACCCGTCAGGATGCCTGATACTCTGACTACCATCCGGATTCGTAACGATATCTGGCTGCTGCTGATCAGGCGTCCCGTATGGATGTTCCAAGCCTCCCTGAGGAGTAGCTTGTGGTGTAGGGCCTGTGGGGGCGGCGTGGGTAGGGGTGTCCCATTGAGATGCTCCAGTCGACAGCTGAACGAAGTAGTATTTCTTGGACATGCCATCCCATTGAGCAATCCAGCCTTCTGGTAACGGGGGAGGTGCGAAGGAGGGGCCTTCCTGCCCTGGTCTATTGTTCTTCGTCAGCTTGGTACATTCCTTCTGTTGCAGAGCTCTGATATGGCGGGGAGACGCACGTTGCGGGGCCGGTCATGACGATTAGCAATCCTGCTGCGTAGCAAATGTGCTTTCCTGCCTGTTGATTGTGGGGTTGACGAAAGACAGTGAGATAGAGAAAAGACGGAGCAGACGAGATTATGAGGGTTTTGTGTTCTGGTCACACTCGAAGGATGTCAAACAGAAGTGAGGCTGTGCTGTTTTCCCACCCCGCTACGGAACTCAACTTCTCAAGCCACACAGCCCTTGGCATTTCCCTGCTGAGAATTCTCAGCTGGGCAAGGGATTCGTAGTGTCAGATCGCTCTAATCCAATGAAAATATTCTTTCTAATCACCGGATATGGCGTCCTCTGCGTTCTACAAGTCTGAGGTCTCAGTGATTGAAGCTGGAGATGGAATTGCCCCGCGCAGCAGGGACTGGGGGATGTCGTCATAAAGACTACATAATGCCCCTCTATTGAGGTGAAACACCAGGTTTCCTTCTTTTTCTTTGCTACCGTTATTTGCAAAGTTCTTCATACAAATTTATTCGATACAATCAAGTGGATATGGGTAATGACCATCCTGATGCTAAGCTCTTCCCACACGCTACAGGAGCGGCGGAGGAAATGGTGAAGGCGCATCAAAAGGAAGAGCCTCTCAAGCTTTATTCTGGCTGGGTAATACTTGAATCTCCTTGTTTATTTAAGGGGAAACTAAACAATCAAGTTCTGCCCCTTCGTTCAGCGCGTCCTCCTCGTCCTCCTCGAGAAGAAGATCCCATTTCAGTACATCGAAGTAAACCCTTACCACAAGCCAGAATCCCTCCTTTCTCTCAACCCCAGAGGTCTGGTTCCAACACTCGAATACGACAACAAGCCTCTATACGAAAGCACAGTTGTCTGCGAATTCCTCGAAGATGCATACCCCTCCTTAACACCCAAACTTCTCCCTTCAGACCCTTATGAAAAGGCCCGAGTGAGGATCTGGATCGATTTCGTAACCTCTCGGATTATCCCTTCCTTCCACCGTTTCCTGCAATACCAACCTAAATCATCCTCTGACCCAGGCCTCGAGAAAGTTCGGTCAGATTTTCACAACCAGCTTGCACAATTCACCCACGAAATGGACGTCACTGGGCCCTATTTCCTCGGCTCGGATGTCAGTTTAATTGACCTGGTCATTGCGCCGTGGGCTGTAAGGACATGGGTATTCGATTATTTCAAGGACGGGTTGAAGCTTCCTGATGGTGAGAAATGGGTTGAGAGATGGAATAGGTGGTTGGGTGCTGTGGAGAAAAGGGAGAGTGTTGTGAGTACCACGAGTGAGAAAGAGAAATACCTCCCGATCTACCGGCGCTACGCCGATGATACGGCGCAGTCCGAGCTTGCCAAGGCAACGAGAGAAGGGAAAGGTGTGCCTTGAGGTGAGAGCACTGTCATGTAGATCGGTGTAGGGAAAGCAAATCTTTCAGTCGTCGCAGAACATTCATTAAGGGTATTCTTGAATTAATGGGGTGCCTAATTTTCGCCCTGGTTCTTCCTCAGTATTTTATCAAGGCCAGCCCTTGAACAAACTCTATATACAGCAAAGTTGTCCAACGAGAGACTGGTGCTGTCAAGTTAGATCGTGTGTCTTTTGCAGCTCAAAACAAATATTTGAGTTAAAAGAGAGGCCAACGAGATACAAGATATATACAAAAGATTCTATTTTGTAGTATTAAGCCCGCGTCTGGGAAGCTTAGCTCAATGAGTTCCACTCCCTACGGCGCCAGATGGCAAAGCCCTTCTTGTTCCAACATATACTCAGCCCTAGTTTTTCTGTCTCTTCTATTGCCAACCTAACACCGCCAAGAATCCGCTTGCGACTAGTTAGTACCAATCCAGCAAAATTTCAATTTAAAGACATACCTGGCAGACCAAGAAGATCAGCAGTAGCACTGGTGTCTGCTCAGTTTACTTGAGGCTATGAGTGTTAGAGATGTTTCTCGATTTGGGTGAGGAGAGTGCTCTGTACCTTGGTAGGATCACAACCCAGAGGTTTATCAGCCCTTCTGGCAGCACCAGTTGCCTTTGCTGTTCCCGATTTGGATGCCTAGGTAGAATTACATTAGTCAAGTTCTCGTGTTTCGGGAAGATATGTGGTTATAAAACCAGAAATTGCGGAAAACATTTATAGTTTGCTAATGGGAAGTGTTCGCTGTGAAGTAGAATCCCAGAGAGAGTACGTACAGAACCCTTGGCTCCCCCAGCCGGGGCGGGACATCCAGGTCTGAGAATCACGTTATTAGTATCATTCTATGTTCTTGAAGTATAGTTGTGCCATATGAAATTCTTACAAGTCAGCAGGTGTGGTTGCCTTTGCAGCAGCAGGCTTAGTCGTTGCTCCTGCTTTTGCCGTAGATGCCTTAGTAGCACCAGTGGCCTTCGCTGCACCAGGTTTGGAGGTTGCCTTAGAAGCTGTTGCACCTGTAGCTTTGGCTGCGCCGGACTTCGAAGTTGCTTTGGATGCAGCTCCCGTTGATTTGGCTACACCGGGCTTTGAAGTCGCTGTTGCCTTGGTCACCGTGCTTGTTCT
This sequence comes from Stipitochalara longipes BDJ, assembly GCA_009732865.1. NCBI lineage: Eukaryota > Fungi > Ascomycota > Leotiomycetes > Helotiales > Hamatocanthoscyphaceae > Stipitochalara > Stipitochalara longipes. The sequence goes on along the minus strand of ML769337.1, from coordinate 706,931 downwards.
ATTTGAAAGTCAGTAATGAAAAGTTTAAGAATTGCTGGATCATTTCTTGCCCAGCCCGCGCAACCACGTATTCTCGACGCTCTACGAAGTCTTTTCCAACGTCCACCATTCCCACCTTCTCATCAACGATTGGAGATGTCCATGCTGTTGTTGCAAAAGCGACCAGCGCATAATATATGAAAGTCTGTCCACGCATTCTGAAGATGAAAGATAAATTAGACTTAAAGACAATTAAATATTCGGATGTGGAGCCTTTCAACAAAGATCTAGAGGAAGGAAGGGAAGTTTAGAGATCGCCAAGTAGAGCGACGGCAAGACTTTCTTATACCAGGCTTTGAGAGGAGTTTGACACATGTCACTCTCTCAAACACGATCCGAGTCTAGGTCTTTGGTAAATGGTCAACAAGCTCGACAGGCAGTGCCTGCACTGGGGGTCATCAGTGATATCTCTCCGTAACCTCATTGTCTCTTATGCCGCATGAATCTAAATATACCACTGGATGTTGAGAAACCTGTAAAATTGTTTCGATCCAATCGGATCCATATTGAAGAGCGAGGCTAGCAATCGATCATCATTGAATGCACAGTGGTAAAGCGAATGAAAAATCGACGAAATGTCGAACCCGGCATCAAGCCTGCATCCTGCAACAACTCGTGATCGAAGCTCCCGGATCGTGACCGGCTTCCGGGAGTTAGCAGCTTAAGATCAAACGAACTTTGTAAGAGCAAACATTCCTCAACCACTAATCTCGCGCCCCGGAAGTGAGGCGCAGTTGAAATAAGATTTTCAAAAGGCAGTCTGTGCGTGATGTGCTGCGACGTCGATCTGTTTGGCAAGCATATAGCTTTGACGATGAAATCGATCGTTTCGAGGATTTAGTGAGTCAAAACGTGATGAGTAACACGTATTGTTAGGGAACAGAATTGAACTAACAGCTCTTGTTCGGGAATTATTGGCATTCTCAAAAATGTAAAGTTAAACTTCAAAGTTCACTTCGAAGGTTCCTCCCGGCAGAAACGTTTAGAGTAGGAGACGGAGCATTTCAAAGTTTATCATCCTCGGATATTCCAGCCGACTACAAGATCCATAGTAATCTCGAAGGAAAACCGGAGTTCCAGGACTGACTTCCTGCCAACGCCCATCAATGCAGGACATCCATGCTACGGTACTCACGAAAGACCCGGCCCTAATTAGGATCTAAAACTATAGGCTTGAAAAGAAAGTTCTCGAAGAAACAATTATTAACATCTCGATGCTGAGCTATGCCTGCTTATTCTACGGACGAAACAAACGCCAGCTTCGATGATATACAGATCCACCGGCTTTAAAACCCAAATGGATTTTGAGGAGCTGAAAATGTCAGTGTAAATTTTCATAGGCCAAGTGGAAGAGAGAACTTACTAGCTTGCGACAGGTTCGCTCTGCGTCCAGTCGCTTGAGGCATGAGCTTCTTGGTATCCCCAGAAACTCCGAACCTCACTGGCGGTGGAGGGCCAGTCTTCTGGGGGACCAACGGCATCACAGTGTTTTGCTGAGGCACTGGTGGTACGGGAGGCGGGTTGAAAGAAGAATTGAAGCCGTTCTGCGCTTGCATACCTTGAGCGCCAGTGGGTGTGGGTACCAAAGCCGGCGGGAGAAAAGAGTTGATTCCAGTCTGCTGTGGGAATTGCTGTTGCGGGGGACCGAAAGAGCTCTGAAAGCCCGTTGGATTTTGCTGAATAGGCGAGAATTGCTGTGGCCGTGGATCTGCAAATGGGCCACCCCCATTATTCATGAAAGTTTGTTGAGGCAAGCCTGTTTGCATCGGATATTGGAAGCCATTGGGCATGCCGGTCGTTTGATATTGCAAACTCTGCTGCTGCGGCATCATAGCTATGTTCTGTTGTGGATTTTGAGAGAAGTTCTGTGGCTGGGACACCATCCCCATATTCTGCTGGGGATTCTGAGGACCATTGAAGGCTGTATATTGTTGTTGTAGTCTTATATCGTTCAAGCTCTGACCTGGCGGTGCAATACGAGATTGAAATCCAGCAGATGTTTGCATTCCGGTCGTTTGAGGCTGCAGAGGAGGTAGAGGGAAGGCACTTTGCTGATTCGCTTGGGGTGCAGATAGAGGCCTCGAGGGCGGCGCAGGAATCATGAGTGAACCCTGATTTGGATTCTGGAACTGCTGCGGCGGTGCTGGCCTTTGACGAGCGATGTTCATGCCGGAATTCATTTGGGAGGCGTATTGGTTGTTGGATGCGCCAGTCTGTTGCTGAGGCAAGCCAGTTTGTTGCGCTCCAATTCCAGCAAAGAATGACGGTGTCGCACCTTGCGGAGGTGGCGGCTGCTGCTGCTGCTGTATTGGCTGAGCTTGTTGTGAAGGGGCAGTTGGCTGTGCCTTGACAGGCTCCAGAGGCGCAGAAAGAAGTGATAAGTCTTGCATTGAGCCAGTCAACGAAGGTTGGGCTGGAGCGGGCGCAGGAGCAGGTGTTGATTGGGAGGGTTGGCTTGAGGTAGCTTGTAGTTGCTGCCTAGACGGCTTCACATCCCAAGCATCGTCATCAAAGCCGCTTCTCACAACATCTTTCTGAGCAGGAGTGGGCACTGAAGCCAACGGCGTCGCGACCCCTTCGTGGGTAGACTTCTCTTTCGATTCCTGGGAGAAGGCTTTGGGGTCAACAACATCGTTGGTTTGGACAGCCGGTGCAGGACGACCCTTCCGAGTATTATTCTTCAAAGTACCCCCAGGCCCGGAGAACAGCCCAGTACCAGATTCACCATCTGGGCTGATTATCTCCTCTCCTCCAAAACTGACTCCTCTTTTGACTCCAGCGCGGCTGTATTTTTTGTCCAAGAATCTCATTACTTTGATGATATCTCCTTCACGCAACCCTAGGGTGCGGAGAACCGTGGCATCAATATCGGGTAAGACGCTCTCGTCCATCGAGTCCTTGGCAAACGCTTGTGCATAACGTTCGCAAAGCCCAACGGCAACATCGCACGAGAGGAAGAATTGAAACCAATCATAGTCTGAGCCTGGCGGTGGCTTGTGTTCGATCGTCACACCCGCACCACCGCTAGGGGAAGCTGCTTCGGCTGCTCGAGCTCCTCGCTTCTTAATGTCTGAAAGTGGCTTATCTTCATCGAGGGATACTCCTGTGATTCGCTCGACATACTCAAGATCTTCGATAGACATCTTCGCAACAGGAACTGCAATCTTCACACCGTTCATCTTGTGAAGATTGATCTTGCCATCTTTCAGTGCTAAGAATTGAGCTTCAACACTAAATGATTTGGAACGATCTGTCCATGTTCGGACTTTCGAAGGGTCAGGTTCTGGACATGGTTAGTATATACACTCTTTTATTATTGATAATTAACTCACTTGATTTGGACGACCGTGATGAACCATTCTCGTGCCGGCTGCTTTCACGTCTGCTTTTCTGTTGTCCATGATCGTTATTACTGTCTCGTGCCGTCAAGCTACTCCCCCTTTCTGGTATTCCAGCTCCTGAGCCTCTCGATTCTTCCATCCGCGCAGCTTTCAAAGATTCCTTCGCAAGTCGCTCCTCATCAAGTCTGTTTTGTTCCACAGTCGACCGCCCAGCATTGATACCGCTCTGACCAGGGCTCGAGATAGTTCCTGTAACTTCGACGTAACTGCTGGGGACAACACCCTCCTTTCCATTTCGTAAGCGCCGAACTTGCCACCATTCTTCACTCTTCGAGTCGTCAATAATAATCACTTCATCACCAACTGCCACGGTAACTTCATCATCCCCTTGTGCCATAAAGTCATAAAGGACTTGGCCCTTCTTTTGGCCTTGTCCAGATCCTGCCATTATCACTTCCCTCAATCCCTCTGCTCTTACTGCGCCTGCTAGCTCTCCTAGAGCGCTAACAATCTCTTGAGCCGTATCCTTTGCTCCTGCATGGAAGTCCACACTCTTGCTCGGCCGTACAAGTTCAAGAAAGACGTGTTTACCCTCGATCGAGTAGTGTGTCATTTTCTCCGCAGTCCACCTCTGCTCAGCACCATCTCGAGCCTTTTCTGGCGCGATAAGGATCACTCCAGTTGCATTGTTGATCCCCAAAGTTGTCGGCATCTTCTTCCGCTTCCCCATGACTGACACCATTTCATTGATGTTGTACATATGGAATCCACCTGATGAGCGACTTGCAGGCTCTACATCCGCATCTCTGCTATGTGTCGCTCTGTTCCATGGTGGAGATGCTCGGGGACCTCCAGGTGGGGAGAGTGATCTTGGACTCTGTGTTTCTATACGTTCGGGGGCTCTGGGCTGCGCGACTTGTGCAGTTGGCCGAGCTGGCAGAGAAGGTGTGGGTCCCTCGTCCTCATCCGAAGCTTCAGGAGTATATTGGGTTACAGGGGCTCGAGGAGGGGCCGAGGACTTTCGTTGCTGATTTAGAATGCCCGCCAGAGCTGCCGCTGGACCTTGGATTGGACTTCGAGGGGACTCTGGTGCTTGCTCGGGTTCAGGTTCATCCTCTACCTCGACAGGTCGTCTTGGAAGGCTCGGTGGCGGTGGTTCAGAAGCTGCTTCTTCGTCGGAAACTTCGATATAGTTCGCAGGCGCAAAGCCATATTCGCCATCCAGCCCCACCAATATCCAATCCGGATCAGAAGTATCAAAGACCTCCAGCTGGGCATCTTCTGTAAAAGAAAGCTCTTCGTCTGTCTGTCTCTCATAGTCGTAGAGTGCACGCGCGTGACCCGAAGGATGTGCCTGCATGATTATTAGCTATTTCGGTTTCTATAGATTTGCATGGCAGATTAAGAGCGCGTCCAGCTTCGAACAAGGCAATATATATATAATCAGGATATCCTAGGCAGATGTATTCTCGCACAGAAAACGACGAAGCCAAGCAGGCACGTACCTCTTCGATGTAGTTATTGGGTATTAATCCAACAGGTTCGTCGTCATCCTCCCCAGATGCCTTCTTTTTCGCTCTCCACCAGTCATCCTCTCCGCTCTTCTCCAGCACAAAGAGTAGGTCTCCTTCGGTGATCGCAAGCTCCCCTTCGCTCTGCGGTACGTAGTCGTAAACCGCTTTGTAAACACCGAGGAAACCCATCTTCAGACTTTCGACTGGCAGAGCTGTAGGCCTCGCGCGAGATAAGTGAGGTTGTTATTGTCCTGCGAACCGTCTTGACGATAGCCCCATGTGTAATTTCGGGAGGTCCGTTCCAAGCTCGAGGCCGCGATTCCGGACCGCCAGGGTATGTCAAGCTTCTGTTGTCCTAGACTCTGTTGGGTACTGGGCAGGCGTCTGGTGATGTCGAGAAGCTGGAATGTACGATGCACCGATGACAGATTCAGATCAAGCACAGCAAGAGACGTGTACAATCTCCGGTTTTGTTGTGGTAAATTTGCAATAAGATCCTAAAGCCTCGATCTACGAAAGGCATCAAGTGTCTCTATGGGCAACGTAGTCGAAATGACAACCCCCGGCTCGCTTCTCTCGTCTGGCCGACGTCACAAGTTCACCTAAGGCATTCCAGAAAAGGGGTAAAATACCACTGCTACTTTTCACAGGCAGAACCAGTGTTCACAGTTCATTGTAACATGCCCATTTGACCACCTCTAATAGATGTGGTCTGAAGTTTTAAGTTTCTTGTCTTGGCACTGTTTTTACCGGCATCCGTCTCACAAGGTCAATGCCGTGCATCATGCAATACCTCGAGGTGTATCAGATATTATTGAGCAGCCGCTTCCATGCAGTCCAGAACAACATCTGATTAATATGTATATCTGAAGCCTATCGTTCTCTCCAACAATATCGTCCCCTTTTTCTGGTTTCCATTTGCATACCAAAAGTATATGGTGAAGAGTGCAACGATTGCGACAATCAGGATGTGGGAAGAAATGCTGACCCAGATTGCTGTCATGTATCTGAATAAAGTCAGCTTTCATCTTCCGCTTGCTTAATGACATTATTTTCCTTCAAAGAAGGAAAGGGTTTTTGCAATGCCCCCGGCCGGGATCGAACATTGGTCTCTTTCAAAGGCCTACTATTGCCGAAACTGCCGCTGCTCAGGAGCGACTCGAGGAAGCTCTACATACCTTGGAGCTTCATTTTGTCTGAAAATAAAACTTCCCGCAATTCCACCAAGTCCGTTGCAAGCTGTAATGGACGCAGCAAAGGTGGCTCTTTTCCATTGGCCAACAATATTATTGGCTTGGTAAGCATTCATCGCTGCCCAGTTGCTCACATATGCGCCAGTTGCGAGATATGTCCCTACATACCGGACTGCGACTTGGGTAGAAAATCCAAGCATGCTAAATCCGGTAATAGTGCAAACGCAGTTGAAAGTGATAACCAGTCCCCGGAGCTGATAGCGATCACCGACAATCGAAGAGATGATGACGGGGATAACGGCGTAGAAATAGGGAGGGGCTGATAGGAGGATAGATTGATCGCTCGAAAATCCCATTCCGGACTGAAGAATTATCGGAAGAAAGTACGACAATCCAGTGCTGATCACATTCTGGCAGAAAAAGAGGGTACAGAATCCGTATAGCTTCGGGTCTGTGAAATGTACCAGGCAAGACTTGACCAACGAAAATTCTTCAGCTTTCACGTCTCCACGATCATCGGAGATTCGAGTCTCCGCATAAGCTTGCTCCTCGGCTGTGAGGAAGTGGAAGCTCTTGTGAGAGTTCTCTGGGAAATCGACGATCCACAGGTACGTAATAAATCCAATCGCTGGTTACGTCAGCATTCTACGCTCAATGCCATTTTCCAATCGTCGTTACCAATTGCTAGAAGTCCTTGGACTAGAAACATCCATCTCCAACCACTCAAGCCAGCCTTCCCATCCAGGTGATTCAATCCATAGTTCAAGAATGCTCCTAGCCCAACGATCGTTACTTCGCCAGACTGGAGGAATGCATATCGAAGCTGCTGTTCGCGTCTCGTATACCATGTAGAGATCAAGTATGAGAGTCCGGGGAAGATAGCGCTCTGGAATATGCCCAGTAAAACTCTCAGAACTATCATTTGCTTGTAGTTTTGAATAAAGGCCGTACACTAGACGTCACATCAATAAATGAATACTCACAAGTGGTGTGGTCACTTACCAGAGTTATGATTCCAAATCCAATGGTAATGAGAGAAAACATTACTCGTGGTCCCAGCATTCTAACCAGTATTGTAGCGGGCATTTGAAAAGCTACACTTGCAACAGTATACACCAGGATTGAAACCGACTATCACAATCATTAGCCATCCACTCTTGATACATCGCAGACTATATACTAACATATCGATTTCCCACCCCTAATCCAAGATCCTCAAAGATGCTTGTGACACTGGCGCTCGAAATGATTCCACTGCAAGACTCATAATTAACACACCCTTATTGTTCGAACATTCCAGGGACATTCATATTCAAACCTATCGAGCAAGTTCAATGAGCACAACACTCCAGCGATAGTACAAAGCCGTATATCGATCTTCCTAACCAACTTGCGTTCGATCCTCTCAGTGACCAAAAAAGGGTCTTCAACTTCGACTTGGTCATCATCTGCATCCGATACCGGCTCAGGCTCGACCACAGCCATATTAGACTTGCAATCCTCTTCGACTCTCTGTCTCGACCGGCGAGCTGGCTTTGAGTTTGATGCACTCATCTTGACTATTGTGGTGGCCGTTGAGAGATCAAGTGTTCGTGGCGTTTACAGTAGCGTTGAGTTTGACCCGATACGAAAACTACACCCCGGATGAAATCAACGAAGGAAAGAGCGCACCCGACCTTACATACTCGCACCTTCCATCTTCACCAAACATGGTTCAATGCAACGATGACCAAATAAGCTACCCTAGTCGCGCAACGCCTCGGCCCCGCCTTCCTAATCGTCGGAATTGCAGCGAGCACAAGCCGATGGAGAAGCGCTGATCTGCAACTCTAGATTCGGGGCGGGGGCTGGTGCCGAAAGTTTGAAGGCAATTCTTGTATTTCTTGTCTGACACAAACAGATATTAGTAGATTATGCATGCTGTTGTCCGATTTACGGACGGTTTGATCTGGAAAGCAATGGCACCGTTCTAGCCAGGGAGATTGTTCCCCCTTCTGTTGGTAGAAGAGTGGGGTGAGAGTACAGTCTCGGCTGATTTATTCCTGCATCCTGGCTTTTCAAAGAGGTGTCCAAATCTTGAAAAGCCTTACTTAATTTTAAAACCCCCATTTTTTTAATTGTACCTGGCACAGTGCCTGTGCTAGTGCCATCTTTTGGACCTCGCTGCCGCTTGACTGCAAAGCCGTCTCTTGATCAGCAGTTATATGTAGATGGCTTGCACTATATGGATGTTTATTAAGTGCCACTTGGAATCACAATGAATTTCTCTTATGTTTTCCTCCGGTTAGCTGCATAAAAATAGAAGTGTTTTTATCTTAATGACTGACCGAAAAGGAGGTGGCTTATTCAAGCGAGGAAATAGGAGAAGGTAAGCGAAGCCAGGCAACGATTCTGAGTGAATGCGTCCATTATGAGGGAGGCAGACTGTATTTGTCAAATATCAGCTCAAGAAAGCCAATATAGTTCCAAGATTTCGTATGTCTCGGAAGAATGTCCAATTGTACTCTCAATTATCCTGCTTCACACTCCGGGCGAACACCCTCCCCTTAAAATTCGTTTGCTTCACAAACCATCTATTAGAACTCTTCAATCCGTTCCTCTCCAACTCCTCATCCAACTGGAAATCAAAATTCCTCACCAACTGCGGCACCAGCTTACTCATCTCCAGTAGACTAATATTCTTCCCAATACAAGTCCGACTCCCCATCCCAAACGCAAGTGCATACTTCTCAACCTCTGCACCTCTCCCCTGCTCCTCGAACTCAAGCCAGCGTTCAGGCCGCCATTGCTCCGCGTCAGGCCCGTAGACTGCGGCATTGCGGTGCGCGACCCAAGCATTAATACCGACGGAAGCACCGGCTGGAATGAAGTGTTTTGCTATCGTTGTTCCTGCTGGCGGTACAACTCGTTGCATGGGAAGGCCGGTCGCTGAATGTATTCTAAGAGCTTCTTTGATCACGGCTTGTAAGTAGGGCAAATCTTGTGCCTCTTTGAACGTCACAGGATCGGAGACTTGCCCTTGCTTGGCTGCCGTGTCGATTTCGTTTTGAAGCGCTTTATATGTCTGAGGGTACTTGACGAGGTGATATAGGATGCTCGAGAGAGTGATGGCTGTTGTATCGCTTCCAGCTCCAATGTTCGATTGGCACATCGTGATGAGATCTATCCTCGTCATCTTGTTTGGATGCTCCTCGTGGGCTAGGAGAATCTTGGTCATGATATCAGGTGGTCCCTCTCGTCCTACGTTTCTGGGGTCTTTCAAAGATCGCTGCCGCTCTTCGATTTGCCTTAAAGTGTAATTAAACACATATCCATGGCCACCGGTCTTTGGAAGCAATGGATATAAGATAGGATGAACCCAAGGGAAGATCCCGACGAATGTGCTGTATATCCCTCTTTCATCAATGGCGCGGAACACTCCTTCTTTATCTTCGCCCATATCGAGGAAGCCGAAGCGATTCGCGAAGGTGATTTCTCCAATAACATCGAAAGCATAACATTGTAACCAATGCTGTAGGTTGACGGTCTTGCCAGCTTGAGCAATCTCGTTAAAACGTTGGCAGAGGAGCGAGGTACAGTTATTGACAAAAGGCTCATACCCGACAAGCGAGCTCATACTGTAGAGGGAAGAAAATTTCCGTCGTTGATTTGCATGCCGATGTGGGTTGAGATCAGAAAATAGGGAGGCTTTGTTGACATCTGGCGGCATCCATGCTTTGTACCATGGTGCCTTGGAACTTTCAGTATTTCTCCAACTTCTAACTTTTAGAGTAGAGAGAGAAGAGTACCTTCACAAAAGCATTACCATGCCCATAAATAGTCCGAGCAGCATCCACATCGTCGATGGAATACTCATATGGAGCAATTCTCACAATAGGTCCATATCTTCTATGTAGCTCAATATTCGTTTCCTCGAAACTTCCCTTGTAGATCTCGAGAAAATACCATAGGCGCGAGAAGCGTGCCAGGAAAGGGCCCGGGATGGAACGGAGGGGATCGAAAACGTATTGCACGAGGCTATAAACGAGAATAGCTACGGGGAGGAAGATGATGAGAGCTGTAGGTGAGATATCGAGAAGCATCCTGCCAAGTCAAAATCGTTGATTTCTGTCCCACACAGGGAGGGAGCTGGCCGTCTTTATGTACGACGCTCAAATCACAAATATTCTGAGATAAAAGTAGTCTGAGGTCCAATGCAGGAAAGGGAAAGGCAGATCTATAGAGACGGCCGACCGAGTCCGACGCTGGGATAGCGGGGCCGGTGGGGGGCGAGTGGGGTTGACGACGACAACGCGGGGGAACTTTCGGCTTCTCTATTCAGGGGTATGCAAGCTACATCACGCACGCAAACCGGCTCTTGTTGACGGCATTCATATCGTTAGGAAACGAGAAAATCGGCCGAGAGACCGACGGGAAACCTTTCGGCTCTCCATTGTACTCTAAGTGGCGAGGACATTCTACTTCTTGAACGGCCGAAAGCTCCGTCATCTGCGCACAGTTCCTCTGTACAATTACTTCAGGAAATACAGTTGGGTATCTACAAGTTTTGTAAAAATTTCATGCAACGACTGTCATACGTCTAGTGCGTACACGTAGACAAAAGCTCATATAACGCCACTTATGGTTAAATCATCCTGAACTCCGCGCTGGCCTAAATAACCCAATGCTAAAAGTTCATCGTATTCCTGCTAGCATGACCTGGTTGAGACATGTCTGGCGGATTCGGAGGAGAAGTCTCTGTTGTATTTCCTCCTGTCTCCCTGCTGTTACGTTCTCGTATTCTTTCGTGGGCATAGATCTGGTCAAACCCTGTTCCCCCCGAAGGCGAGTCGAAGTGATAAAGAGGCTCGAGTGGAGGGCCTTTTCTCATCAGAACGTAACGCTTGATCCACCACGGTAGGGCTGTCTTCAGTTGATATCTGATGTGTACTCTTGTCGGGACAGCAAAGATATAGTCCAGTTCTTCCAAGGTGCGCTGCTTCGTCTCAGGAACCCAGAGAAATATCATGAGAAGGGCTAAAACATTCATTACAGCATAAAATCCGAAAGCTCCCTGTGAAGCGTGGTCAGCAATATTCAAGAGCCGTTGATCCTCCGACCATCGGAGCATTCCGACAGATTTCCCACTCTCAGAGGGAAACTTACCATCGTGCCCATAGCAATCAACATCCATGGCAAAGCAATGCTAACTACGGCCGCCCAAAACAGGTTTGTGGCGACTGCCCATCCCATACCAACCTCTCGATGCGAGAGCGGGAATACCTCAGCTGAATAAGTAAAAGGCACAGGGCCTTCCCCTGGAGAATAAAATGCAGCGTAAATATATATGAAGATGGCCATGAGTGCAAGGTGGGCCTTGTTTGAACTCGGAATTAGGGAACAAAGGCCCACTGCCAACATACTCCACGCCATGTTGGGAAAGGTGAACAAAAGTAGGGCTCGGCGTCCGAATGTATCGATAGTCCACACGGCAGGGAAGGCGAAGATGAAATTGATAAGCCCAAATCCCCAAGACGCCCAAAACGCCTTTAGTTCTGATGCACCTGCGTTCTTGAAGACTGTAGAACTGTAAAAGCTGAGGACATTGACTCCACACATTTGCTAAGCTCTTGAATTAGTCTTGTACAAATGGCACATTGATTTGAGGTTTCGCCTACCTGCGCGAGCATGACGGTAGTCGCTGCAACAGTTGCTCTGCGTAACCGGGGAATAGTGAACAGTTCGATGAAGCGAGTCCTGTATGTATTTGTGCCCAAGATTTCAGTCTCCAATTCCAGCTGCGAATGGATATAGTAAATGTCCCTGGCGGCTTGGATAGGATGGTTTCGGAGTCGTAGGAGTGATTCGTAAGCCTTGCCATACAACCCTTTTTTCATGTACCACCTCGGTGATTCCGGACAGAAGTACACGCCGAGGACGAGTGGGATAGCCGGAATTAATGCGGATCCCAATTGTAACCGCCATGCGATCCACTTTGTATTCCATACAGCCAGGTTTGCACAAAATCCTAGGAAGATTCCGAAAGCTGTCCACAACTGCCATGACCTATTCCCGAAGATCTCGGAATTAGCACACTTCTTTCGTTTATTTCCAGGAGTTATTGGACTTTGCAAGAAAATCTGAGCCCAGAATAATATGAAAAAGAGCGAATAGTCCTCTGAAAAGTTGAAACTTACATAACGAGTGCCCCACGAATGCTGGCAGGGCTATTCTCTGCCGCATAGATGGGCACTGTACTTGCTTTTGCTCCCATTCCAATGCCCAAAAGTATGCGGCAGATCAACAGTTGCTGCCAGGTTTGGGTCCAGGCGGAGCCGAACACTGACCACAAACAAAAATTGGCAGATATGAAGATTGTCCCTCTTCGCCCTAGGAGGCTATTGAGTGGATCTGAAAACCAACACCCAAAAGCACTTCCAAGGTAAGGGGCAGCATTTATCAAACCCACGAGGAATGCGCCGCGAGTTGTATGGAGGTCAAGTTTGAAGAAGTCAGGAAATGATAAGTTTGCTCCATTAGAACCTGGAGATAAGTCAGTCAATAATTTCATGAGAAAACCGCGTCCTCGGTGAAATACGATCACCAGTGATTGTCAGAACTCGTGGCGCAAAGCTGATCTCCAACGCAACAAACTCTAGGAACACTCAGGAAGAAAAGAGCCTTGTTTATGGGAATGTCCCTCAAGCTAGAGGGCATTCGATAAAACAAATAGCCTTCAGGTCTTGAATCTGCCTCGAGTTGTGGTATAATCAAAATTGGTATGGTGCAGCGAGTTCCGACAACCTCTGGTGTGATATCCAAGTATGTGTTTAAAAAGCTCACCTGTTTGATCCCAGCCCTGGACCGCAGCACCTACAGAACACTACAAAAACGTCAGCATTTCGAACGAGGAAATATTTGCTAGAATTGTGTGCTTGCAACATAGGAGAATCTTGTCTTAAGCAGACTTTAGGCTTGAATGTCCCCCGATCTTGTATGACAACCACCGTTTAAGGGTTCGGGGCTTTATTGTTCATATAGGTAGAGGGTCTTCAGGCTTACCATAATGACCGTAATATATAGAGAGGAACTTTGCTTCCACTTGTGAAGGACCTCATCTCGCAGAGCATCCACCTCGGATTCATCCAAGGCTTCAGGTCCCCCTATCTCATCATACGAATTTGGATCCTGTGCAACTAGCGCCCCTTTCCGAAGTAATGGAAGCACGTCCAGAAGTCCATGTTTGCTCGCGAATTCGTCGACATCTTGCAGAAGCAGGGCTTTTGAGATGCCAGCCAATGGATTTTGAATTCTAACTACTAGTTAGAAGGAGCTGACAACACTAAGGGGGTCTAATAATTTACCTTCCCTCCAAATTGGAGTTCAGATTGACTTGAGTAGGACGCGACTCCATGACATCGATTCCCCGGTATTTCTCATCTTGAGACCTACCCCGCAGTCAGCGAGCTCCAGACGGCGTGCAAAGATCAGGCGCATACCTGTCGAGGGAGGATCCATCCAGATGGGTGGTAGTTGGCTTGGAGCCAGACATTACGAAGCCTCCTCCCTTCTGAGAGATCGGGATTGAAGTTGAACATTTATCGGCGATGTACGAATTTTGTGCAGATTCTAGGGCGGGGGTGGGAGGCAAGGTTGTTATAAACTTCACTGGCTACAGGGGTCCCAGGTCGTTTTCCCTGCTGCTTCTTGCCAGGATTCCAGGTGGTACACATTCTACGGGCTCCTCGCTGTGTGCATGCTTAGCGTGTGCGTGCATTTGGCCTTCAGATGCGCCACAGAAGGAGGACGTTAGTCTCTCTAGAGAAGGATGGTTGAATACTGGGTGGTGCAAGGCAAGGCGACTGAACCCATGATCACCAACGATCGTGGGAACCTTGTGTGAATCCAGCCCCAACCACCCAGCCGTAGTGAGGACAATGACATGCTTATGCTTATTGACAGGACCCCGAATTGTCAGCAATTCGTCTCAAGGTCGCCCGATCTCAGCCTGCGCAACCCCATTTGAGAGGATATCCAGAGGGTTTAGAAGGAATACAACCGATTCGGAGAGACAGCGTAGGGCAAACTCTTCTTGCTGAAGCCGGTGACCTGGACTGTCCGGGTCAGCCCACCTCGAAGGTTTCCAGGTATCCGTTATGGGGCCCCGCTGCGGGCTTTTCCCCCAGCAGAGTAAGCACGGGCGCCGCCACCAGCAAGCCGCTGCTTGTTCCCTGCTGCCAGCTTGGGGAGAGCCACCTACACTTCGATGTGCGGCAGGGCCCTGTGCCTTCACTTCAAGAAACACAAAAGTGCCAACCAGCTTGGAGGAATAATGGAGGAATAATTGTTCGCATCCCAGCAATGCAAACATAATCTAATGCACCCTGCAGCTCAGCCGACGTACATAGCCATGATTTCCCTCATGGTTGTTTCCGAGCCCACGGTACACCAAGCACTTCGCCCTGCTCATCAGACTCGGGAAACGCAAAACAGTTTTCCAAAATTCTCTCATATTCAAAACATCATCACAAGTTTTCTTGAGCACAATAATCGGGCGTAAGTGCTGATCCCTTTGCATAGCATCGCCGAGCCTCCACACAAGAGCGCATGCGGGCGACTCGAGAGAAATGCCCCACAGGCAGCAGAATAAAACCCATGTCTACTGGGCGCCAAAGCAACAAAGCTCTGCCAATTGGCCAATGCGAGGGCTTGTGATGCGGGAAGGCTCTCTTTTGCATCAGAGATAGGCGGCAGATTCATCCCTAGCGGCTTGGTGCATTGAATACGAAATCCGGCCTCCTGGTGTCACCCCAAACACGCCCCGATATTTTTACCTTGTGAGATCGAGATGATGTATTGCTATGTAGTGTTTACACGTGGTGCCGTTGTTCCCTCTCGATTGTAGCTGGGAACCGCAAGCAAATCGATGCACGAATTGTCTCTCTCTCAACTTTCACAGCGCTTGTCCCAAACCAAGTTGACCCGTCTCACATGCTCGTAAACTGGTTCGAGACAACCAGTGCATCCATGATACCTCTCTTGAGTTTCCCAACCACCGAATCTCTTTCCTTGATCTGCTGCCGAAGATCCAGATACCTCTTCTTCCATGATTCTTCCGCGTCCTCTGGTCCATGCTCCAAGGCTGCCGAATCTACGCTGTGGTCGACAGTAGCTCTGATTGTAAAATCGCCCTCAATAGACCCGAACCTCATTTTCCATTGGCACTCGTAATGGCTGACAGTGCCTTGATCACGCCTTGTCATTCTGAGTCGACTCATCAGAGGGCCGCCAGCAAGCGCTGACAGATTGATCAAGAAAGCTTCAGTACTGCTCGATTCAGCTTGTAAATTCTTGATGACCTGTTTGCAAATCTTGTCTGCCTCATCAATACTACATCTATTGATACCCTTTCCAGCCCCGTCATACCATTCCGCGGATAAGATTTCGCAGATAAAGTGGCTTTCCAGAGCATCCATGTTTGTGCGATCTAGGAAGCGAAGTCAGTCATTGCTGCAGAGAGATTGCTCTGGGAATATTGGGACGACGAGAGATTGTCAGGGATATCTCATCAGGCTGTCGAAAGCAGAGAAGGGGTTCACTACTAGCACTTACCGGTATCCTCGTTCTGACGAAAAGCAAAGCTCACAAAACCGGGGAAATTGGGATCTTGATCTCCGGGACTAATGAAATATTCCATCATGGGAGCAATATGTTGTGGATTTGATGATAGGTCTTGATGCATGGGCGTGTCCATCGGACCAGTTTCCATTGGGGGATTGACAAGCACTTGAGGAGGTGTAGCAAGCCGGACTGCTCCACCCTGTCGTTCAGGTACTTGGAGTTGTAGTCGACCAGGTCTACCATTTCCATTTTGTGCATTTGAATCATTTGGCGGCATGCCCGTAGAAAAGAAGTGAGGTCCTTCAGAGGCTCCTGCAACAGGAGTTTGCGTTGGAGTGTTATCTCCAAGGCTTATTGTTGGGACATCTCTGGATCCGCCAGGGTTTACGGGAAACGTCGAAAAAGGCCCATCCGTGATAGATCGATTACTTGGTGGTCTCCCCCTTAGCTTTCCCGAAGACATCCCGCCGTTGCTGGGCCATGCTGAGGAAACTGCCGGACCATGCCGACGTCGTGCTCGAGTCTTCGGGGTAACAGCTGATCGAGGTTCATTCGTATCGCTCCAAAGTTGTGTTCGATTGGTTGGTGTAATGGCAGACTGGGGATAAGCCGATAAAGGATGAGCTGATAAAGGTTGACTGCCATCTGTTGGTGGCCACCGGAAAGAAGTATCAGAAGCAGTTGTCCGTATCTCAGTTGCCGACCACGGAGCCATTCTATCATGGAAGCTTTGTTGATATTCCGGATGAGCTGTCGTCGGTGTCGTGTTGTCTCCAATCAACGAAGTTCTAGCCATCATAAAGTCTTCGGATAACGTAGGAGAATCCAAACGAGGCCGTTGTGAAGGCGATTTTCCTGTATCGCTTTCATCCCTATCTTCTGCTTTTCGTCGTCCTCGTTTTGGCCGGGTCTCTGGTAGTAATGCACGGAGAGCCAAGTCTTCCTCAGGAACAACTCCATCCCGTCCAACTTCAGACGAAGGGTCGTTGATTGGAGGTACTTGAGTATAATATACGTGGGGCTTGTTCAAGAGGAACTCGAAGAAAGCATCGACATGCATGGCATGCATCCATCGCTATAAACATCAGTACCATATTCGATACAAGTAGAGCAGACACGAGGTTATCGAAAATGTGTCCTAACAAATACAAAAAAATTCTTCGGATGTGGTTGACCCGTCCCAAGAGAGAATCATACTTACTTTGAGTCTCACTGCATACTGTTGAACTTTTTGGGCACTTTGCCCCTTCTCTAAAGATGGCGGCTCTACTCCCAAGTCGATGGCCAATTGCGCCCAGGTTTTGATCTCTTTCTGATCCAATTTCCGTATCAATTGAAACAGAGTAAACGTGCTAAATGTCTTCCCGTCGCTCTTTGGAGGGCCTCGAAATATCTTTCTAAGCTCAGTCGTGTCTGTATCGGGAGGAACAGCTGGATTGCAGTACATGATGAAATTGATATATGTATCATCAAAGTTGTCGTCCGTTACATCTTTTGTCGGGAGATTTCCGCGTGGTGAAGGGAATCTCTGGCTATTTGCCGTCAAGGTGGATGGCCTGGTTGGCAAAATATGCTGACCATTCTGTCCGCTATTTGGTTGGTCCTGGGACTGAGGTGATAGTAAACCTTGGTTTGGGGGATATTGGAGCCCCAAGCGTTTTGTAGGTGTTGGGTTCATTATCGGCAGATGAAGAGCAGGTGGCATTACTCATGCCCATTCAATAATAAGTAGAGCCCATCCAAAGAAAGCCAAATGAGCCGAATACAAAATTTTCACTCAAGAGAAATGAAAGATATACGGCTTCAGACACCCGAACCGAACTCTTACTTGGCTTGATGAGATCGGTAGGAAAACATGAATAACCTCTCAAAACACCACGTATTCCTCAAAGCAAACTGCGACACGATAGAAAGCATAGAAAACCACCACAACAATCCCCAACAAACAAACAACTCAAATGTCGATATTGCGCTTTCCGTGTGAGATGGAAAGGGGGGGGAGTGGGCCGAAAATGAGAGCTAATTATGAAACATTCTGATGGAAGCAAAAATGCGGTTTGACCAAAAGAGGTTATATAATCATGGCTAATAATAGGCTTTGGCACGTGATGATGTTCTCCATGTTCTCAACCCGCGCTCGCTAAATTCAATGCCTCGGCTGACCTCTGAAGATCATCGGTACTCGTCGGAGATGGGGTTGATATGCGTGGCTGGCGGATATTACTCTTCATGTTCACAAGGAAATGAAAAAATTTATGGTATTTCTGAATCTATTTGAACAAGTCTTTGCCCTCCCTCTTGCACAACCTGTCACAATCTAAAAGTCACAACCAAGATGTCAGACAACGTAGCTCACGCCGTGGCTGGGGCTGGCGGCGGGATATTGTCTATGGCCCTGACGTAGCAAACCCCCCTCTCTCATATGTATCTTCCTTGCTAACAGAAACAGATATCCTCTTATCACCCTCTCTACACGCGCACAAGTCGAATCCAAGCGTGCCGATACCGGATTCCTTGACGCTGTAAAGCGGATTGTTGCCCGGGAAGGGGTAACAGGTCTCTATGCCGGACTCGACTCTGCGCTCTTCGGTATCAGCGTTACAAACTTCGTATACTACTACTGGTATGAGTTTACACGAAAAGTTTTCGAGAAGGCTGCTGTGAAGGCAGGTCGGGCCTCGAAAAGGCTGACTACTATTGAGTCGATGATTGCTGGTGCTATTGCTGGATCTGCAACCGTCCTGCTCACGAATCCAATCTGGGTGGTGAACACGCGCATGACGACAAGGAAGAGAAACAAGGAGACAGATGAGAGCCTGTTGCCTGGGGCGAAGGCACCTCAAGCCCCTACAACAGTGGGCACATTGCTTGCCCTGATTAGAGAGGAGGGCCCACAAGCTTTGTTTGCTGGTGTTGTGCCGGCTTTAGTATTGGTTATCAACCCCATACTTCAATACACAATCTTCGAGCAGTTGAAGAATATATTGGAGAAGAAGAAGAGGATTACACCAACTGTTGCGTTTATGCTGGGAGCTCTCGGGAAGTTGTTTGCTACAAGCATCACATACCCTTATATCACGGTCAAGAGCCGTATGCATGTTGCTGGCCGCGATGGTGGTAAGGAGAACATGGTCCACGCCATGAGGAGGATCGTCAACGAAGAAGGTTACGTCGGTTTCTACAAGGGTACGTACCCCTCTTCCCTTCAGTTTGAAGGACTCACTGACTTGCATAGGCATTGGTCCAAAGGTTACCCAGAGTGTGCTCACTGCAGCATTCTTGTTTGCTTTTAAAGATGTTCTCTATGAGCAGACGATTAAGCTCCGAAAAAAGATTCCTGCAAAGGTTTAGTAGCCCGAAACGAGGGGCGGTGCCCAATAGCGCGCGATAGATGTATGATAATGAGGTTGCATAAATTAGGGGGCTTGGGGCATTGGGTCTGGGCGGCGTCTGCAACAGCTGTCAGCTGAGATAGCGAAGAATTTGAAGACATGGAATGGCATTTCGAGCATAAATATACGTAGAGTATCTCGAGCTCTCCAAATGATTGTCATCTTGGCAATCGAGATTTGCTCTCGATAGAACGTGTATAGCTTTGCAACGATCCTCGCGATGAAATAGAAGGTCTAAACAGTTAAGTCGGATATTTCAAGCACTTCCACGTTCAGTATGGCCCCGTGTTTTCGTTTGTCAGCCTCTTCTATCCCAAAATCTTAGAAACCCTAGGGTGTTCATGTTTTGTGCTAAATTGAGACAATAGAGCTGCGTTCTGATGAAGTAGGATAGAAGACATCATGAGGTATCCAAGATTTCTACTTATTCTTGAATGTAATCTTACGAAACTTTAACGGAACAGTTAGAGGCGCCATGGTTAAAAGGTCCTAATGGACTTGGTACAAATAGTGCCGCTTTTGATGTCCGCCGGGACCAGTCGCTTGTGATTGGCATTTGGCATGACATATTTTCGGTACTACCTGCAGCAGGCGAGAGGGCTGAGTGCCTAGGCCCACGGTGAGTTGTGGCCTAGCTGACACTGCATGAACGGGGATGGCACTGGCCTTCCAACTCGCCAGAACCAGTTGAAGCTGCTGCTGCTTGGCGAGGTCGGCTTTCAGCTCTCCACATATCCCAACTTCTCAACCTCAAACCCTCAACTCTGCACCTTCTGCGGAAGTTGGCAAGCGGCTCTGAGTGGAAATGGCCCCACAAAATTAGCCCCAAGCGCTAGGGCTAGGCCATATTTGGGCAATGGTATAGACAACCCCGCATAAGGCTGGCTAGCACCCCCCACGGTCACCTCTCTACTATAATTCCTGGGTATCTCTGTTTCTACTTCACCTCCATCGTCCCGCCGATAGCGCACCACACCATTTTCCTCTATTGTACTTTGCATGGAAAACAAATCACTTAAGCCATGAGTACTACGGCTGGCAAGTCTTGCTCTAGCCGTTTGAGCAGGTACATTCTCTGTTCAATATCGTCGCTTCGGCAGCCTGCCTCGTCGGGCTATCAGAGAAATCCCAATCCGTGCACAAAGATTTGCTGACTTCATATCGTCTGATCACAGCGAAAAGACGTCGCCTCAACTTGTCTTCATTCTACAGACTGGAGGAAAGAAGAGCAAAGATGTTCAGACACAGATCCGGAAACATGTCATGAAAGATATTGGCAAGTCTAGGCGTAAAGAGAAGCGTGGCCGCAAAATAAACTTGGAGGTTCCTCCTGCTGCCCCTTCCGAACCAAGGGTCAATGACCATCCACCACGGAGAAACCATCAGAACACGGATAACACTGATTCCACCATTGAAGTGCCGCACATTGCAGCGACTGCCCCTGACTCATCATATGGGTCAGTGTCCGATGGAGAAGATGCATCTCAGACAGTCCCACACCTGCAGGGTGACTTGCATGACATTTTGAAACAAGCTATTGGATGGCACCAGGCCTCTGCATTTTCTCCTGGTATTGATCGGCTTTGGACGGGACGGATGGACCCATTTGTTCGATATCCCGTGGAGCTGAATGACAGAACACGAGAGCTTGTGGATCTTGGTACGCACAATTGTGCTGAATTAGTTGCATCATATTTCTAACTATTATCTGATAGCATTTGATGACCGTTATGTTAACGTTGGGCCCTTTAGAGACGCATGTCTGCCTGTGGGCATGATGGACCCAGCAGCTTTCCATCAAGTCCTCTCAAATGCTTTACTCAATATCAGCTGTCGCCGAACGGAGACCAGCCCAGAAACGAATGACTGTATCAAGCACCATGCGCTCGCTGTCAAGTCCGTCAACGAGCGGATAACTGATCCCAATTTCACCATCTCGGATGGATTTATTGGCGCTATCATCGGATTTGCGTGCTACTACGTACGTAAGCTCTATAATATGAGGAGATTATAGTGTTGACCTTTACTTCTAGTCTTATACAGGCAATCAAGCGGCATGGCGAATGCATTTACAGGGCATAGAGGAGATCATCAGACTTCGAGGTGGCATCCATACTCTTGACAATAACAAGGTCGTAAGAATGCTCCTAGGATGGTAAGTATTTGGCTGTATTTTGTAAGATAGGACAATGAACTTCTTCGGCTCATATAATGTGCAGGTCCGACATAGGAGGATGCTCTATCGAAGATGCCCCTCCTATCTTCCCACTTCCTCTTCAACTTCTCCCTGACCAAAACGCCCTTCGCCCATGCCCTCAAATATCACACCAAGCTTTCCATGTCTTCCATTCATGGATAACCAAATTTCCCAATCACCTCGGAACCTTAGATGTCCTCCGTTTCGTTTCTAGGTTCTCCTCTCACTTAAAAGTCGAAGCCGTCAACACAAACAGAAAAATTTTCAGCGATGGTGATTTCGGCACGGGATACTTGTTTCCCTTACTTCATCAATGTCTCAGTCTACCTCGGTACAATCCAGACGTGACCGAGATTGATGGAGCGATATTGCAAGCCACTCGACTTGCTTGCACGCTCTTCCTAGCGGAACTCAAACGGATGTTTGGTATCAACGCGGTCAACTCGACTCTGCAGACTCAAAAACTGAGGGGATATCTCGAGAGCAGTAAGGGACATTGGGGCGAACTTCACATCTTGAGGCTGTGGTGTTTTGCGATGGGCGGGATTGAGAGCATCGGGCCACTACAGGATTGGTATGCTCAAGAACTGCGGGTTGAAGGGGCGATGAGGGGGCTGTATTCTTGGAAAGATATTGAGATTGAGGTTAAGTCGATAATATGGTTCGATGAGTGTCATAGCTCTTTGTTTGCCGAGTTGGGATTGGGCGTTAAAGCAAGTTCGGGGCTTAACGCTCTAGGTGGGAGAAGCTACCCGTCATTACATCGCCCTTTCCGTTGTTGACCGGATGGATGAACCAAAGTTGATCAGCTTGAGAAGTTCACGAGGAAGCGTAATGTATGAATAGTCAAGAGAGGCCTGGGGCCAAAGAATATGACGGAATCTACTGACATTGAGCACGTTTTGCTAGATTTGAGGGTACAGTCTCTTTGTTCTCACTTGATCGAGGTAGACAAGTAAAGAGGCATTTTTAATGTGCCTAATTGAAGCCTGACAACTACCCAGGCTCCCGGTGGACAGGAAAGCGACGCTCATTGCTAGTTTCCACGTCAAGTCAGACAACATGACGCTTGCTTCTAAACTCTAGTACGCCGTTACAGTACATTCAAGTGAGACATACTTCTCTCGGCTATCTCCTTCAGATTTTGCCTTTCGACAGCACCATCCAACCACTGCATTCCTTCTTCAAAAAAGCCAGCTCCTTCCCCATCAAAATTAATTTTGATGATATTCCCGAGATAGAAACCGCGTACGTCCCCATTTTCCCCTGCTTTCAACCCCCCCTTGAAAATTTCATCGGTACTTTGGTCAATGACAGTCCACTTCGTATCCGTCACTTCTTCGAGTGTGTGGAGAAGGGCTTTCCCTGTATACTCGACCTCTGCGATTCTGATTCTCTGATTCTTCGTAGCTTCTTGGGACATTGCAACGATTGCTCCAATGCTTTTTGCAACGAAGCTAGTCGTCACACCAGTCATCTTTTTCTCGCCTCCATCCAGTAGGGTGATTGTCCTTGCCTTAGTAAGAATAACTGGGTTCGGATACTCAAACCAGAAATCCAAAAAAGCGCCAGTCACTAAAGTAGTGTACTCAATGTCCCCATTCTCAGCTAATTTTTGAAGTCGCTGAGCACTCGCTATTTTGCCTGCTAGGACCGTGGAGCCTGCAATGGCAATTGCGTGTGGATGCATAACGTCGACGGTGTACTCTGAAGGCATATAACGCCGTACGCCAGCAGCAATTGCTGCTAATACAAGAGGTTCATCGGCATCATTGGCACCAACACGGGAGAGAGTCGAGATTAGAAGATCATGACCCTGGAGTGCCACGGTCAGGGTAGCCACATCTTGGTAGGAGGGTACTGAGACGATGGTGAGGATAGGCGACGAGGGGAATTCGACAGATGATGAGTGGGTGAGAATAGTAAGCTGAGAGAGCGTTGGAATGGTGAGGAGATGGTCTAGAATTCTCCGACCCAGATATCCTGATGCACCAGCAAGTGCGACCTTTTTGAACACCATTTTGAAATTTAAAGGAAGTTAAGAAGAGGAAAGGTTTGTACTCAGGATAAGGGGGTAACTTCCTCGACTTAAATATCTGCACCAGCCTAGCTAACCTGCTCATGAGTGACAATTCTGATCGAGACCTTGCTCGAGTTGCAGGATTTATAAGACGCGCATTCGCCAGCACAGTAGAAATGTTGAAGCCACCAGGATGGCGATTTTGAAATATCGGAATTCATGTGCTTTGAAGTTACAATTCTTCACCGACCGGACTTTAGAAGACGCGAAGCTAGACGCGAGGCCGAGCCTGACCACTTGGGAAGCTTTTACTAATATTGCGAGCTAGGACCATTCAGGGGTGTGGGCCGAGCTGATATGATTGGCTGGAGCAAACCAGCTTCTCGTCCTAAATTGAACCCGTTTCAACAAGCCTTTAAGGCATATCTTTGATTGATATCTAGGACGTGAAAAGACAGCTTTGGAACCTTGTTCTTAACGGGACCCACGACCTTACACGAGAGTACCTTCTCATGGCCCCACATGGACATGGGGTGGAATCCCGCTGGTCAGCTGTCAGCCTATACCAGACATTCCCGCCTCAAAGAACCCCGCATTTGTCAGATATGCATCATCCCCAGTTCGACGCCTCTTTGGCTGTTGGATGTGTGAGAGCAACTAGGATTCTATATATACAGCTGGTCTAGCACTCTTGGGTAAACCGAGCACTCTAAACAGCCCCTTGTCTCACCTACGAATTTGAGGAAACTCCAGTCTAGACTCTACTCGCATACAACTCAGACAGCAGCTATGGCTGATCCTCCAAGTGACATGTTTGTCAAGAAAGCCCAATTCACTAAGACAGTCTATCGTGATGTTTATCCTACTATTGTAGGTGTTTGCAAGACAGTGATCGCTCTTGGAACAATCACTATCTAGCAATTGCTGACTCCACCATTACCTAGGACCCCACCAACCCAGCGAATAGTATGACGGGGAAGGTAATAGTCATAACCGGAGCTAGCAAGGGGCTCGGAAGACTCGTAAGTCTTGTCATTCAACGTTGGGGAGCTTTAAATGCTGCCATACATGCAAGATGACGTTCAAGAATGGCAATAATTTATCTCACTAGGCTTTTGTCAAATCATTTGCGAAAGCTGGTCCCAAAGTTATCGTTCTTGCCTCTAGAAATGAAGCAGGTCTTGGAGAAGTTCGAGATGAGATAAAGGAAATCAGTAAAGACGTCCAGGTGGAAATCATACCCACAGATATCAAGAGTGCTGAATCTGTGGCCTCTTTCTGGGAGAAGGTCAAGGAGAAATTTGGCCACGCAGATGTCCTGGTCAACAACGCCGCGAGTGTTGGAGGTGGGACCGTAGCAGACCAGCCACTCGATTCCTGGTGGAACGACTTTGTAAGTGATATGCCATTCTTCAGAGCAAAACTCACATATCGAAGGAAACAAATGTGAAAGGGACATTCTTAGTTACCCAAGGATTCCTGAAGCTCCTAGGAAAGGATAAGAGAGGAGCAATCATCAGTCTCACCACTTTTGCAGCTCATATGCCCTTCCCAGGTCTTTCGGCCTATTCGATTTCAAAATTAGCTCTCACGCAACTTCAAGCTTTTATTGCAGTGGAAAACCCAAATGTCACGGCTGTCGCCATACATCCAGGTCTTATCCTTACTGATGCCACCTTAGACTATTTCAAACCGTTTGCCAAAGACAGTCCAGAGCTTCTAGGAGGACTTGGTGTGTGGCTGGCTACCGAAAGTGCTGCTTTCCTGAGTGGGAAGTACATCGAAGTCAATTGGTCCGTCGATGAATTAATGGAGCGAAAAGACGAAATTGTGAAGGAGGGGAAGCTTTCAATTGGCATCAAAGGAGAGTTTGGCAGTGAGCAGTTCGAGTAAGCTGAAGGGAACGAGAGTGCTTCATTTGCAAAAAATGTATGCAACCGCACGAGCTTACGAGCATTCTTCTGGCTGAAATCTGCTCCTTCTGTTCGTAGCCGAGAATTTATTGCATGTCGGATGGTTGAACATGCTCCTATGGTTTTCGTCCCCCACCAACCTTGATTGTTCAGGTCTCTCTTGGACATACGTCCTTTGATTTACTGCGAAGTCCTCGTTTCATTGGGGCGGTAAACAATTGTATTGGCCCCAAGCTCTCGGCTCATTGGATTTTGGAAGAATGGCCGACTGAACGAGGCCTAGCAGGAGAGGATTGCATAATTCAGTAGGCTCGGCCACCTGCCTGCTCATTTCTCCACATTTTCACGCTGTCACAGTAAATGCTGAAAGCACGTCGTCTCTTTGGCTATGCGGCGTGAAACGAAACATTAGACTTCCCACAAGTTCAGATGGATAATTTGCACAGTAAGTTTCAAGACTGCAGCCCTCCAACTTGGCCGTTTCACCTCCAGCCTTGTCTGGAATAGATAAGCTGCGCACCTCCAAATCCGGATCCGGAGGTTCAGCCTTGTGCTTCGATTTCGGATGTGAGTTCGAGCGAGCATATGAAACGGCTCGATCCCTGCAGAACGCAAAATAGCCGGCGACACTCCGCACGTTCATCCCCTCCCGCGACGACAACACCAGCTGCCCCTCAAGAATCTCTTGATGGAAGAAGATATTTGGTCTCGAGAGCAGACTACCAATGTCCCACCGTGTATGGTACAATTCATCAATCTGGTCACCAAGTATGTTCCTTGTTCCTCGTTCGAGTGTGAACGTCAAGCAAGTGCCACCTCCACATTTTCTGCAGTCGTCTTTGATGCGTTCCACGGCCTTTCTCTGCACTTCCCCATTCGAGATTCCAAAACACCATGCTCAAGCAAAAGCTGGGGTAGACAACCTCCATGGGGTGATCAGATCAAGTGAAGGTCCGAACGCGCATTCTGACGGGTGCAAGACACCACCATTGACTTGCATGTTGTACTCCGTACCTCCTGGGGTCGCATGTCACCTTCGATGAGGCAAAATCGTCGTCCGATGGGACTGCGACACGGGACGGAATAGAGGTTGAGGGTCGTTTCAGAATTTATCATAGATTATCCCAACTTCCTACTCAGACCTCACTGTCGTCACCTTCACATCCTTCTCCAGATGTCTCGATCATCGTCGAAATGAAGAAGTTAAATTTGTTCCATTTGTTGCTCTTGCCGTCGCAAGCAGCGGCGCAGACTATTTTATCAGTATTGGGTCTTCAGAGCGATCTTTCTATGCTCAATTCCTTTATAGATTCTTCGCCGGCGATCTCGAGATTACTGTCAACAGCGAACAACTTCACATTTCTTGCGCCTTCGAACACAGCAATAAATGCATGGCTTGCCACGCCTGGAACGACTTCATTGACGACGGATGAGGTGGAAGCGCTGATATCGTACCATTTACTCCATGGAACATTTCCGGTGGCATCATTTTCGCAAATTCCTCTGTTTCCAAACAGCAATCTGAACAATGTGACCTTCGAGAATGTTACAAATGGGCAAACTGTAGAGTTGTTGCAGACTCCAACAGGCCCTTCGATTTTATCGGGGAATGCGACTGTTAGCACAATATCTAAAGCCGTAAGCCTGCCATATATTGAACTTTCTGTGGCAGGAGCAACGAACTAAATGCATACAGGACATTGTCTGCACCGGAGGCTTCGTTCATATCCTTAACACCATCCTCACCATCCCACTCGGCGTTGTCGATTTTGCATCGACGCAACCAGAAGTACAGTTTTTTGATCAATTCTTGAATGTTGGAAAATATACCACGGCTGTTGAAGCGCCTGTCATAACGCCTATCCTCGAGGCTACCAATGTGACATACTTCGTTCCAAATACGGCTGAAGCAATTGCAAACTTTACAAATATAGCAAGCAATGTACCGCCAAACGAACTCGGAGCCATATTCGGTTATCACGTCATTCCCAACTCCATCTTACACAGCACAGACTTGCAGAATGGGATGGTATTGCAGACGTTTCAAGGAAGTGATGTCTATATCACTATCCAGGGAGGGCAGGTCTTTGTGAACTCGGCAAAAGTTCTTCAGGTAGACTTTCTTGTTGCCAATGGCGTGCTGCATACACTTGACAGGTGAGCCCTCGTGCCTAATATCCATGAAGAACAAAGTCCTAATAAGCAGCAGCGTTCTCTCCCGTTTCAATGCTACCCCTCCCTTTGGCGGCCCCCCAGGAAACTTCACCGGGTTTCCTGGCCCGTTCGGTCACTTTCCCCAGAACAAGCCCATCCTCCCAAGTACAAAAGCTGGCATCGCAGTTGGAGTAGTTGCCCTCGTTGCAGGCTCCTTTACAGGCCTTTACTTCCTCATCCGCTGCCTGCGGCGCCGCGAAGCAAGAAAACAAGCGGACGCCATCCGGGAGATCTCAAAACCCCAAGAGTTTCCCAAGATCCCACCGAAGGCCAACAGAGTATTAGGACAGGACCTCGAGACAGGACGAGCGGCAGCATTGCAGAGCCAGAAAAGGCTGGAGCTTGAAATGATGGGAGTGGCAACGCCACTTGACTCGCAGACAGGGAGGCCTCCGATTCCAAAGAGGGCCGAGTCGCGAAAGACTTTCTTATGAGAAGTTATGATGCTCATGATTGCGATGATAGTTAGGTTATGTTAATGTCTCTCCCTTATTTGGTACAATGGAGGGATGATGGGAATACCCTTGGTCAAGCGGCGGCGTTTATCAGATTCTGGAGGGAGCCATGAGAGGCGTTGGAAGTGCAGGCCAGCTTCTAGCCTTGAGACTCTGATGTCTTAACTTCTATACCTTAATAGCTGCCGTTCTTCTCATTAGCGACGGAGTTTGAGAAAGTATACGTGCTTTTGCTGTCCTGAATATTCTTAAACTTAGCTTTTGATGCTTTACAATTCAATTAAATTGATAATGACTTTGTGCTCCGCATCAATACTTTGACCGTGGGGGGTTATTTTTGTTGCTCTTGGCTTTGCGAGGCTGCGGTTGTGGTTGCGGTGCAGTTTTTTGCAGGGCTTGTTGAGAAGCGAGCTGGCTTACGAAATTGAAGTGAATAGGGCTCGGCAAGTCTCAGCTCTTTTGTATCTAACACACCCTCAATTTCCAAAGTATCCCTTTTACCCTCTAATTTATGATTTATTTAGTTCAGGCCAGTCCTGGTTTTTCTTCATCTTCACAACTTCTTCATCTTCACATCTTCTTCCCTAGTAGGAATTGCTTCATCTTGCTTCATGTTTCCTTACCAAAATATTAGAGACTAATGCTCGAAGGCAAAGGGGGAATCTTGTTAACTTACAAGGTGGCCGTCTAGCTTGTGGGATGACTGGATTATACATTCAGAACCCTGTGACTCTAGGCTCGATTTCCGCTACACTTCTACGAACCTGGCCGAATTTCCTCTCTCTTGATTTCCACTGGCTTGCGGTGATCGAATATCGATCTCTTGGGTCTTTCCATGTTGAAGGAAGGTAAAAAGAAGATGTATCCTCTCAAATGTCGAACTTTTTGTCATATAACTTTGCTCATGAGCGCCAGTGGGACTCAACGCATAAGCAAGACAGATGTAGTCGGATAATTGCAACCACTTTGCTTACCATGAGAACATCTGTCTCTCATTGTACTGAAACCCAATGGGTCAAACCACTTGCGCAAGGTCCCCGAGATAACCACTGCAGAGAACCGCATCACAAAAATTGACGAGAGTAACTCAAAGAAACGTAGTTTCAAAGTTTTCTTGATTCTTTTGGTATCTAATCTGGCTCCAACGCCTGTGCTATGCTTGTAGAGAAGAAGCTGTTTCGCTATATATGCTCCGTTTGCGAAGCACTACGCAATTCTGATCTATTCTGACTACCATGCCCATCAGCCTAATTCTCTATCTTAATCTTCGTCCGCAATGCCATGTGGTCATCCTAAGACTATGTCAGTCAATTGTGATCATCAAGATATATGTATCAGGGACAAATGCTTACCTCAGCCTTCCGCTTTCCCAGAACACCTGCAGGTTCAGGCGTACCTCGCTTAATCTGCGTATTTACATCCTTCGTGGCCTCTGCATAGCAGCTTGCATGGTAGATACGATCTCCAACCTTCTTGGCGTCCATCCAAACGAACTCTTGCGCCTCATCAAGCCACTTCATCTCAAACTTTTCTTGGCAAATGGGGCAGAGACTGTTCGCGAGCGCAGGATCATCTGGAACTGCCAGGTACTGAAGCTTGGGATTGTTGGCTGCTGCAGAGGCGGCGCTCGAGTTGTTTGCAACCGTGGTAGCATTGCCTGACGCGTCTTCTACTTCACGAGACTTGATCCAGTCCTAAGGTCTTGTGAGCAGAGAGGTGAGAATACTTCAATGCAAAGACTTACCAATTCGTCAACGTACCAACTTCGATGCTGGCCTCTGGACTCTGCTTCAGCCATGCGTTGGTGAACCTTGAAATGCCAGTCCATGTGAGCAGTCTTCTTTTTCTTGCCTTCTTCATCTGCCTGAAAGCGTCGACCACATTGAGTACAAGGCGCTCCCAGTCGCTCATAGAGGCTGGAGATAAGATGAGGTCGTCTCCTACACAAATTAGCTCAGGATACCAAAGATGTAAGACGAACTTACTCTTTGAGTGAAGCAGATTTTAGAACAACATCGTTGGATAAGTTGGCCAGTGGCGTCCGAGATGCGGTTGGGGGCGTGTTCAGAAATGGTGGAGGGAATCCAGGGGCTACTGGTAAGGAGCTCAAGGGGGTTGGTGTACTAGTCGGAGTCGAGACCGCTGGAAGCATACCCGCCGCTCGCAATCTGTCAAGTAAAGAACTAGCTTCTGGAGCTGGTGTGGATATCGGTGCTGAAGGGGGAGCTTGATACGGTTGAGCATATGACGGCTGAGGAGAATGAATTTGAGTGCCTGCCTGCATAGGAGCCGCTGGTTGAGGAGTTGCAGACGCTCTTGCTAATGCTGCAAGAGCACTTGGACCAAGAATTGAACTCAATGAAGGCTGCTGAGCTGGAGGCTGAGCAGCTGCTACGGGTGCAGGAGGATATACTGGTGCTGGAGGGAGTTGGGTTTTATTTGTTGCCTGAGAGGCTTGAGACAACTGATCAACTTGATCTTTAATTAGGGCAATCTGATCGGGTGGCAGTTGTTGGTTTTGCAAAATAGTTTGCAGGTCAAGCAAGGCTTTCAGTCTCGTTCCAATACTGTTATCGTAAGGATTCTGAGCCCACTCCGCCTTTGACGTAGTGATAAGCTTGTCAATGTCACTATTCAATCTTGCTATGCTATTTTCAGCCACCTGATAACCCTGAGAAGGTGGTTGCTGCCACGAAGGCTGTCCTGCAGCAACTTGAGGAGGATATTGGTGACTAGGCGGTCGCTGGGACAATATTAACAAGAGTTTAACAGATGGCAACGAAGAGGAAGTTCTTACTGGTGGAAGTCCATACGGTTGCTGCGCGTCTGGTTGATTCGAGGGTTGTTGTCCGTTCATAGGAGGGGGATATTGTTGTTGTGGGGGGTAATTTGGGACGTATCCTGGTGCAACATTGGGTGGCGGTGGTCGATACGTATTTGGTGGGGTTGGGGTATCACGGTATGTAGCAGGGGAAGCAGTCGATCGTACTCGATTCAATTGTTGTTGTTGGTTTTTTAGATGCTCTTGGTGTGCTTGCACAAAAGAAGTCTTGGCCTTGATCAAGGCATTCTCGATCGGACGTGTGAGTTCTGGGGGGAAAACGGGTCGAGGATCCATTGAACCAGGGACAGGCTCCTTCCAGGTCTTTAGCATCTCATCCATCTTCCTCCGAACACTGGTATCAACCAAAGCATATGCCTCCATGAAGGTTGCGTAGAGCTGCCGACCAAAGAATAGGGTGTATGGCGTGCCCACGTTCTTGACGATGGAATCGAGGACATAGAAAGCAGGTAACTTTTTTTGTGGTGGTGTCTGAGAGAGGGTGAGCAAGGGAATCACAAATGCTTATTATAGAATGAATCAAAGCGAACAAGAGGGCAATGGGTGAACTAGACATTCTAGTAGAGAAGAAAAGCATGTCCCTTACTTGTTTTATGTGACTTTTGAGAGCTTCCGAAATAGCGAAAGCATGCTCCGTATTCTCCTTTGCAATTATCGTCAGGTTGGAAATCTCATATCGGCTTTCAATCCCGGTGTCAGTTAGCCGCTCGCATGGGTTTAATGGAGAACATCTCACCTGCTCGTATATTGTTAGCAAGCAACTTCGCGCGTCAAAGTTGAATCAAAAATATCTCACCTGTTCAGGCTCAAATCTAGGAGCGCATTACGAAAATCTTCCGCTACATCATCAGGACCTTGTCCATACGACATGATGGCTTCTGCAAAGCCAAGTGAGGTGTTGGGAAAAGGGAGAAGAAAAAGGGTTCCAAAATGGAAGATCTTGCAAGGACTCCACCAAGAACAGATCTTTTCAAGGACAGCTAGCTAGATCCATGCACAAGGATTCACGCGGTGAGGACTAGAAATGTGTATTTGATGACTGTCAATCCTCCTGCCAACTCGCCCTCGTTTGACAATCGATTCAGCCTAGCTCCACTCGCCCACCCCTCTGCGCAACCCCAGATACTCAGATTAAATGAAGGAAAGCTCGGGCAGTCGATCGGTCAGTGACGATATGGAAGAGTCGCATTCGATGGCTCGTCGTTGGTGTTGTTGAGGAGGGTCGTGGTTGCCAAAGGTGGATGGCGACAAAGATGACTGCAGTTGCCGTTGCCGTTGCTCTTTGTTCGAGACGGGGCTTACAGTATTTTTAGCCTGCCGGTTGCGGCGTCACTTTTCTCCGGCTGGGCCAAAAGCAGGAACCAAATGTCGTGGAGAAATTCTCAATTAGAATTAATGGGAGGAATCAGTGGTGAATCTTTTCAATAGCTCGAAATCGCCAGTTCTAATGAATTTGAGCAACCATATGGCGATGGCGATGTGGTACCAATCTGAATGACGCACAACACGTGACTAGAGTTTTCTCCGGAATGCTTGGCTGCGGCACATCATCATGATAAAGCCGCTGATGCCTCCCTCACTCTTTCTCGCCAACATAATCACCTCGACAAACCAACCACAAAGAAATTAGACAATATTAAAATGAAGCTCATACTCGTCTCGATTCTCGCGCTTATTACCATCGTAATGGCCGCTGCACAGCCGCAGAAAGCGGTCATAGTCTCATATCCAAACGATACGCCAGATAGCATCGTCGACCAGGCAAAGGATGCTATCGTTGCAGCAGGTGGCGTCATTACACACGAATACAAGCTTATAAAGTGAGTTCAAACTGTTACTTGTAATCATCAGTAATCTAACAATTTTTGTAGGGGTTTCGCGGCGAAGGCATCCGCCAAAGTACTAGACACAGTTCAGACAATGGGTAACGATTATCACGCCGTCATCGAAGAAGATCAAATGGTCTCTGTCGTCGGCGGAAGGCATTCGTGAATAGGGGGAAATAAACCTTATTGCTTGGACGAGATCGTGTACATAACGAAAATGCATAACGAATACCAGGTCAAGGAGCTTTGGGAATAGACAGGATAGCTAGGGGCGCATGGGATTTGGGAGAGCTGGCGCCAAGGGGAAAACTGTGCAGTTACACAGAGTTATACGGAATTGTCTTTTGAATATCTTTACGGCTGTTCTCGGATTGAAAATATCACCCGCCTCCAGACTCCTTTGAAAGAATTCCCTCCCT
Organism: Stipitochalara longipes BDJ; assembly: GCA_009732865.1. NCBI lineage: Eukaryota > Fungi > Ascomycota > Leotiomycetes > Helotiales > Hamatocanthoscyphaceae > Stipitochalara > Stipitochalara longipes. Next base: position 673,966 of record ML769337.1, on the reverse strand, counting down.
CGTCTCATACACTTTCTCAGTCAACACTCGCGCTGATTGAAAGCTAAATTTACGAAAAATAGACGAAGGAGAGGGTTTTAACGAGCCCTCAATGGATTTTGAGCCTTTCTCACTCTTGTGAAGGGACGATCAGTACTCATTGTGAACATTCAACATTAATTCGAACATTTCAAAAGCTCGCCTACCACTTCTGCAACCTCGAGATGTTCACCCAAGCTCTCGTACCTTAGAACCTCAACAATCCGAGTACAGAACTTCTAGAGCTGGATTGAGGAAGTACTGCATCGAGAAGGAAAAGGAAAAGGAACAGGAACCCGAAAAAGACATGAAAAGGGGAGCACAACTCAAAAATGTACAAAAAAAGGGACCTAATGAACTCAGCCCAATGGGGAATTTCAACCAAGTCCCTCCTCAACGTCTTTTGACTTCTTATTCATTTCATGATACATTGATGATCTCGGAAGCTCAAAGATATCCAAGTCTTGCTCAAAACTAGCCCAACTTCAAATAAAAAAGAATGAACAACAATACTGCTTTCTCTGCTCACCTTGTCACTAGTTCAATATTTCTAGCTTCTATTCCTCCCCTAACTCTTTACTTGAAGTTTACTCGACTGGCTGCAGTCTTCACGAATCCAACTAATGCGGGCCAATCCAGAACGCGTGATGTCATTGGACAGCAGGGTCCAACCACCAAATATGCAGCTAGCTCTTTTTCTATAACTATTAAGTCGATCAAAGGCGCGAGGTCAAAGCCTTGCATAGAGTTTTAGTCTTTTAACAATAGCTTTGTTGGATTTGCGGATGCTAATAAAGGATGTCAGCCTGGGATTCGCTGAAGGGTGTCGCGTCTAGCTCAAAGCTCGCTGGCGAGATCGCGACAAGGAAATGGGCTTGGGCGAGCTTGCGACTCGAACAATGAAACACAGTCCGGCATAAATCAGCCCCAACGCTGAGCCGGCTGTTCAAAATGTCAAACAACTTTCGAGGCACAAGCACCAAACAAATCCCTCCTCATTACACCAATTTTGCTCACTTCTGATAATCGCAAACCGCCGAAGACAAAGCCTGCGGACAGCTACAATGCCGTCCAAGAAAGGTACAGAGAGCACCCTGCTCAACTGGGTATGACCCTTCCGTGATATTTAGAGCTGTGCTCATTTGCTAACCTTCTCCGCAGGTGAACACCTTTCCCCTTGACTCGAAAGTCGAATCTCTCGCAGAGCTGAGCGATGGATATGTCTTTTCCAAAATGCTGGGTATGTGCAGAATCGAAGCCTCCTTACCCTCCCTTCCCCTATGTCCATTAACTGACTTTTAAATACTGCAGAGGACCTTGATCCCAGATACGTCGTTGATGCCGAAAACCATACGAGTCCGTCTAAGTGGCTGGCAAAGAAGAAGAGTCTGGAAGCTGTCTACAAATCTCTCATCCGCTTCATACAAAACCACTGCACCGCATATATCGAAACAGCTCTCAAGGATCCGGTAGATTTCAATGCAATTGCAGAGCACGATGATGAACAACAGACTGCGAAGGTAGCTCTTAAATTCAAAGAGAGCAAACTGAATTCCGCCTTAACTGACTTATGCGTCCAGCTCCTCAAGATTTTCCTCATGGCAGCCACGAGAAATGCCGACCCCAAAGAATACGTCGACAGGATAGTGCGCCTTGATGAGGAAGACCAAGGACGGATTGCGGCCATATGTGCAGAGCAGGAGGTAAAGAAATCATATCCTATTTATCTTGACCAAGCTGACATGATACAGATTCCCACGGATATGCAACGGGAGTCAAACTTCGAAGATGGATCCCTACCCCCGAAACTAACTAAAGATCTTGACTTAGCCGCTGAAGCGGCTTATGCTAAACTTTCCGCGGATCACGATGCTTTGACGAAACGATACGCAGATTTCCTCACCAGGTTCGAGCGCTTAGAAGACAGCCACGACCAATTGCTCTCCCACAGTAAGGAAGCAGACCGCGAGCTGGAGGCTCTTCGAAGCTCCAACAATGACAGCAAGGCGAATTTTATCAGCCGCTTGCAGGCCCAAGTTCAGGAACAAAACGACCTCATTGCCACCCAAGAGCAGCAAATGGAGACTGATCGTGTTATCAAGGAGAGGGACCAAAAGGAGCTTGCTTCACTCCGTCCAGCAGCGGCAAAACTTCTAGAGTGCGAAGACAAGCTAAAAGAACTGAAAAACGATGTCGCGACACTTACTAAAAAAGCCAATATGGTAGATCATTTCAAAGGAAAACTCGAACAGCAAAAGAATATAGAGAGAGAAAATGAAAGTCTACGCTGGCGAATTGACGTTCTCGAAGATAACCAAAAAGCGTTCGATAAAGTTCACGAAGAGAATCAAAAGCACGTCATAACAGCCGCAGAATACGAGAAGAGATTCGCCTCATACGAAAATGATGTGCTTCAGTTAAGTAACCAGAGAAGGAACCTCGAAGAAGAGCTACGAAATCAATACGACGAGGTTGCCCGTCTGCAATCGAGGCAACATCATGACGAGAGGTTCATTGAGTCACTGCAGGAACAGATCAGAACCAATACGGCGGGCCCTCCTCCATCCCCGGGCTCACCTCGTGCAGGTCCAGGTGCATTAAGTTTGGAGCAAGAGCTCGAGCAGAGTGAAGATCCAACACCGAATTACTCTCTCGAAAACTCCAGGCTGAAAGCTGAGATTCAAATACTGAAGAGCACTGGTGCTGGAACGGCTAATGCAACGCTTCGAATCGAACTTGAAGAAGCCGAGAGGATCCGCAAGAGACTCGAAGAGAACCTCCGAGATCTTATTGAAAAGCATGCTATTGGTCAAATGCAACTGAATGCAATGATCGGCAATTCTTCAGGCGAAAAGTTAGTCCAAGCAATCGATCGTCTAATGAAAATTGGTCCTCTCAAGATTCTGACAGATAATTTCTACAGGAACGAGGCTGTTATCTCAACACGGAAATTATATCTCGAAGCTAACCAAGAGCTCACCTCCACCAAGAGCAGGCTTGCCGAGATCCAGACCGAACTTTCAAGCCGAGACCGAGAATTGCTTGCTGCAAGAGCAGATTGTATGATTCCGTCCTATACCATCCGAGAATATACATGCTAACGAAACTGTAGTGGCCGCGATCGATCAAGAAGAGATTGATGCTTTAGAAGATCTCAAAGCCACGAACGAAATCATCACTACATCTTTCAAGAATGACTTGCTGATACTTCAGAACAAGCATAAAGCTTTAATAACTGATCACGAGCAACAGAAAACTCAGCTCATCGATGCTCTATTAACCAAGGATCGATTAGTAAAAGATTTAGCCTCCTTAAGGGAAGGTGGTACCGGTGCCGACGGTGACGATAGTTATCAGAAAGCTCAAGCTAAGGCTATTATCGAAGAGGAGAATGTTCGGAAGGTGTTGCAAGAGGTGAGCAAACCAATTTTAGCACCAGGCTCCCCAAGACCGTCCCAAAAGGGAGGGGGGCTCTTGAATACATTGTCACGTCGTTCCTTTTTTCCATATACTCCTTCAGCTCAAGCTGTCGGCCCTAAGCCAGCACTTGAACCTACCTTCAATAGTGTGGATACTCTCGAGCGAGAGCGTTCTGCTGTCGATCATGTCCCGGCGATCCCGCACGATCAACGTCAACCCTTTCGCCCGTATATACCGAGAGGGCAAATTGTCAGGTCTGAGCCTACACCCAAAACAGATCAAGCAGCACTTGAAAGTCTGGAGTTTACTCTCCTGCGAGAAAAATCTGTTTTCGGTGGTTTCCCCGCATTTTCGCATCCTCTCATTTCACCCAGAATTATTCCGCTTCCTGCTTCACCAACTCGAACTCGCACTGAGCGTACAGATCTCCTACGCTATAGAACACGTAGAGATTTCAATGATCGCTGACAATCTTCATAGCAGGTCAAAACCCAAGACACCATCATCCAAGATCTTCAACGGAGACTTAAAAAAGCCGAAGAAAGCGGTCCCGACGCTCAGAAGGTACCCCGCCGATTATTTCCTTCTATCAGTAATAATATGTTTGTTGTTCGAAATAATGCGAGTGCTTCTAATTTCCTAATGGAATTCATTTACACATCCCCCTCCTACCTCTATTCAACTAGAGATCTCTTGAACACTGTGATTAGGAGTGCTGATCTGATAACCTTGTGAAGGCGGAAAATGAAGCCAAGATAAAGAACCTCATCCGCGAGAACGCCTTGATTTCTACGGCCTGGTACGATCTCACGAGTCGATTGCAGAGTAATCATGTGGTGTTACAACGCCGACAGGATGCACCAAGGAGCTGGTTGAACAAGCAGAGGCAGATGGTCAATGCTACGCCGAGACGATAGACGATGACACGATTTTATGCTTGCATTTGAGAAGGGATTTGATGGGCATTTCGATGCGGTGGGGTTGCATGCTTCTGGTGGGGGAGGGCATTGTTTTTGGATGATAGACGGATACACGGGTTGGTGGGTAGGATTCCTTCCAAGAATTTGCGTATACCCCTTTTTCGCAAATATACCCGTTCTTAGACGATACACTTTATATAAACACGTCAGGACTCATTCGTCTGGTTACTTCGCCTTGCTCGCACTGTCCTCATCTGGGCCGAGAGAACGAAACCATTCTCATTCGAGCCAAGAAGATCCCCAAGTTCTTCCCCAATACGTACCCAAATCCATACCTAAATCCCTGCCGTCGGCGCTCTCCCCGCACCCGCACTTGCCCATCACGGCTCCCCCATCCGGACCTAGGATACCTTTCGCTCTCCTTGCCATCGGACACAACCCCCAGTCCATCTATGAAACAGTCAGACATTTGTCGGACACCAGTTCCGACGAGAAGTGCTACGTGCAACAAAATCTCTCATTTCGGACTTGCAAGAGGTGAGGTGCGAGTCAGTTGCTTGCCTAATTCATTCTTTGCTCGAATGTGATTGGGTGGAGGCCAGGAAAGAGAGTGCGAGTGGCATGTTGTTTAGGGAGCGATGGCCGTGTCCGATGAATCGTCGATGGTGGGCATGAATCCGTGATGGAGTGCAGAATGATAATGTGAACAAAGACATATCGATCGAAGTGCTGACGGGATTCGGTTTTTTCAGTGCCTTGATTGTTGCTTTACATTGCTCTTTCCTTGATCGATGTTGGCAGTTCAATACTTATCCCATCCAAGGTCTTGCCTTCATGCCACGAAGACGGAATCGTGGGCTTGTCTCTTGGACATCGAGGGGCAAGTGTCGGCTGGTAGTCTGCTTAATCTATAATTCAAGCCGGTAGCAGAGAAGTAAATCAATTTAGAGCGACCTTGAACAGCTGCTGAAAGAACATGGTCAGAATTTAGAGACGGAGTATAAGTTGGGTTTCAATTCCTCGAATCTGGAACGCCTATTACACAAGTTTGCAGACTGTTTTGGCCACCATCTCTATCCCCCCACCGCAAATAGAGAAGGAGAAGCTGATCCTCAATCCACCAAGTTCCAGGACACGTCCCACGTTTGCACAATGGTCGAGAATACCTCGGTCTCAGAAATCAGATTCCACGTCCCCATTCCTCGAACGCGTAAGCACCGTACGGGATCTTGAAGTAGTCGTTGTCGGCTTGATCAAGCAACGCAAGACGGTTTTCAATCATGTTGACCTTGATGTGCTTCAGTCATGTTAGCCTAACTTCTTTCATCTTCTTCCGAACTCGTTTTTCTTCCTAAGAAACTAACAAGCGAGAATAGCAAGAATTGCTCACATAGTATCGGCCGATCTCAGGGAACCTCTCCATCACAAGCCTTGCGATATCCTCATTCGTCCATTGTTCTCTCTTCTCTTCCTGCCGTGGGACCTCGCCATTCTTGTCGAGCGGTGCATGAGTGGCCAGGTAGGCGATAAAGCGGTCGTGGTTGCCGTTCCATGTCGGAGGAAGATTGGAGCAAGACGCATGTTTGGAACAAACAAGCTCTGGCCCCATAGGGTGGCTGTAGGTTTCATAGCTGGAGTTCTAAGGACAGATATTCGCTGTCAGTTTATGATGGACTGGATGGACAAAGAAGGATGGGTCGTAGGTCAGTTTCGTTGAATCTCGCTGAGCTTGTGAAGATTTTGGCAGGTCTCGACAAAAGGACGTAGAGCTCGCAGCAGGGTGACTGACCTGTATTTCACTTAGACTTTGTCTTACCCGTTGCGGTACCTTCAGGATACTGGATGCACAGCCCATGTTGGCAGCGCTGCTTATTGTTACCGCTTTGTGGTGACTCTGGGAATATTTTCGAATCAGTGTACGAACCTCGCATAACATTTTCCATTTTCGGCTGTGCAATTCATGAGGAGAAGAGAAGAGTGAATATTCGAGTGCTGGTTGCAAGCTTGTGAGCAGACCATGCTTCAATACGGTCCCCTACATAAGATATACGATCCCTTACGATATCAATTGCCCTGGGGAAAAGGGGACGATTTCAAGAACACGAAGACAATGACATACCGCCCTCTTCGAAGTTCGACTCCCGCTTCTCTTAACTCCTGAAGTCGAAGTTCTGCGACCACTCGAGGACTCAGCTCGCTTCAGGATGTCCGCATTGAAGACGCTCATTGGTACATCAAATTGTGTATCAGTAGAGTATCTTTGCGATACTCTTGAGGGCTTTGCTTGAGCAGACATGTTAAGTACAGTCCCAATTGCAAAGTAAAATACAAATTAAAACGGGTTCTGGATTTCGTTCTGAAGAGTTCAGGTCAACCAGATGTTGAAGCTGCCGAGCAGAATGTAATGTTACAGTTAGTGTTAGCTTGATGGTGACAGTTCGACTTGGTGCTACTTACGCTCCTGTAAGGAGACTTCTTCTCTTATACGGTCTTAGTCTAATAACCCCATTGTTTATGGAGATCGTGGTGGGCACTCAAGCTCAGGCATCGTGTAACGTCTTCAGCGGCAAGCTGCATGGAAGCATCCTTTCTATTGGAACGGAAATTGACCGATCTGCAGCACTCGTAGCCATCTGGACTCAATGATACCACGGGAGAGAGGAAGAATGATCTTGGGTCCGCGGGTCTGGACCGGATATCTTGCATGAGATGATGCGGGCCACATTAACATTCTGGTCATTGTCCCAAGACACTAATTTACATACACCCCCTTAAGAAAATGGGCATCAAACCCATGTGCTAAGTGGTCGTACAAGTTCGTGCAGTTGCCCTCCCGCCCGGAGTGTTGTGAACACAGATGCTTGCTCACCTCAAGCAGTAACCGTAAACTTTTTGAAATCTATGCAAATCTTGACCGCCCCCATTGATTACAAAGTTCGTGGCTTTAGTGCCCTGTAATCCTGCTGAGCAGACTTCCAGTCTTGGCTTGTTGTTTCTTTTCCGCCTCGAAAACTCCGAGAAGGCTCTTCCAAACTTGCCCCGGTTCTTGGCTGGCATCAATGCCCTTCCAGATGCTGGTCTTTTGGTAATATCCAACCACTGGGGCTGTTTGCTGATGATAGGTGACCAGTCGCTTCTTCAAGGCTTCAGCATTGTCGTCGGATCTTTGAATCAATGGCTCGCCCGTAACATCATCCTTCATATCCTCTTTAGGCGGGTTGAAGACTTTGTGGTATGATCGGCCGGAGGCTGGGTGAACGAGACGCCCTGTTATCCGCGAAACGAGGAGGCCATCATCGATTTGAAGCTCGACAGCGTGCTGTAACTTTTGATTTCGCTCTGCCAACATTTGATCCAATCTTTGTGCTTGTACGACTGTTCGTGGAAAACCATCGAGGATAAAGCTGTAACCTTTGTGAGTTTCGGAGTACACGATGTAGATCGTGGCCTGAACTTACCCTCCAGCACACTCCTGGTTAGTCTCTAATTCTGCCTTGATCATACCAATGACAATCTCATCACTGACCAGTCCACCTTGGTCCATGATCTTCTTGGCCTCCTTGCCTAAAGGTGTCTTCTTAGCAACTTGTGATCGGAGCATGTCTCCAGTGGCCTTTGCAAGATATCAGCTTAGTTCTTCCCACTTGAACAATGTTCAAAAGCAACATACCAAGTGACAGCAGCTGAATCTCTCTTTGATCTTGGGAGCTTGAGTGCCCTTGCCTGCAAAAAGCCAATTAGCCGGTGGCCCCGCGACGTGTGTTGACAGCAGAAAGATCTCGAAAACATACCAGCACCAGGAGGACCCATTAAAATCATCCGAACGCCCTCTTCGGTGGTGTGTTTTGTACCGCCTTGGGCATGGGTGAGCTTGTCCTCGAGCTGCTTTACTCGCGCCTCAAGCTTGGTGACCAAGTCTTGCAGCGTCTTAACCGTATCATCGCCAATTGGAGCCATTGTGAGATGGTGACGAACGCGCAAACCTGACCAAGGTGAGAACGAATGCGGTTAGCCTCCGTCAGGAACAACTGGCGTAGGAGGAAGAGTGGTTGAGTGTTGCGACAGCTTCAAAATGTGGATGATGTTGCGGATTTAAAGAAGCTTGGCTCAACCTAAGCTCGGCTCGTCAACGGCGAACTGGGGCCCGGAAACAGAGCCTTTCCTGTGACCCGAAGACGACAGTTCAGATTTCCGGCCGGGACAAAATTAGAACAGAAAATGAGCCGATTCGATCTCGGACTACAATTTTGAGACAAGAGGCAATTCAAAAGTGCTCCGCGTTTGCCCGGAAAATCTCAGAAGTAGCTGCTTCCTTCGTGCCCGTGGTCGATCTTGAAGCGCTTGCACGTGATGCCGCATTGAACTTTCCTAGAAACTAGGCTCTTTTTGGCGAGCTTGGTGAAGCCGCCGCGAAATCCAAGCAGCCTGATCAACAAACTTCTTTCGAAAACTCCCCATACAACTCCCCAAACCATCATGCCTGCCACTACTGCGGAAACGCTCTCTTTCGTCTCGAGGACCGTCTCCGTCGCCCCCCTGGTCCTGCTTTCCGCTGCAGATCATTACGGCCGCTCAGCTAAGGGCACGCGCAAACGAGTGGTTGGCGTTCTATTAGGACAGAATGATGGCAAGAACGTAAGGGTATCAAACAGTTTTGCTGGTATGTTTGTACTCTAGAATCGGGATGTGCAGATGGCCCTAGAGCTCGTTACTAATGATTCGCTTTCAAGTTCCCTTCGAAGAAGACGACAAGGATCCGTCAGTATGGTTTCTAGATCACAACTACGTCGAGTCGATGAACGACATGTTCAAGAAGATCAATGCGAGGGAGAAGTTGATAGGATGGTACCACTCAGGGCCAAAGCTTAGAGCGTCTGATTTAGAGATCAATGAGCTATTCAAGAGATACACACCAAATCCTTTGCTGGTCATTATCGATGTCCAACCGAAGGAGGCGGGTGTACCAACGGATGCATACTTTGCAGTTGAAGAGATTAAAGATGTGCGTTTGCTTACTGGCTCTTTGAGAGACCTTTGCTAATGTTTGCCTCCAGGACGGAACTACCACATCCAAGACCTTCGTGCACACACCCTCGATCATCGAAGCTGAAGAGGCAGAGGAGATCGGAGTCGAGCATTTACTGAGAGATATCCGGGATGTCGCGGTGGGCACGCTGTCGACAAGAATCACATCACAACTGCAATCTTTGCAAGGGCTTCATTTACGGTTACGGGACATTGGGCAATACCTTCAAAAAGTCCTCGACAAACAACTACCCGTCAACCACGCAATCCTAGGCAACCTGCAAGATGTATTCAATCTCCTACCGAATCTCTCCACACCCAAGGCCTCATCACACATCCCCAACGGCATCGACGCACCTGTAAAGAACGACAGCGAATTGGCACACGCTATGAGCATCAAGACCAACGATCAACTCATGGCTATCTACCTCAGCAGTTTGATCCGAGCCATTACTGCCTTCCACGATTTGATCGAGAACAAGATTCAAAACCGTCAACAACAAGAGGAGAAGGAGGCGAAGAAGGATGAAGTCAAGGACGAAAAAGATAAGAAAGCAAATGGTGTTAACGGCGTGAATGGTGAAGCAAAGGAGGGAAAAGAAGCGGAAAAGGAGAAAGAGGAGAAAGATAAAAAGAAATGATGATGATAATGAAGATGGCGTTTAGTTCTCCTAGGTGTTCACGGGACATCAGACGGCATGGCATATTTCAGATGATGGATATGTGCCATTGTACCATAGATGCGTAGTCTAATACAGCCACGCAATTGTGCCTTTTATCATCTTCCTGTGCTCTGAAACTCCTAATTGCATCCTTGAGCAGGCCTCAAGCGCCCCAATAATCCAGCTCCTGCTAAACTTCACCCATCTTGTAATCAAAGCAATGCAACGAACTCACATCATCACCCCTCGCCACCAACCCCACCCATCTCCTCTTTACTCACTTCTTTCTCCTTCACATACCGTCCTAGTAAATCCCACCTCTCGCCAAGTAAACAAGCAACCAAATGCTTACAAACCGGCACCCCATTTCCTCCCTCTCCCTCTCTTCCATTAAAACTCAACCCACCAAACTCCCACTCCTCGTCCTTTCCCTCTCCTTCCTTCCCAATCCCACTTTTTTCTCCATCATTAATATTCCAAGCAGCCATCCCACTGACCCCCAACCCCCCAGGAAACGCAGAAAACGCAAACGCTGCACAAGAGCAGTTCCACGCTTGCAGCCGTACTGTGTAAATATTAGTCCCCGTTGCCGCTCCGGCTGAATCTCTGAAACGCGATTTGGAGGGTTGCGAGGAGCGGACTTGATATACTGTATTCCTCATCGACTTCTTCTCTCCTTTGCTGGTGCTCTCGCTGGGCCGCGGGGAAGAGGGTCGAGGGAGGTGGATGTTAGCTTGCGGCGGAAAGACGGTAGGTCTAGTGGCCTCTTCCTCTTCCACTATCTCCATTGAATTTGCTGAAGAACGCTCGGTGACTCGCAAGACGAGGCCACGATCTAGTAGATCTAATGCGTATAGTAGCATAGGAGGGGGAAAGAGCACGTGCAGTGTCGTGAGAAGCGCACGCTGAGATGAAGGGAGCGCTTCCAAAGGGTTACTGGTGGTAGAGTAAGGCTCGTTGATGAGATTTGATGGCCGTTCAGGAATCGGAGCAGTGAGGCTGTTGAGGAGGGAGGTGAAGAGCTGTCTTGTGGACGGAAGGGGAGTTGACATCTTGAAGTAGATATTGATCTCGGGACGCGGGTGATTTGATGGTCATTTTACGAGAGAACACTCTTAATTATCCCGGCACAAAGTAGTCTCTCGTTGCAAGATCAAAAGTTGTTGAACAGGTCAAAAGTAATAATGAAAGAAGCAGCATCGACGATGACCCAGATGAAGTTGCTACCTACTCTCGCTTAATCACCCCTCACTCCGGAGAGAGATATAGACATCAGCTCAAAACCCACCACCCTTTCTTACCCTCATCACTTAACATAACATTAACGGTTCTTGTTCACAATCACTCAAAATGATTGTACGGCCTAGTTGTCGCAGATTAAGCTCTGCAGTGAGGAAACACTAGAGTCGTGAACCTTAGCGATGGGGTAAAATTGCCACTCCCAATAAAAACTCAGCTTGTCTGTTTTACCCCTCCCTACCATCCTTCTCCCCATTGAGCAGATTGGTTAGGGCGCAAAGGCTCTGCCTCTTGTAGCTATATTTGGATTTCGGGAAATGTAGTCCCCTTAACCTTTCCTCGCTCTGCGATTGCTGTTGGTTTTGATGCTGGATGTTGTGTTCATCAGTGTAGTCCATATACTATACAGCCATGCCCTAAGTGGTAAATAGTCTTGAATTAAACTCTTGACAGTAGAAGTTTACTTATTTATTTACTAAATCCTGATTTCGTATGTAATTGGAACCACGTGTTAAGCGAGTTTATACCCCTTTATTCTGCCCGAGGACGAATAGAAGGTTATAGGCTAGGTCACTTGAATACAACAGCAAGGTCCTAATATACACTCTAAATTTTAATCCAGGTATCTTAAACATTCAGACCCACTCTCTGGGCTGTCTTAATACATCGACAAGTCTCTGCTCCCGGCTGCCTTTCTCGGGTTCATACATATATCTCCACTGAGCTGTCAAAGGCATAGTCATCAGAATAGCCTCGACCCTCGCACTGGGCGTGTTCAAACCAAAAGCCGTGCCACGATCATGCACGAGGTTAAACTCCACATATCTACCCCTCCGAATCTGCTGCCACTCCTTCTCCTTCTCAGTGAATGGCATATCTTTCCGCCTCATGATGATCGGAATATAGGATGGAAGGAAAGCTTTTGAGCAGGTCTGCGCGAACGCAAATGTGTTCTCTTGGTCTTTTTCCTGCTCGTCTAAATCGTCGAAGAAGATCCCTCCAATGCCACGAGACTCACTGCGGTGCTTGTTGACGAAGTAGTCATCGCACCACTTCTTGAAACGTGGGTAGTATGATTTATCGTGCTTGTCGCAAGCTTCCTTCATTGTTTTGTGGAAGTGGATAGCATCCTCGTCAAAAAGGTAGCTGGGTGTTAGATCAGTTCCGCCCCCAAACCACCATGCGTCCGAAGTGCCATCTGGATTTGCAGTCTCGAAGTATCTGTAGTTGAGGTGAACTGTAGGTGCCATAGGATTTATTGGGTGGAGCACCATACTCAAGCCAGCGGCAAAGAAATCTAGGGAATCGACATTGGGATCGAGGGCTTTGTGATTGACCCGCATTTTCTCAATTGCAGGCCGAGGCAGAGTTCCATAGACAATGCTGATGTTGACCCCAGCCTTCTCGAAAACGTTTCCCTCTTGTAGAACACTCGAGATGCCTCCTCCACCATGCTCTCTTGTCCATGTATCCACTCGAAACTTCTTCCCATCTACCTTCTCCAGCTCTCGCACAATCTCCTTTTGCTGTTGCTTTATGAACTCTTCCATTCGTAAGCGCATTGGGGAGTTCTCCGTGACGCCTGATTCCCGTTTGGTTTGCGAGTCTTTCTCAGCAAGTGTGAGCGCATCAGCCTTCGTAGGCTCCTCTGTTACCTGCAGAATATCAGCCAAATAATCCCAAAGCCCTCGCCGAAAGGGTAGAACCTACCATAGAATAAATCATAGCTCCAATAAAGACAATCCCAACAGCTATTCGAGTTTTAGGAGCTACGACGCCTTTGCGAGCTTCTTTCGAAGGATCTGGAGGCTTCGGGTAGTCTGCAAAGGTCCTGCGAGTTCGAATATGGCGGGGAACTCGAGGGGCGAACTTGGGCAGGCTCGAGAAGCGCAGACACGGTCGGATCGAGGAAGACATTATGTATGAGGAGGAGCTGCTTCAGCACCGATGGCCACGGTTATCGTACAACGAACATAAGACCACAATTGAGGAGGAATCCGTGTTAGCGGGTGCAGCCGGCGATTGTACTAACAGGAAGAATGGAGGGAGTCAAAGTGGAACGTTTATGACCGAATTCGAGTCTGATAATTCGGAAAGTCATGACACCGACTTCGCCAATTCGAGCAACCACCAGAACCACTTCTGACTTGTCGGCACCTCCAGGGATCAGTTCTCCGAGCTGGGTACCTGAGGCAGAAAGTCCGAAACCAGGCATCAAATAATCATCGCTGCTGTGTGATTGGTCGAGGAGAAAGCTTGAGCTTCTCGATCCAGCACGGAAGAAAGACACTGAATGACAAGTCTTCGCGGGCAGCTGATTTGGCCAGCATTCGGCCCCTCGGTCAGCGCGTCATTCGTCGTGGCTGTCGTGGCTGTCGTTGGTCCCGTGACGCTTTCAGGCACAGCCTTGATTCACCGCTTGATGACTGAACGGCCCACTAGTGTGCTTCCTCTCCCCGCGCCTCTTTTAGCCAGCAGCAACTCGTCGTCTCCATCACAAAGCAACCTTCATAAAGAACACCACAACCCCGCGCCTCTTTCATTCCTGCAAACAAACACACAACACCAAGGACCGTATTTCGAGCTCAGTCATCATGCGATCCAAGTTTAAGGACGAGCACCCCTTCGAGAAGCGCAAGGCTGAGGCGGAACGCATTGTGAGTGAACCCCCTCCATCCCACCAACCCCCTCCACGCCATCAAACTGACCCTCCTCGCAGCGCCAAAAGTACAGCGACCGCATCCCCGTCATCTGCGAGAAGGTTGAGAAGTCCGACATCGCGACGATCGACAAGAAGAAGTATCTGGTCCCTGCCGACCTCACCGTAGGCCAGTTCGTCTACGTAATCCGCAAGCGCATCAAGCTCTCGCCCGAGAAGGCCATCTTCATCTTCGTCGATGAGGTGCTGCCACCCACCGCTGCGCTGATGTCGTCCATTTATGAGGAGCACAAGGACGAAGACGGGTATGTTTCTCCTTTCTTTTCCATCCCATCTCCTTATCAAATGCCTGTCATCGTGATCCCCAAGCACGGCAGCTCTCGCAAATGAAGCACAAGCTAATAAATCGCTTCCAAACAGGTTTCTCTATATCTCCTACTCCGGCGAGAACACCTTCGGCTTCGAGTCCTTGTAACCGCTCTTCCCTCGTTCGTTCCTCTCTCTATCCTGTTATCCTCCCGGTAAATCGTAGGCGTTTCGGTTCGGACTCTGGCGGTGAGATGGGCGATCACGGTTACCTAGTCGTCCCACCCACACAAGGAAATCACATAAATCACAAACGGCAGTCTTTTCCTTCCTTTATTCCCTTGTTTCGCGCGCCCAGCCAGGAAGCCGGTACCTGCGGAGAAAGTCGGTTGGCTCGGGTTCGGGGCATGGCTGTGTTTGGATGTAGAGAAGGGCCAGAGATCTTTGTGTTGCATTCAGCCTAGTTTCGCGGGACCAGATTGATACTCAGCACCTGGGACTGAACGGAACGGGGTACTGAGACTGCTTTCGATCTCTTCTGGCTTGGGAATAGGTACAATACTATGCTTTCTGCCAAATTTTCAGATTCTCACGTGGAAGATTGGTGATTTCAATGATCTATTTATGCTCGATTGTCTGAGAATGAGACCATGACTGGTCTATTAAAGCTACTTCACACTACCTCCACGAGCATATCATGAAAACGATTGTGTGTACGGATAACGGTCCCTTTCCCACAATTTAAGGATCATTTCTCATCATCGGGACCCCTCT
The DNA here is from genome assembly GCA_009732865.1 of Stipitochalara longipes BDJ. NCBI lineage: Eukaryota > Fungi > Ascomycota > Leotiomycetes > Helotiales > Hamatocanthoscyphaceae > Stipitochalara > Stipitochalara longipes. The sequence continues at coordinate 658,943 of ML769337.1, read as the reverse complement.
AGCTCTCGACATTGATAGCATCTCATAGTCCCCCCATTTTCCCACCATCCATGGCACAGCTCTACAATTCTCGTCCCGAACAGTACAGAAACTCAAAGATATTTCACATCCTTCAAAGTACCTCGATTGGTCTTCGATCTCAAAGAACCAAAGAAGGTACTGACTTTCTTTTTCAAGCTACGAGAGTTCTTCTGGGAAATGCTATCCTTCTTCCAATCACATTCTGAGCTGTAGGACGATGGCGACCCGCCAAGTAAGTGGTGTGAGGGACGAGAAGGCGTAAAATAGCTAACCAATGGCCTAGAGGAGCATGGAACATTTGCATGCGCACTAGGGTGACCAGTGTTAGTAGTCGAAGGATCGTAGCAGAGAGCTAATCACTCACCCGACAACATCAACCTCAAGGATACACATTTCAAGGTCTCTAGTAAGGATATCACGATGTCCTTTAGTATAAGGAGCGCATAGCTCGGATTTCGTGCATCCAGGGCTTGCAGTAGTTATGGGCAGAGTGTCTTTAATACACATGGTTGTTAGGGCCTTGTCATTGACTGTTGACTTGTCGAGGATGACTGGTGGTACGATTCCCTCAGTACTATACTCTGTGGGGGGCGGCAATGGGCAACTAGTTCTCAAGAAGTCGGAGTCAGCATACTTCTTTGAATAGTTCTAGGAGTTGACTATTCAAGGCCCTGCTAGACATTGCCACGCACCCCGTAGCCAGATGGACACAAAAGAGGAAATAGTTCTCCGAGAAGCTAAGACTTACCGTGTCTCCGCCCCTGGATGCACACCAAGCCAGTCCTTTCTTGGTGATCTTTTTAATACATACTCGGGCCAGATTGCCTCGGGCATATCGTCCTCCTCAGTTTCAACGTTCTCCTTGTGCTCATTCTCACTTCCCAGTTCTGTACTAAGCAGTGATGTTGCAAATTCGCAATCTTGAAACCGATTGTCGACCACCTCATGTTTAGGAATTTTGATACCTGCTGCCTCCTTGATCTCCTGGTGCTCAGCTCCGGTATCCGGTACGGTCAGAATCGTGTCTGTTGGAGATACTGTTGACTGTTCGCCATCTGAAGCCGAAACCTCGCGGACAGTGATGTTGCATCCCTTCGAATCTAAGCCGTCATTATAATATACAACTAAGCCTGAGACATGTTTCGATTGTGTCTTCTCGTCAGTAGCGTTGATCTTGTCAAGTTTCTGATCGCGGGTGCCGCCATCCCCTGTGAAAGCAGTCAGACGTCTTTGCTTCTGATGGTCATCAAAGGAACCTCTCTTGGGAGAAGTCCCGGGGATTGAACTATTCAATTCCCGAAGAGACTGCGGGCTAGAGCAATCTGGGAAAGGCATCTCATCCGACGCACGAGAAGTTCGTCGTAGCTTCGCTGTAAAGATCGTGGTATCGCGTCTGATCCGCCTTTCGCGTTCTTCTCTCTTGCTTTTATACATGTCAATAAACCTGTATTTACCGGCGAGAGGTAATCTACTGAAGTGCTCCATCTCCGACGGAGTTAGATGTAGTCTTTCTTGAGAAGACTTGACCAATGCAAATAACTTTTGATATTTCCTGATGAATTCCGTTTGTTCTCGTTCGTTCATCAGCTCAAAAATATCCATGACCTCTTCACTAATTTCGCATGGTTGAATGCCAGCGTGCCTGAGGGTTTCACAAGCTTTGATTCTTTTAGCCATGGAGCGCTTGATAAGACGAGGGCCGTGTTCATCGAGCCATGTTTGGACCTCGTCCATCTTACAGGAAACAAGCTCTAAGAATTCTGATTCCTTCAATTCAGTTGCATGGAGGTAAAGTCTCTCGAGATTTTTGTTCGCCATATTCCACAGGCGACCCCTCCGATTCTTGAATTCAATGCGTGCCAAGTCATGCCAGCTGGGTGTATTTAGACGTTCAGCCCATTCGGAATTGATATTGACTTCTTGCTCTAATGATGGGTTGAATAACGGTTGAGGTCTTTTCGGGACAGTAATAGTCGGCTTCTGGCATCTGGCCAGGAACTCTTCGTTCACAGGTGATTGCTTGACTACCTCGAAATCATATGCTTCTGGTTCGATTGCCGTCAAGCAAAGCTCGAAAGGACGAATCGACGAAGAAACAGGGAAAAGTCGACGCCTGCTAAGATTTCTGATGGGGGCCTCCGAGACATCTGGGTACTCTGAGCCGATGGATATTTTATCGTCTTCTTCTGATGAGTATACTGAAGCTTCATCAGGAGGTAGTTCTACATCAAAACTATACTCGGAAGCCTTTTGCTCCGAGTTACAGTTATCCTGCTGGTAAGCGGACTCGATCGCAAGAAACGTCCTTGGATCTGTATTGAATATTTTACAACCGGTGTAACCAGCGTAGTCCAATCTATTTTCCTTAGAGACAACATTTAAGCCAGTGTCCGCGTCCTTCTGGTCTGAGGTAGAGTTGTATTGTTTAGAACCAGACTCGCGTCGAAGAAAAATCCTAGGATCTCTGTAATGCATTTTATACCCAACATATCTCATTTCATTACCCGCCGACTTAGCGCTCAGGTTTGTACCCTCTTCCTTCTGATCCAGGGTAGGGATGTCTTGTTCCGAACCAACTTCCATCCCAAGAAAACTCCTTGGATACGTTTTGAAGATTCTGTGCCGGGTTTGTATTACCCTGTTACCCTCCTTTTCCTCGGCTTCACCTAACAAGATTTTGGTCGTTTCTTGGCATAAAGGGGATGGCCCAATCTCAGTCAATCTACCAGTCGGTGTGCGATGCAGATAGCCTTTCTTGGGCCTGGGAGGCACCTTGGGTGGTACCAAGGGTGCCGAAACAGGCTTCTTGTCGGATTCTGGCTGCGCAGCGGCTGGCGACAAGATACTGCGAGGGAAACCATGGCTAAGAGAAGATGAACTAAGGCTAAGGTTGGGCATGCTTGCATCTTCTGTCGTTTCCGTAAGCACCTCGACTCCGAGAACGGGAGGCGCAGATGATATAATTGTTTCAGTATTCTCGGTGAAGGGCGGTTCATCACCATGGGCCTCGCCTTTATGGGCAGAGTGAGATGGGATTGAAACAAGCCCCGGAGGTGGAATGAAGACGCCTAACTTATCTCCCATACTGGCTGCACTTTGAGAGTTCGGACCCTCGATGGCCACGCGGGTGCGCCCGCCAAACACCATTATTGGCGTCCGTAATATGCAGCAATAGACAATTGTAGTGTGGAAACCGAGAGGGCAGCTTCTGATATAGCTTTCGCAGCAAGTGTACAGCGTGATTGAATAAAGTAGTGATACCAGAAATACTCCTGAGCAACGACTGGCGGGCCCCAAAATGTTTGTGATCGTTATGTGTTGAGGGTCTTTCGAGAAAGAAGGACTTTTAAAATAAGTGCAAGGTGACATGCTCCTTCCTCGCTCTGCATTTCCTCCATCTACTGAAAGCTCCTTCCTCAAACTCAACTCTTCTTTACTGGTGGATAATCTTGCTGAGGAAACCCAATCCGCCTTGAGGGGCAATTAGCTATCTCTGCTTCACATGAAGAAGAACTTTAGTTCGTCATACCTTAGTCCAGCATTGATGGTCTGCTCGGTACTGCGCCCAAGTTCTTTCTCTTCCCGATTGATGCGAGTTGCAGCGGCTGACAGGCCAATGATTGCGGCGAAGATTGGGTCGCCAACCTTCGAGATTAGATGGGCTGGAGCAGGCATGTTGCAAGGTGGGAGATTGATGTGTTCTAAGCAAAAATTGTCCGATTAACGTCGAATTCAAAAAGTATGTTGTGAAGATTGAGGTTCTGCGGCTCCAGCCGAGGGGCACAGTTCAAGCACCCACCAACACATCACATGATCTCTTCCAAGTTAATTGAAATTCACTCTTGAGATAGTATCTATTTGAGTCGAGGATATTTTGGTTTTAAGGTCTAGGCACTAGCTATATGCAGAGAAGACAATATTATATCTTTCTAATCCCCATGGACGCCAGTTTTCCGGCCCTCCAATGTTCTTCCTATGTACAAATCTTCCGGGTATCTCAAGCAGCCTTAGAGAATGCAATGTCAAATGCCGGAATAAGAGTTTGTGCAAGCCAGAAGGAAAACACCAGTTTGGGACCAGTCATCAGAAGCTTGGAGAGAGTTAGCATGCGATTGAGAATTGGAATCGTAATAACTTGCCTTCGGTACTAAGCCCTTGAAGAAACTTGTGAATCCCTCATTCCTGACCATACTGCCTACAATCTTGAATCCACTCTCTGGGTTTTCGAAATTTCTGTTCTGGATTCGGGTTTTGACAACATCAAGAGGCGCTGATACCAGTAGGGAAGCGGAAGCACCAGCGATCGAGGCTATAAAATTCTGGAACCATGTCGCCTTGTTATAATCTGACAATCCAAAGAAGTATCCTTTCGTAAACGCAGATCCACCGAAGAGCTATTCTTGTTGTTAGCATAGAAATCCATATGGGAGTTGAGACCTACGGCGAATGATCCCGGAGCATTTCTAGCGGCAGTCCAGCCCCAACCTCTGTATAAACCGAATCCCTCATCTCTCACAATCCTAAGCACACCTCGGCCTCGGAATGCCTCGGGGTTTGTTTGTCGTTTGATCTTAAGAACATCTAGTGGAAGAAGGACAATCTCGCCAATGCCGATTAAACTGAACAAATATATTAATATCTGCAAGTTCAAGCTCACTGAGCTGAATGACTGACCTTCCTGCACATGAGTGCATCATCGCCTTTCCAGTCTTCGGCCCAAATGTGTTATCGAACACTGTGCCATGGTTCTTCGCTAAGTAGTCTCGAACAAATGGTTGGCCACCATACTTGTACACTCGTTGCAGCACCTATTTCATGATCAGCATAGCAGCAGACATTCCTCCAGCATTGTTCCGACTAACCTTGTACCCAGCGGCGTATCCTAAACCCGGGAACAAAGAGAAAAACTTCCGTCCAGCTGGTGCAGCAGCCTTGTCCTTGAAGATGACCTGATTTAATTGCGCAGCCGAAGTGATCTAGCAGATGGTCAGTACTCTACTACCAAATGATCCGCCGTGAATAACCAACCTTTCCATGATTGCTCATTAACCGCTTCGCAATTGTGTCAACCTTCAATGGGTCAGTGGTGCTTTTATCGTAACGGGAGCTTATTCTGTGCGTACAGGGTGGAAAACAGCGAGCTCAGCAATTCCAGCAGATCCTGTACGACATTAGCTTTGCTTCAATTATGCAATAATTTCAGCCAGTGTATACCTGATCCTAATAATCTTGCCAAAGTCGATTCTTTCTTGTAGTCTGACGAGGCCGACCCCCCTTTGGCTGCAGCAATTGGCGACATTCTGTCTCGACGTTGGGCAATTGGGGATTCAAATAACTTCTAGAGGGACAAACGTCAACGACAGACCAAAGGAATGCCGGATGGGATTTGGATATTGGGAGGACTGCAGAGGAAAAGCTTGTGTACAAACTCGAACTTTTTTGCTGCTGCGCGTGGTTCGAGGTGCAGCAAAAATGCTTTGCTTGCAGGGGTTGGTGCAGGGTTGTACTGGTCCGAGCTCGGCTTGGACAACCTCAACAACTCTCTTAGTATACATACATGATCGTACATCTAAATTATTTCAGACATCTTGAGATACTTGGAATAGGTCATTATTTATCATTATCTTGAAAAGCAGATACAGTGTTTAAGGATGCCTCGACAATGCAGCTTGACTAATGCAGATTTCACTCGTAAGGCTTGTGCTCAGCCTCGTCGTGCGAATACATAAAGCTTATAATGTACGTAGTCTCCCACGACAATGCAGTAGCGAATCTCATGAGTCGAGTTTGTATTTGTCTATTCTATCACTCCGTGGAGCGATCAAGCAAACTTATGGTATCAACATCGGCTGGGAAATTCCACTGCCCTGACTTAACGCCATCCATATGCAGAAAATGTCGCTGTTCCCACGCAGAAAATGCTCACAATCGTATGATTCTCATCCCATCCACCCAATGCGAACGCTCTCTAATAGTCGCGGAAAGTAGCAACCAATTCATCGAGTCTGCCTATATGCCCCAAGAGACTCTCTTCCTTGTCCTCGATCTCGTGGAGCATATTCAACTGTTCCGTGTCCATGTACTTCTCTGGCTGTTCATCGAGAAGATCGGTTCGCTCGGTCAGAGCTAATACGTCCTGAACACGTCGTCTCTCGATATCAAGGCGCTGGAAACATCTCGACATGTTCTTGTAGATACTATCCAACAGTATCGTGGACACTCGCTCCACATCGAAATACCACAGGAAAATTGTGCGGCTAGTAGTGCGGCCGCTGTCTCTCGGTACCTCTTGAATATCAACCACACCTGCCATTTGCATCTCAGCTAGCTTGGTCCGTACATCCTTTTGCTTCACCAATGCCAGGTTAGGCAACTGCTTCTCATCAAGCTTCCCTAGCTTTCTCATCATTCGTGCAAGTCGGTGACCGACTTTACCGAAGCTTTCCAAAAGCATCGTATCCATTTCTTCTTCCTGCAAATACTGGGTTATCCCTTCGAAGTCGACAGTCCATTGACCTAACCCCTGACTGCCGCACTTGCGGAGAAAGCCACAGTCATCTCCAGCCAAAAGCAGGAGGTGATTCTTGACCTGCAGCGTCCGGTTCTCGCGATTTTCAGCTGCCTCGGGTTTCGGTAGGAGATCTTGGAACGTGACTTTGGCACGCTTTGAAGGCTTCCTGATATCATCATCGTCGTCAAAAGGATCATCGCCATGCTCATCGGAGTCTGGGTCAACCTCAGGTATGTTTCGATTCCCGTTCGCAACCGGTGTGTCGTCCATCAATTCATCCTCATCCGAACTAGCTTCGCCTTCGACCTCAGCCTCATCGATCCGCTTCCTGGACTTATGTGCCCTCTCAAGGTGTCGAGTGTCGATTTTGTCGCTCGACACTGTTCCAATGCCTGTCCCAGTCCTAACAGATTTGCTTAATGCAGCTGTAAGCTCCATCGTAGTAAATGTGGGGCCGTCAGGAAGATCTTTGACGTCGTCGATCCTTGGGTCCAGGCGGCATCGGTGAACCTTCTTCTCTATAAGTCGGAGACCCGCTTCATAGACTTGGGCAGTCGTAGATCCTATCCGACTGCTTGCAAGAGTCGCTAGCCGATTGTTGCGTAAGATAACTGTGCATTTCTCATAATTGATGCGTACAAGCATATTCGGCTTCATGTAAGATTAGCAATTGATTGTGTCCTGCTCCGAGGCTCTCGGGAAACCCACGTCAAGTCTTGTGCCATCATCCTCGAAGTAATGATCACCATTGACAGCACCATTGGAAAGCCTTCTCCGCTTATTAGAACTGTTGACACCATTGACATGATTCCCGTTCAAAGGTCTTTTCTTTCCCGCTGACTTCCACTCTCGCTCGGACCTGAGTTCGAATAGGCGTTCTCGTATCTTCTCCTTCAATTCTTCTTTCTGTTTGGTACCTTTTATGTTTCCCCCGTATTCGTCCTGCAAAGTCTTCTTTGCCACCTTGTCGTACGTATCCGTAGGACTGAGAAACATTTTTGCGGTAAGAGGCTGGATTAGACCAGATTCCACTAGTTCGCTCAACATTCCGTGCATTTGCCCGGCTGCGTTGTGGAGAGCTGGGGCCTGGACTGGAGTCTTGTTCTGGCCGTTTATTCCATTTGCGAAGCGCTCCTCCCGTTTTCTCTTGGCCTCGGCCTCTGTCAGCCTGGCTATGTACCCGCCCACAAGTTCTTTCACCGTGCTGTGACCTGAGAGAAACAGATTCCCAATAATTTCTGCTGCAAGGTCCCCATACCTGCTTCGTGCAATTTCCACGATTTTCCCCGATCGAACCAACATATAAGCTGCCTCCGGATTTGCTTCGTAGTGTGTGGCATTTGTATCCTCATCGAGGTGGTAGTAGACAAGGTTTTCCTGAACAAGCACCGCAAGGCCATGTCGTAGTTTGTTAGGGCTCAGACGGGTATGCTTCGAAAGCAGTGGTATGGTTAACCTTCCTCGCCGAAGAAGGATGGTAAATATCCGCTATATGCATCGTCAGACTTGATCAAATCAAAATGATTTACCCAGCCTGGTCAAGCATGGAAAGCTGAAGCTGAAATTATTTTTCAGCTCTTCTGATGGCACACATACGGAGGTTAGCTCGCCATAAGTCTCGTCGACGAGCAGAGCGCAAAGCTCTACGGCGTGCTTCGACTATTTTCTGAGTCAGTTCTAATTCAAGCTGGGGAGCGGCGGTAATGGCAGAACGGATCCCGTGTACTGCGAACGCGCAAACGCACCTGAGACATTTTTTTGCTGCTAGAGACGATGTCAAGATCTCTAGAGCTTCCACAGATGCTACCGGCGCTTCATTGACAGTTCTGGGGTGCAATATCGTGGAGTTGCTCTGGAGGATTATTTTCGCTGGTGGGGAACGAGAAGAGCGAGTGAGTCCCCCGCCAAAAAGTTCAGTCACAGTGCCAGTCTAGCTCGCTAAAATCGGACTAGCCCGCTACCGCCGAAATCTTTCAGAGCTTCCGACGACGACCTCACAATAGCCAGCCAGCCCATTGTGATCCCGCACTCACCAATCTCCCTCGAACAATGATCTCCCGGTCGGCGATTGGTGGTAACGCGCAGCTTGCCCTTCGCAGGCAATGCTGCGTCAAACCAGCTAACCGTCGTGGTCTTGCCGCTGCTGTCTCTGGATCAACCAGCTTCTCGTACGATACCGCGGATGTCGGCGGCGTGAAGGTGGCTAGCAGAGATGTTACAGGACCAACTACGAAGCTTGCAGTTGTTGCTAAGGCTGGAACACGATACCAATCAGCGCCAGGATTGACCTCAGGTCTCGAGCAATTCGCATTCAAGGTGTGTATTTATTCGAAAGTTCCGGCATGAAGCCCTTGTACTCATTCTGACGACTTCCTCTCAGAACACCAACAAGCGATCAGCTCTTCGAATCACGAGAGAATCCGAACTGCTTGGGGGTCAATTGACTTCATATCATACCCGAGAGGCGCTTGTCATCGAGGCCAAATTCCTGAGAGAAGACCTGCCATACTTCACGGAACTCTTAGGCGAAGTCATCACCCAGACGAAGTACACGGGTAAGCTGAAGATTTGTCGTTTGGTAAAGCTGTAATTGGGAGCTAATAAGGGTGCAGCTCACGAATACCATGAGGAAGTTGAACATGTCATTAAACTCGGCCAAAAGAAGCTCCTGGGCAACGTATCTGAACTCGCAGTCAACTCGGCCCATGGTGTTGCATTCCACAGAGGTCTCGGAACCCCTCTCTATCCATCTTCTTCGACTCCCCTCACAAAGTATCTCAACGAATCATCAATCGCTCAATTCGCCAATAGCGCCTATGCTAAATCGAATATTGCCGTCGTTGCCAATGGTGCTAGTCAAGCTGAGTTAGCAAAATGGGTTGGCGAGTTCTTCACCGACGTCCCAAGCTCATCCGCAAATACATTATCAAGTGAAGCAACAAAGTACTTCGGAGGAGAGGAACGTATTGCTCACGATGGTGGTAATTCGTTGATCATTGCTTTCCCTGGTTCCAGCTCTTTCACAGCAGGAAGTTCGTACAAACCAGAAATTGCTGTTCTTGCAGCTCTCCTTGGTGGAAAGTCTAGCATTAAGTGGTCACCTGGCTTCTCGCTTCTCTCCAAGGCGGCTTCATCATTCCCAGGAGCTAGCGCTGCCACAACTCACTTTGCTTACTCGGATGCGGGTCTATTGAGCATTCAGTTCAGCGGCTCTGCTTCGGCTATCCGGAATGCCTCTTCCGAAGCCGTTAAGGCTCTGAAGAGTATCTCGGACGGTTCAATCAGCAAAGAGGACTTCACAAAGGCTGTTGCTTCTGCGAAGTACAACGCATTGGAGGAGGGTCAGAACATCGAGGCAGGTCTTGTTGCAACTGGAGCTGGCCTTGTCCATGGTGGCAATGCTTTCCAGATTGATCAGATTGGTAAGAGCATTGAGGGTGTGAGCGCTGACAAGTTGAAATCGGTACGTATTGACTTCATCAATGTTCTTCCTAGCGTTGCAAATTGCTAATCATTTCACAGGCAGCAAAGGCTTTGTTGGAGGGCAAGGCGACTGTCTCGGCTGTTGGTGATCTGTATGTGCTTCCGTATGCGGAAGAACTGGGTCTCAAGATATAGATTAGTGGACTTAGGGTGCGAGCATGGGTTGTATCAACAGCTCCTAGAGTGTATTGTGTAGATATATGAGAGGTTTTCACTGTTAGATTGCATCTATCTGCAAAGTGATAGCTTTGAAAGCTAACTTAGCCATTTTCTGAAGTATTTCGAATAAAAACGAGGCTATTCGTAGGAAGAAGTGGAGTCAAGGTAGCCCGTGTTCTCCGGGTGGTCGATCACGTGAGCGACTTACGGTCGCGATTTTGCGGCTTTCCGAGATTGAAAACCGAGCTCAACAGCTACAACGGCAAAACAGAAAAGGAACGCTACACCGGTTCTCATAACCTCCCATCACACACAATGGCATTCGCGTGGAAAGCGTCAGGTCTCACGTATGTTCCCACCCACCTTTGACCTTCCTGGCGTTGCAATTGAGCCACTAGGCCGTCCACTGAGCAGGAGCTAACGAAGCTTTGAACAGCTACAACAAATACCTCTCGGTCGCGGCACGAGTCGTCCGACGAAGCTTGAAGGATGACAAGCGATTGGCAGCTGAGAGAAGAGGGGAGATGGAGCTGAGATTTGCCAAGTGGAACGTGAGTGTTCTTAAGATTTAGCTTGCATTGGATGATCTTTTACTGAAGCTGCCATTGTTATAGAACGGAAAGCAAGGCGATAATAAGAGCGTTGCAGATGCAAATGCTGCGTCGATGGCAGAAGCTGGCCCGCAGTCATCATAGGTGTATGGATATGGTATTGGGGAAATGGAGATGAACAGGCCAGTGAGAGAGCCTTTGCGGGATGAGCGGTAGAAGGGGATTGTACATTGTATCATTCAATGCCTAAAGGTCTCTGTAATTCAGAAACCTTTCGACTACAATGCATGATGCCTTAATGAGATGTGATTTGAAATGTGAGAGAGGTGACGAATGTGGTTCTTAGTTAAAACAAACATGCTACGGCCGGTGAGCTTCCTTGGGCCACCATGTCCATATCGTACCACTACCCTTGATTCAAACGTGGCCAAAAATGCTCGAATTATATCATGAGGACTACTATTGTGTTTGTGGTGGAGCTGACACTTTTACATCCAGCCTAGATGCCTAATTTAAACGTAAACTTCGGTACGAAATCATATTCTAGGTACATACGTGCCCAGCGAATCTAGACTTGTCAAAAAGGTTTCTGGCAAAAATTTGCGCTGCGACATTATAAGTTATATAAGGACCAAGCAGTATTTGATATATTCCCCCTACACTGGTGATTCGTGGAAGCGAGACCTTTCCAACCTAGACCATTTATGACAGAACATCAACAACTTCACCACACAACAAAGCTTCCGGGACCGACTTCTGAAGAAGGAAGGACACCAAAAGCTTCGCCACAATGGATGGCGGGGGTTTCAGCGCCATATCTCAAGGCTTGTCCCTCCATCGCCCACCCTCTGCAGTATGCTAAGATATTTTGACAGATGTAGCCAATCTTGCTCTTGACGATGGGTCAAGAAACCCAGCCCCTTTCGCGGCATACGACTCGGAACCTCCTCCACCACCCAAGTTGAAGAGTAGAGGGGTCGTAGCTATGGATATCACGGAGCAGTTCACGAATGCTGCTCAACGTATGTCCTTCGACTGCTTTTTCTGTGGATCACGTGCTGATACACACCAGAGCTGGATATGGGTCAGCTCATTAAGGACCCATATTTTACTCTCTTTGAGTCAGTGGGAGCGTTAGAGGTAAGATCGAACGTTTTCCTCAAAGAAACTCGCTGAAAATTTCAGATTATGGACCGCAAGATGGATAGTGGCTACCTAGAACCTGGTGAAACCATGGAAGACGAGTACGACTTCAGTGAAGCTTTACTCCCCGAGGAGATTATTGGAATCATTGACCAACTTCTATGTCACGAGGTACGACTCAACCTGATGTGCTCACGACCGATCATTGACTTTACAGATGGCTTGGCATATGGGCCATCCTCTCTCACAGACAATCTTTACTAGCCTTTATATTGATAGGCTTTTGTCACCATGTCCCCTGAGCCTTGATCAGACATACTTTGATAGAAGTGAAAGTTGCTCATCCGATGAGCCTCTAACACTTCAAATCTTAAGGGCATACTGCCTTGGTCTCATCAGAACATGTTCCTATGTCAACAACCGAGTCAAAGCAGAACACTATTACGAGGTACGGCCGCTCTCTCGTACATTTAATTACAAAATCAGGTATTAATTTTGTGATAGGAAGAAGATTTTGTCACACATACGTTCAACCGAAGTTTACTGGAAGACATTGATCACGAGTCCATATTCAAACTCCTCGATGAGACAGAGAAGCTGCTCAATTCGTCCCAAGAAATTGAATCTGATCTAAAACGGGCCTTAGGGTGCCGACTTCATTTCAGAGCTCAGTTCCTCAAGATAGTCGAAATGGCAGATGCGAGGACGCCCACAGATATCAAGGACTTGTGGACAGCTCTCCTCACAACTTTGCCAGAGATGAAAACGTCCACACACCTCGGAAAATCAGTTCCGTCATCCTTTAGTACTAAGATACAACGAAAACTCGCCAGTACGGTACCACCACGACCTATTGTTCAGGTCAGCCAGGAGGCGGCTTTTGAACACCTAGAGAGACTTTGCCGAGATGCTTCAGTCGTTGTTGAAGTACTCAAATATTATGATAGTCATAGTCTTATGGTATGTGTACGACATGAGATGATTTGCAGAGCTAACAACCAGCCCAGACATTTGTGATATTGTTTCAGACTCGAAAGCCTCAGCCGTCAGTCTATGTCCGCACTCTATTGCAACACTATTTATTCTGTGATATGGTAATTCTCGGCACCATGTCTATTCGTCAAGTTTTAGACGATGACTTAGCAGCAACTGTTCTACCAGCTCACAAGCTTCTTAACAGAGGAAACGACGATATTGAAGTACCACATGACCCGCGACACAACATGGCAGGTCGCATGGAGGTATTCCGATCTCGTGCCGCAGGCTCTTTTCTAGATATTCTGCGAACTATTTGCCAGAATCGATGTAGGATACGCCGTACATTATGTCATACAATCGCAGATTGGGACAACTTGCAACTCGATGCTGAAGAACTTGATCAAGAACTTCGGGAATTCACGCAAGAAGAACCAATAGTCGACCCTGAAATCTCGAATGATCCTATCTATTCTTTTCCGCTGTCTTCTTGGGCTTACTTCTACAAGCTACGGCAGATGGAATGGATCGTGCAGCTTGGATTCGAACTTGACACATATCAGCCAGATGAGCTGGCAGGAATGTACTGGTATCTTCAGTATCTGGCAAAGACGAGGAGCCGGCATCTCGAACGAATAAGAGGCTTCATCATGCGAAGTTACGCTGCCTTTCGGCGAAACCCTGAAACGACAGGACCAAAGCAGGCAGAATATGCGACTGCTTTATCTTTCGTCAATTTCTCCACCATGGAATCTGCTGCGACCTATGGCTTTGCAGACGCCCTTTCCTGTTTATACACAGTTCTAAACCGGCTGTCTTTGATTCAATCTCAACCTCGACCCTACAGCGATAACAGCATGAGGTATGAAGTACGCATGAAGCCATTTTCTTCTATAGGCCTACCAGAGCTGATACAGTTTGACGACTTGACTCAATTGATTACCCAACCCAATGATTCGACAATTGATATCATCAATTTTGCTGCTGAGTCGGTGATGGGGGCGAAGAAGGGCTTCGAGATACTAAGTAAGCTGAGCGCGAAAGATGCGTACTGCCAAGGGTCTCATGACAGCTGGGTGAAGAATATCAAGGATTGCTTGAAAGCATGTATCTTCACCAGCATCACTATCTCCACAGTAAAGAAATTTGTTGAGGCAGCAGGGAAAGAGGGTCAAGTCAAGGCACAAGTTGAGATACCTGCGGCGGGGAAAGGATATCACGATTGGTGGATTGTGCCCAAGATCATACCTTGTTAAGATCCTCTCTTTCAGTTTTCTATAGATTAAAGCAGAGATTTTGAATTCTTGCTGGGTGCAACAGCCATCGCATGCGTTACGAGGGAGCTCCCCCTCCCTACCATTCTATATGTTCTCTTTATTTTTCTGTACGGCACTCTTCCAATGACTTTCTCTGTGCAACACGCTTCTTTAGTGAGATCCGTGTTCTCTCATAGGGCATTGTAAATGTCTCCCACGACCATCGCACCGGCGCTGTCTTGTCCTCAAGATGCATATCAAAATTTGATATGAGGTACGCTATTACCAACTTCATGACAAGAGACGCATGGTACCTTCCAGGGCTGTGAGAATACGGTCAGTCTACCGGCCTTCTCGTTGATAGAAGGAAACCTACCATGCAAGCGACCCATAACCCCAAACAGGGAACTTCTCTGTGATATCTGTGTACTTCGTCCCTCTCATATCCGAGGTACGAGAGACAAAGCGACTTCCGTCGAAGGTATAAGGATCAGGGTAACTTATCTCATCATGCATCATGGCATAAGCCGGGACGCACACGATAGAGCCTGTTGGCACTTGAAGACCAGTACTCAAGAAAGTGAAAGGCTTGAGTGCTTTTCTCCTGACTCCCACTGCAAGCATCAGTATTTGCTAGATTTATTTAAACTTGATAAGACATACTTGAGTCCAGAGGGCTCGACCTGACGGTTTCTTTGATGAAGCTGTCCAAAAGAGGGAGCTTCTCTAAAAGGGCAGAATCCAACTCTGCATAATCGCCGATTTCCTCACGTAGAAGTTCTATATATTCTGGTCGGGAACACAGCTCAAGCAGAACAAAATCTAGGTTCATCCACGGTTGATGAATTGCAGCAAACCAGATTCCGAGAAACGCTTGGGAGAGGCTTTCTGGAGTCCAATAGTCGCTTCCGTCCGAGAACTCGGCCATTTTGTGTATGAGAGTGAGCTGATAACGAATCAGCTATCTTCTACTTGAGCCATGTCACTCCTTGAATTAGTTACCTTTTTGTTTTCTTCTGTCTCATCCCAAGCTTCTCTACTTGTGCCCAACATAGAAGCGAGCTGCTTAAGGAGTGTATGCATTGCCTTCCCGCCCTTTGTTACGAGCGAATGAGCAATCCTGGTACAATCAGCGGTTCTTCCTTCTAGGTATGCTGATCGACGGAGGTAGAGTGAAGCTTGCTTACGGCGCAATAAACGAAGGGACAATCTGCAGAACACCCATCACAGCTACCAGATCCGAGGGATATTGCAGAAGTGCTGCCTTGATCTTGGGATCCGATGCTGCAGAATGTCAACTCCATATCTGAAATTATTTCTCCAAGATTCTCTCCAACTTACACACGTTCTCCCCAAAGAAGACCACACCCATCAGGTCCGTGACAATTGATCGCAAAGATCTTGCCAGTGGTATCGATATCCAACCTATAATCACAAATAAGCACTTCCAATTCCTCAGTGGCGTTTTATTCAATACCATTGGGTTCACTCCCAAGCTTGAATCGGATATGTTTCTCAAGCCTTTCCTGGAGCAAATGGAACAAGATGGGGAAGTCCTTCTGCCCATCTCGTAGTACACGGCCGAAGAGGCGAGTTCTTGCGACCTTCTGCTCCTCGAGGTCCATACCACCAAGCGTATGTTTGAAGCCAAATATCTGGTCAAAGTCAACTAAGACTTAGGGCTATGGCTTTGGAGGCTTTTACATCTCCATATACTGCCCTCTGTGACAGTTCGGGAGCCTCGCAGTATTCCAAGATTTGCTTCTTCTCTCGAATTACGAATAGCTTTTGAGACGATTTCCATGGCTTGTAGTACTTTCGAGCCCGCTACACACATCAGCCTTTGATACAAGAATCTGGAGCTGAGGACTCACATAGTCACGCAATATAGTCGTAATATTAAAGTACCAGATTCGAGGCTTCTGCAAGTAGTGAATAAAAGGCGAAGATACGGCAACTAAAACCTTGCTGGAATCCTATTGCAGGATAAGGAGCATATACGTGTGGGAGAAGCAGTCAGAGACTCACGAGTACAATCGAATGAATTTCCAAGAATATTCCGACAGCAATTGCAACCTGACCCAAGGTTGTCAGTAGAGACTCCGTGTTCAATACAGCCATCTTCAAATTCCCGATAGAGCAGTCCAGCAGAGGTTATCTGGCACAAAGGAGAAAGCAAATTTATCAACTCCTGATTCAGAGTCCAATAACGTTGGAAATTCTCGAACAAGAGGTCCATAGATAAGGTAGCGTATGCAACCTGCCGCTTCTCCTCAAATGGTTTTCGTCCGTCCTCAAAACTGCTGATCTGGACCATTCCGCAAATACATTATGCGTTTTGCCTAAAATTGATAGGTCCTTATTCCGACTTATCATATGCATCCTATTTCAGATTTGCACTCCATATCCAGCCTGGATCTCTAGTCTCGGCATTATGTCCATAAATGGCCTCGCTTAAGTACCTATGCCCGGAATACATGATTCCGTATTATATACCAGCAGTTAACTACCCTTGGCAGCTTTCTGTGTACCCATAGAGATGCAGTAGATGTACTTCGTATCCGTAGCCGTATACGTAGTCAAAATGCAGTATTAATCTGCAGAATTCTGCGTTCTGAGATTGGCTTGAGCTTTTCAGAAGCCAGTATTCCAAATCTTGAAGACTGTGCCTCCTTTAGACATATCTATATTAGGACCACTAAGAGAAATCCAATAGCCCCTGTAGCAATAGCTTGCTGATTGTGATGTTCCCAATCTATTGACTTAACATTATTGAAATTGGTCCTGTTTATTTAAATATTTTATTAACATCGTTATAGGAATTGTGAAGGTCCCGAAGCAGGTGAATTGGTAACCACCCTTCTCCTGAACACCTCCTAACCGATCACCTAACCCGGATCTAGAAAAGTTTCAACTCCAAACACCTAGTTCTGTCCCGTAAAAGTCAAAATAAACTCTTTCCTTTGGACCACACCGATCAAGTGTCAAAGGTTGCAATATCTTTCCTCGCCCTCATCTGCGCCTTCCACTGCCTCGACCCCGGGTCCTGATTACTCATCGAGATTTCTACTAAATTCTCAATCTCAACTTTTTAACAAAGTTCTTCCCAATGAAGTCTCAACACTTCGCCAAAAAAAACCCTCTTCAAAAAACACGCAAGTTAAAAAATTAAGCTTTCAAACCCTTCTTTGCTTAGAGATTGGCAAGCAGCGGTGGACGAGAAACGCAACCCAACTGTTTTTTTAATACGCTTGTCTTTTGTCTTTTGCAAGTAAACAAGTAAGATTTGGGGCTTGGGTGTAAAAACTTGGAATAAACCAAATCTTTTGAGGAACCGTATATCTATTTATAGCACATGGATCAAGCAGCCACTGAAAAACATTCTATTTCGATGACTTAATGCTCCCCGTTCAATGGGCTCTTTTCATCGTACACAGCAGTCTCGATGAGCTTGGGGTAAACGAGACCACCCTGTTTCCTTACCGCATCCATAGCCTCCATGATCGCGATACTTTCATCCCAATTCAACGTATCACTCTCTAGCTTTCCATCCCTCAAGCACCTCGCTGCCTCATCAGCTTCCCAGAACATGCCATGTCCCACACCCTCGTCCCCATTTCCCTTTCTCGCCTTGTCTTTTGGAATTGGGCAGTGAACATCCTCAACTTGGCCCCTCTTTCCACCAACCTTAATCACTCGATATTGCTCTGGTCTAAAGAGCGGCCCAAAAACTTGAATCTCGCCCTTCGTTCCCTGAATCCTAGCCGCTGGCCCAGCAGCAGGTGATCCTTCTCCATCGGGATTAGTGGCAACTCTTAAACCCGTCGTCGCCAACGCCTGAGCATTCTGCCCCGGCCAATTCAACAAGACACTTGTCAACTCATCCGCACCCGTCTTATACTTCTGCACAGCCCCCAGTACTTCTGGCTTCTCCTTCTTCCCCTCTTGACAAAGATACAGAATCTGATAGACCCAAGTCAAGGAATAAATACCTAGATCCAGCAAGGCTCCTCCCGCAAGATCCAAATTAACCATCCGGTTGCTATCAGGGAAGTCCAAACTCCCGTCGTCTTTGGCTTCAGCTATCGAGAGATCTGCTGTGACGCGATGCACCTTCCCAATCACACCTTCCTTCACCATTTCGCGGATCTTAATACTGAGAGGGAAATATCTCGTCCAAACCGCCTCCATTAGAAACAGCTTCTTTTTTCTCGCTGTCTCAACGAGTTTCTTAGCTTGCTCCGCGTTGACGGTGAATGCCTTCTCGCAGAGCACGTTCTTCCCATGTTCTAGAGCCAACATTGTGTTTTGGAAATGGTGGGAATGAGGTGTGGCAACGTAGATGATATCGAGGTCCGGGTCCTTGACGAGCTCGTGGTAGGATCCGTAGGCTTTTGCTGAGCTTGGCCCATCGACATCTTTGATGAAGGCTTCGGCGCGGGACTTGGAAGAGGAGGATGCGGCTGCTGCGAGAACGTGCTGGATATCGTGGACGTCACGGGTTACAGGGTTAGTGAGCAGGTCTTTGGTGAAAGCTGGGAGATATCAGAAGTGCTTCAGGATATTGGGAAAGGTGGGAGGCTTACTGGTTGCGATTCCTCCTGTTGCGAGGATACCCCACCTTACGGTGTATTTCGAGGTCATTGTGATGCCGAGATTGGGAATTGGCGGGAAATAAAGTAGATTCTCTTAGGAAGAAATATTTGGTATCTTCTCTGAGGTATTGACGAATAAATAGAAAAGAGTGGGAATCCCAACTCAAAGTCTACGTCCCATAGGGGTGGGCTTGGTGGGGCAATTTCTACCCCTCATTTAGCCTGTCAATGTGACGTTCACTTCGAAACGTCGCCGATCACGACCAACACCTTGTAAAAGATTGGTGCGCATCAAGAAGTGACATACCAGATTAACAATCATTTTTGACTCATTCGGCATTCAGCTGCCTCAATTGATGGATGTCCACTTATCACGCCTCTTACGAAGCTGTCTCTCCTATCAAAGTCGTTCTCCAAGACAGGCCGGACCGACCTTCCGGAAGATGGCCACTAGCTCTAGTTCCCTGCCAGCCTTGGTGGCTCCTTTAGTTTCGAAGACTAATTTAGATGTTGATATTCCAAGAATCATTTATGGCACAGCTTGGAAGAAAGAACAAAGCTCCACGCTTGTTCAAAAGGTACGGTACGGCCCTTAATATCCGTTAGCTCAAGCTGATCAGCTCACAGGCCCTGAAAGCGGGGTTTCGAGGGGTCGATACCGCAGCTCAGCCTCGCCACTACAATGAAGCTCTCGTTGGGGATGGGATCAGCAAAGCCGTATCAAGTGAGGGTATCAAACGAGAGGATCTCTATGTCAGTTTCATTCTCCTCAACTTATCTAAACAATGAATCCTAACATCTTCTAGATACAAACCAAGTTCACATCCATTTCTGGGCAGGATCCCAAAAATATGCCATATGGTGCATCACAACCCCTGGAACAACAAATCCACACCTCGATCGCCTCTTCACTCAAGAACTTGACGTTTCAAGGATCAGGGGAACCATACATTGATTGTTTGGTTCTTCACTCGCCACTTCGAACAATAGAGGAAACTCTTCAGGCTTGGAAAGTCTTTGAATCTTATGTCCCGACCAAGATCCGTACACTAGGCATCTCAAACACCACGCTCGATATCCTGCAAGATATTTGCGCTGCAGCGACTATCAAACCTTCCGTCGTGCAGAATCGTTTCTACCCTGCTACCCAGTGGGATGTGCCTCTTCGAAGCTTTTGCAGAGGGGAAGGGATCGTGTTCCAAACATTTTGGACTTTGACAGGGAATCCGGGATTGCTGAAAAGTAAAGTTGTAAAGGAGATGGCGGAGGCTCTAAAATCGGCGAATATTGCTGATGAAAAGGCTGTGGCATTGTATAGTCTGGTCCTAGGATTGGAGGGGACGAGTGTGCTGAACGGGACAACTAATGAGGAGAGAATGGCGGGTGATTTGGATGGACTGAGGGCCGTGGGGACAATGATTGAGGGTGAATGGAAGAAGCAATGGGAAGAGTGGTTAGAAGAGTTTAAGGGCTTGATTGGAGAGCTCTGAAGCTACTCATAGGAGGATTTTTGGGACGGATGTATGGCTGGACTAGTTTGCTGCACATAATATCCAAACTGAAGGTAGTAATGGACCAGGCCGACGCGGCTTGAAAAATGGCTAAAAGGAGATCCCTCATATTCTAGTCGACCTTACGAAAGCTGGGCATTATACTCAATATGTTGTCTCTGGAAGTCTACATGAGAAAATAATACACACCAGGAAATTACCGCTTGTGTCGACTCCATTTTCGAACTGCACAAATTTGCTATTCTGTTTCATGCCAAGCTACTGCATTAGTGAATGTCACTAAATCAAAGATTCAGAAGTTGGACTTCATGCGACTTATCACTGGTGGACACCATGCGAAAGATCTTTCCGCAATCGATTGGCCCGGAGCAAGCCATTTCGATACCGACGGCTTGCAGGTCAGCCTCGCTGAACCCGGGATCAGCAAATCAGAAGTTGAACTCCCTGGACATATAACTTCGGCATCACACAGGGCTGAGCTCCTCCGACGTGGGGCTGTTTTTATTCTATGGTCGAGAACTCCAAGCCAAGACTTTCCTTCCTCGCTCCGCTGAAAATGTTTCCCCTGAGAGCCTCGAATCTCGAGCATCGAGCATCGAGCAGGGGAGCAGTCAGCGTCATCCACCTGAACTTAAAATGGTGGGGCTGAAACAACCAACAATGCGCCCTTTCGGCGTTCAGGGGAGCGGACAACCCCTGAGCACCCTCATTGGCCAGCTCAACGATTCCCTTGGAGAGCATGACTCTTGTAGCGCCTCCTCAACCTCGTCCTTGGCAAGTTCTACTTTTCAGCCAACAATAGCCCTGTTCGTTGTTCTGTCGATCCTTTCATCTCTTGTGCAGATCAAGAGTTTCCCCGGATTGGCAGAGATAATGGCGCCCCTTGTCGGTTGACAGGGCCAAGCTTTAAGCTCAGGCGGATCGTGGACCAACTCACTCGAGCTCGAGGATTGCCAACGCAAAAAATAGCAAGTGCATCGCCTCCACGAAAGGAGCACTGGGGTTTTCCCGGTCATCACCAGAACCAGTCGTCCTGGAGAACAGATAGGCAGCCGCCTGGGGTCATGACCCCTCACCAAGTGCATCGTGAGTCTTTATAAGAGTGTGTGCCTTGCAACTCCCAATATGTCTTTCTGAGTCTCCCACTCCTCGTGATAATTCTCACTGCATCCATTAAGTTGCCTTTACACGCTCATTTATCCAGCAAGCAAATACTTTTAATCAAGATGCTCTTCAACACTTTCGCTATTTCGCCCGTGTTTGTTATGTCTGCTCTCGCAGCAGCAGAGCCGGCACCATATAAGCTCGGAAAGATGAGCATAAACCAGGCTTTTGGGCTCATGAGACGGCAAGCAGGATATCAACCTACCCAAACATTCTGTGGTCCAGGAACAGACTGTGCTTCATCTTGTGGAGCGGGTTATACCCAGTGTGCTA
The DNA here is from genome assembly GCA_009732865.1 of Stipitochalara longipes BDJ. Taxonomy (NCBI): domain Eukaryota; kingdom Fungi; phylum Ascomycota; class Leotiomycetes; order Helotiales; family Hamatocanthoscyphaceae; genus Stipitochalara; species Stipitochalara longipes. The sequence continues at coordinate 637,301 of ML769337.1, read as the reverse complement.
GCACTGATGGAGATCTCCACTGCTACAACCCAACCGTCCAGCAAACTTGCTGTCCTGATGGTACAGGTAACAGTTGCGATCTTGGATACTTCTGTACTTCAGATGCTTCAGGAGGAACTTGGTGCTGCCCTGATGTATGTATCTCCCGTGTAGATGTAAATTCTTAATGCTAATAGTAATCAGGGGATGTCTCTCGCAGCTTGCGCTGCAGCGTACAGCTTGACTGGAGCCCTCGTCTCTGAAACCGCTACATATCCCACAGCATCAACCTCACCAAGTTCTCCAGCTTCTGTGAGCGGAAATGGAACAACCACAACGATCTTGAATACCTACACGACCACTACACCATGCTCTTCAAGCAGCACGCCAGGCACAGTCATCTACACAACACCATACTCAAACATCACGTACTCGACAACGACGACGACGTCTCCTCCTTCTCAATTCACTGGTGGCGCCGCTCATCTTGGATTCCCGGCATTGGCACTTGCCGCTGCTGGTGCTGTTTTGGTTCTGTAAATTAATTTTGCACGGGGAATAGGAATCTTGGGCGTTGGGTTTACCGTGAGGAACGATATTTTATAAGGAAATGAGATTTTTTCTAGTTATTTTCCAGCGAAAGAATCACGGGAATTACCATTTCGCGTGATCGTGAACGAAAATGATATTGGCGCGAGGAAGGACCATCTCGGCTCCTCAGCCATCTTCCCTTTCAACATCAATCAAGCGTCCCTCTTTCTGCCTTTAGCTTCAAATGTATCGCCGACTAGAATCGAGGCTTAATAAACGGAAAGACCGCCGTGGAGGTACAGCTCAGCTAGTACTCGTCTACCCTTTTCCGGCGGACCGGCACACGATGTACTGTAGCTCGTGGCACTGCCGCTCTGACCGAATCCGTCAGTCTGGATCCCTCCTGATACAAAAAGGGTGCCAAGAGCGGCCATTTTTCTGGCCTCGGAGATCACTCCGATGTCCTAGTGTTCAGCGTGAAGCCGAGGTGCTCAATTCAGAGACAACCAGGAGCAAGAGATGACGAGCCTCTGTCACACAATAAATCGCACTTCGCAAGCTTTGTCGCATTTTGTCGGTCTTATTTGGAGGACCTCCGGAGCGTGCAGCTACTCAGATTGATCTTTGTCAAAAAGCGAGGGCAAATTCGGAGTGTCCATTTCATACAAGATTTGTACCGCTATTCCACTTTATTGCTCCAGAGATTTGGGTAGGGCATGCGATTCTTGTCTCCGTGCCCAATCCTCATTTGTGCAGCAAGCCTCAGTGCGTATGGCAGTTTCTATACTTAGCCACCATATAATTTACACTACCCGGCACAGGTCAGATCGATAGAGTACACATCATGGAAAAGTTCCGAGATCTCGAGCAAGGTTCCTGTGCTGCACCGGGGCAGATCTGAGCCGGTGGTTTGTAGTAAACCCCCGGCTGTGGAATGCATTATTCTGACGTAGTCTGGCATTTTGAAGTATTTGTACATCAGATACAAGAACTTTGATACTATTAGAGTTTGGCTGTTTGAATGACGAGTTCTTCGACAATTTTTGGGGTGGCGAGACAGGGTTGGGACTATCTCAAGCTTACGAATTCTCATGGCTTGCGGAAGTTATATTCTGTCTCGGACAAGGTCTCCAGCTCATAACAAAATGATAACGAAATAGGTTACTTGCTCAAAGGCTCAAATCTAGATTCTTCAATTCATATCTAATCCATTTCTCTCGTAGTTTCTGCGCCTCTCAGGGTTCCCTCTTCGAGTTTCGCTTGTAAGGGCAACAGCCACTCTCAAGCGTTCCCTCCCAATCTAGCTCACAACAGTCTTTTCAGTCTCCGACTATGGCAGGCCTTCTAGGTTTTCTTGGTCTCGGCAACCTGCTATCTACACCTCCACCCACACTATCAATGGCGGCCTGCTCAGCGATCGCAGCAAGTTGCCCTGGCATTACTTTGACTTCCTCTTCAGGAGCACTTAACGCCAATTACCAGTATGCAACAGATCACTACTGGTCCAGTGTTCAAGCCGATGCCACTCCGGTCTGTATCGTATTTCCAACAAGCGCCGAGGATGTGTCTGCCGTCATTCGAGTTCTTTTACAATATCCTAGCGTTCCATTTGCCGTCAAAAGTGGTGGACACAATGCCAACACTGGCTTTTCGAGCGTTGATGGAGGTATCTTGATCTCATTTCAAAACTCGCATGACACAGTTTTGTCTCCTGGTCGGGAGACTGCTAGGGTTGATCCAGGTGCGCGATGGATGGATGCAGTTGGAGCTCTGGAGCCGTACGGGTTGACCGTTGTTGGTGGACGTCTCGGTGCGTTTCACTCCCGAGCGCAATGGAAACCATGCACTGATAATCCAAGGCGACGTTGGCGTTGGAGGCTTGCTCCTGGGTTGCGGACTCAGCTTTCTGAGTGCTCAATACGGTCTGCCATGCGATAATGGTAAGTCTCGTACCCCTAAACCTCGAATGATGCTGGTTAATTGCATAGTCGTCAACTATGAGGTTGTTCTCTCCAACTCATCAATCGTCAACTCCAATGCTACAAGCCACCCTGATTTGTTCTGGGCTTTGAAAGGTGGAGGAAATCAATTTGGTGAGGCTCAACTCTCAAGTACACATTCTTGGTCTAAATTCTCTAGGTATTGTCACGAAATACACCCTGAGAACTTATCCTATCGGCAAGGTGGTTTTTCAGGCCAACCGTATACCTTAGTGCTTGACATTCACTGATTCTCTTAGGTTTGGGGTGGAGTTATCACATACCGCGTAAATTACGCCAGTCAGATATTGAGCGCAACTCAAGACTTCATAGAAAATAACCAGGATCCTCGCGCGGCTATGTTCGCAACTTTCGAACTGCTGCTCAAGGGTCTCGATGAGTTTGCTGCTGTATTTCTCTTCTACAATGGGGAAAGCCCACCTAGTGGATTGTTTGATGGGTTCTTAAACATCCCTAACACGTCCAATCAATTACAAACGCAGTCATACAGTGCCTTGGTATAAATCCTAACTTTCTTACTCTCGAGCTTTATTGATAAAAAGCAGCTTACCGCCAATGCGAATTTTGGTAGTATCTACGGCTATAGGTATCTCCTTCGTGTATGATCCTCTCACTTAAAAATCTCCAGGACAAGCTGACTGCTTAGGGTACCTCGATTCCCAGTCTCGCCGGTACCGACGGAATTAATCTTGTCAATGCCAATTACAACAATTTTGTGAACTACGTTTCAACTCAGAAGTCTCTCATATCACTGCTCGAGCTAGATTTCATATGGACACTGATTTACCAGCCCATGCCGACCATGATCACAGCTGCTTCGGCTAGAATCAACCCTGCTGGCAACCTCCTTGGCCTCTCGCCCAACTCTGGGGATCACATGTGGATGGCATGTACAGTGGCTTGGGAATTTCCGACCAGTGACTCAAATGCTCGCAATTATGCCATCGACATCATGAATGGAATCTCAACATATGTTCACGATACTTATCCAGGGGTCGAAGCCAACAACTACCAGGCTGGGCACGTCGATCCTAAGGGATATGATTTTATATTCATGAATGATGCAATGGCAGACCAGCGTGTCCTGCAAGGTTACGGCGATTCTACATATCAGCGGTTGAAGACTATACAGGGAGCATATGATCGAATGGGAGTGTTCACTCAGCGAACGAATGGATTTAAATTCACATGAATGTGAGCTCGAGCTTGGCAGGACAGAAGGCATCCAGAGGTTGTATTTTGTAGGGTTTTGTTCTCGGAGAATGTGGGAGATTAGCCTTCTCTCGTGAGGTGCTTGGGATTTTATGAACTAGATGCCGTGTTTCTTCCCAGAAACTATTTGGGCGTTGCTCAACTTGCTCCTAATTGCTATAACTCAATAATGAATAACGACCGAAAGCTTTTGAAACAAATGTTCCTGAATCATTGGTCGAGGGCGAGCACTTCTCTTTGAGATCCCGTTGCAAGCTGTTAGAGAAGTACGAAATAACCAAGGTAGATCCTCACACCTCTAATTTCTGGCATTGGGAGAGCTTCGCCTCATTGATGTCCCAAATATCTTAGAGACGATGAAGCTGATCCTCCTGAGAATAATCAAGACAGGTTGGAATATTCTTTTACCATATTTAATCATTGCCAGTATTTCATATCATTTCAATACCTGTGAAGGTGTGTAGACACAAGTCACTGGTGTGAAAGTGAAGCATATTGAGTGTAAACAAACGGCAGAGAGTAAGAGCGATAAATACAATTATGGGGTGGTTTACGGCTCTTCCACAAGGGTATCTCCCAAACTCCGATCTATGCTAGCGCCAACGAGAAACAACCTCGATATGAGTCATAAAATCAATCAAAAATACCACCAACGCCGCCAATGCCACGATCATGCCCCACAATACTGATCTCACCACAAAATGCCATTGGACCGAGAGAGGATGAACGGGTCTAGCTGGAGAGGAAGTGGGGTCATACCTTACTTTCTGTCTCGCTGGAAAAATAGAAGGTACGGGCTCCAGGCCGTTCCCTTTCCGGAGTCCAGCGCCTGGATCTCCTTCGCTCTCGTCACTCTCGCGTCATCGAAGACGTTCCAGCACTCGTCCTTTCCCTTTGCGATACACCGGTAGTGACCCCCGCCGGTGCCTCCTAAGTGTGAGACGACAGCCGCCAGGTTGTAAACCGAGTTTGTCTTGTTGGTACTCGTCCGGTATCTGTTGAGATCGAGAATGGAGGAGAATGGGACGGGGTGCTTATCTTTGCGTCCCAAGGGGTCGAACCGCTTCATCTGGAGGATGACAATGTCTGGGGAGTGGGCGATCAGACGAGATCGTTGCTTCTTGGCTGTGTCTTTGCATTCGTCGCATCGATATCCCTCGACGGAATAGGACAAGTACTTATGTAAGTACTTTGAGAGATTGCCGTTGCTGATTCGAGGCTGGAGTTCCACGGAGAGGATGCCTTCCGTCTCACCACAGTTGGTGGAGATGTGGCCACACTTAGTGCAGATGGTTGACGAGTCGAGCGTGAAGTTGGTGAACGCATCGAAAAAGGCAAAGGTTCTGATGGCACCAGATTAGTTTTGGTCTTTTGAGATTCTTCTTGAGAGAAGAACTTACTGCTCGGGTAGCTGCTCGCGCAGTCGTCCGATCAACCAGGTCAGTTGCTCCTCGGGGTCGGCTTGGCCACTCTGGGACCATCCATCTATTTATTATCAGAAAAAAATCAATGAACAGACGACAGTACTTACTGGTCTTGAAGACTTTGTTGATATTCTCCAATGTCTTGGTCAGTTCAGAAGACTTGCCAGACCAGTAGGTCTGAATGACGGCATGGAAATGGCATGCAACACAGTTGGCTTGTTTGTCTGCGAGGCCTTCAAATAGTCAGATGTTAATCATATGAAGAAGCCCAAACAACTTACAAGCCTCTTGAGAATGATACGTGCGCAACCAATGTGCGACTTGAGGGCAATGGATGAGAGCCTGAAAGAGACTGTGGCGATAACAGAGCACTCCAGTCAAATTAGGCATGCCTTTCTGGGCAGAACTAGGCATCTCGGTCCAGTCTGATGGTACCTTCGCGGCCTACGCTCGTTAGCAAAGAATGTTTAAAACGAAAATTTGACATGGACATACCAGTTCGCGCTTGCGTCGATTGACCCAGATTTCAGAGAAGGCTTTGGCACGACGAAGGTAAGATTCCTTGTCAGCCTTGGTAGGCGGCGTAAGATTAGACTTAGGAGAAATATCATCGAGAATTCCACAGTCTTCAAGACCAGTTTTTGTTGCTGAGAATAATAGGTCAGTAGAACGTCTCGGAATAAGGAGGAAGAAGGGACACATACGTGGCTCAGACGAACATCTGGCGCTTCGAGGCTCGCGGATGCAAGAGCTTATCACTGAGAAGAACAAGTCAGTCCAACCTTCCGAGTTAGAGAAAAAGAGAAAACGTACCTGGGTTGGACAACATTCTGCGGTGCTTTTTAGGTTGATTCCCAGCATCTTCAAAAAGACGGGTACGTTTGAGGGGAGAAGGAGAAGTCGGCATCTTGCTGTGCTTGATGCGTAATGGGAGGTCGTGCGGTCTTGGTTTCTTGGAAATATGAAGAGATTTCTTGTGATGCGGTTTCCGACAAATCGATCGAGGGCCAAGGTACGCTTTGTTGGATATGGAAGAAAGAGGAGGAAATCTCCCCAAACCCTGAGGGCTTTGGGAATTTAAATAGCTTCTCCCCATGATGAGGTTTATTGTGAGCAGTTCACAATATGGTGTTGGTACACTAAATAGGGGACAATAAGCTTGCAGCCCAATAAGCTGCTGTTCCGCTCAATTGACAATTGATGGGTTGGCGTATTGTTTTGGCAAAAACGTCACCTGCAGGCTCTGACGATATATTTATGGTACCTATTGTCTTTTCGCAGCGGTGAATCTTCCCAAGTGGGAATCGAGATCCAACTTTTGCTTGTCACCTCCCCCCAAGATTTCTGTTAAGTGTCGTTATATATATCAAAATGAAAGATTGCTCCCTTTGGAGCTCATGCAATGATTCTATATGAATTATTCTTGTATATGGCATCGAGGCGAATTTCCAGCTTCGAGGGTGTTTGTAAATTTACGTGCTGATTGGGCCTCGGACTCTTAGGTGAACAATTGTCCAAGAGGAAAATAAATAAATGAGCTCATGTAAAGCTTAAGGTGGCTTGATGCAATGGTTGAGTAGCTTTCGTCGAGATCTGAGCTGAGGAAGTGAGGTTGAAAATTGTAGCTTTTTTCGCGCCTCAAACCGCCAAAGACGCGGCGGGCCAGCCCGCGTCCAAAAGGGGTTTAGTGAGGGCTCGAGCGCGAGGCTAATTTATCCGAAATCTTTCTCTCTTTCCTTTGTTTCGAAACCCTCAGCAAATGACGCATTCTGATCTCTGTCTCGGGAAGCTACTGAAAGTCTGTGAGAGAGAATGGAGAGCCTGAATTGACGACATCTCTTCCAGCACAAATTTTTGTGCCTGAGGTTACCATGGCCGCTGAGCAGGAGCTTGTGCCAGAAAAGTACGAGGAGCAGCACGTCCATGAAGTCTACGAGCAAATCGCCTCGCACTTCTCCTCAACGAGGTACAAGCCGTGGCCTATCGTCGAGTCTTTCCTACAGTCTCTCAGTCCCGGATCTGTTGGCTTGGATATGGGCTGTGGCAATGGCAAATATCTTGCTGTGAACCAGGATGTTTTCATCATTGGTAGCGATCGCTCCTCGAATTTGGTAAAGATTGCGGCGAAGCATGAACCACATTCTGCTATTGTTGCTGACACTCTCGCTCTACCGCATCAGACAGGCAGGTTTGACTTTGCCGTCAGTATTGCTGTTGTCCATCACTTGTCAACATCGGAGAGGAGAAGAGAAGCCGTAAAAGCAATTCTGGATTGTCTCAAAGAAAGAGGCAGAGCTTTGGTTTACGTATGGGCACTCGAACAGAAGAACAGCAGGAGAGGTTGGGACGAAGGTCATGAGCAAGATGTCATGGTACCTTGGGTTATGAAGACTGGCAAGAAACATCCCAATGAGGACGGTTCAGCTGAGAAGATATTTCAAAGGTATTACCACCTTTATAGGTCTGGAGAATTGGAAGAAGACATTGTCAGAGTTGGCGGCGAGGTGGTGGAATCTGGATATGAGAAAGACAATTGGTGGGCGATATGCCAAAGACCTCTGCAGTCTTAAATCTGGCTGATGTTTGCGAGAGCAAGCCAGTTCTGGCTGTTGGTGAGAAAGCAGGAGTTTCTCTAGCAAGTAAGAATTATATCTCAATTATCCTGGGAGCTGCGTCAACTACGGGGGTAAACTATTCTTAGCTTCACATCAAGGCGTCAATTTGCAGAAGGCGCGGTCTCGAGGGAGCCATCTTCGATTGACTCAACCACTGCTGGGAGGAAGGAGCGTGGAGTCCAGCAGCTCTCATATCAGAAGCCTACGGGACCAGGGACATGTGCCTTGGAGAGAAAAGTCAAGGGCTGTTGGCAATCAGCAAAAGCTTGATTGTAATCGTACAAGATCCCTAATACAAATCTAGAAGTTTACCAAAACCGGCCCAGATCCCACCGTAACCCCAATCATATGCAGTTCATCAATGGATATCTCTCATGCAATGCCATGCTGCGCAATGCTCAATGCTCGAACACCCAACAGTAAATGCACAAGGTCTCGCGATCGTCCATCTAAATCTCGCCAAAGCAATCCTCGCAACGCCGGCCTTTACCTGGCCCCAACCCCTTTCACTGTCTGCGCCGACTCGTCTCTCTTGGTCCCATGTCAGGGCTTGCTCGTCGTTTACCCTCTGGTCTCGCACCGCCCATCATTCCGATAGCAGGCAGCATGGGGCCGGGACTCGAGTAGCCCCCTCCCATGGGCATCGACATCGCATACGCAGGTGTGTTGTACGGACTGACTCCAGTGGTCATCTCAGCTACACTTGGTAGAAGCTGGCCTCCTCTTCCCATGCCCATAGCCATCCCTTGACCAATAGCCGCCAAAGCAAGACCGTCACTTGGACTTGCAGGTGGAACAGATCTTGGAGTGCTGTCTCTGCGGGCAGCGATCGTCCGCGTCGAGCCTCCTGCACTGCCCTTCGTGCTGCTTGAGCCGCTATGAGCAGTTGCTGGTCTGCTAAAGCGTGCGCCAGACGATGATTGACCACTCATGGCACTGGACTGGGACTGACTGTGTGAGTGTCCCCTAGTCGGTGAGGATCGATGACTGCCTGGCGGTGCATCCACTGTGACACTTGACAGAGAGAATGGAACAACACCAGCTCGCCGTGCCATGTCGGCCTCACCAAGTTGCCAGTGCATGGCCTCTGCTGCTCGCCACGGAACTGCCATTTCTTCTGCTACCTTTGACCACATTTCTGGCTTGAATCTGAATCACCATGTCAGTTTTCGCCACCGGGGACAGTGGCTTCTCTGGTTCATACCTCTCATAAAGTCTTGCAAGCTTGTTCTTCCGCTCCTCATCCCATTCACTTCTTCTCTCCAGGTAGTTCTGATAATGCAGCCGGCAACTGATGGCACTGCGTCCTGGGAGTCTCTTGGAGATGTCTTCCCATTTCATTCCGCCTCCTCTCAGATCGATGATCAGAGCGTCTTCCTCCGCCGACCACTTGCTTTGCTTTTTGGCAGGAGACTCTGCTGGATGGGCAGGCATGCTGCGCTTCCCGCCGGCGCCACTGCTGGCGAGGGCATAGGAGGGAAGCTCTGCTGGCTGTCCTGTTGATGGAACCGAGGTTGATCTCGTATGGTGTCTATGTGTGGGCGATGATGATGTGGACTCATTTGAGTCCGGAGCCTTGAGGAGGAGGGAGATATCCACGGTGACGGTCTGGAGTCGCCGATGCCGTCAAGGCTGACGGATCATATGCGAAGGGTGGCACGGTCTGTAAGTAAAAAGTTGCCGGGTAGATCTGGGCTTGTAATGCGAAGCCTTGTCGATAGCAGGCGTGATGAGCGAGAGTTGAGGCTGACTTCCAGTTTATCCGTTTTGTCGAGTCCAGGTTATCAGATAACCAAAAGCAAGAAAATCAAAAGATTCTCCTGACAGATAGGATAGATGTCACTGGGGTGAAACGAGACGGAAAGTTTTTAGGACTTTGATGGCTCAGGGCATTCGATAGGGAATTTTGAGACGAGGCACTTCCGACGAGGACACCGTTCCTATTTCAGGGCTTCAAAGAAAAAGTGCTGGGCTCGCGTAGATCAAGGCCTCCATCAGCATGATTGGCAAGAAGACGTCTGAGGACTGGCCAATCGCAAAAGATGAGACGAGAGTAGAAGAAAAGTGCCAGCGCCAACGGAACAATACGTCAAGAGGTGCTTGCTGAGCTTGAGAGGACAAGGAACTTGTTCGAACTCATGATCTCCAGCCGGTACATGGTTATAGCTGGACGGACACTCGGGAAGTTGCGCGATGCAGATAGAGTGTGTTAGCCATGGTGGGGGAGTCAACAGGGGTAAACTAGTGTGGAGGAATGTGCTAGGGCGTGGCCACGACTTCATGCATGAACATGAACAAGAGGAATGCTTGCCATCTTTGGGCTCCTGAGTGCTGGCGTCGTCCCTGGAAGATCCAACAAGGCAATGGCGGTTGAAACCACTCGTCGTGGTGTTGAAACTCTTATATAATCTCTGACTTCTGTGCAACCCCTCGAGACCGTTTTGGGCGTATGTCTGTGCGCAATCCCAACATCACAGACATCTATTGTTGCATTGTATCTCTAATTGTTACTTTAAGACGAAGCTTGTCCGCCCGCACCGGGAAATTCATGGGCCCGGTTCCAGGTGTCCAGTCAGCATGACCACCATACTCATCAGATCTTGGATTGCCATCTTGAGCCAACGAACTGGCGGTCAAGTTTGCAAGGGTACCTACTCCAGAGGCTCAGGGATCAAGGTGTATGATCATCATGGCTTGCAGCGCCTCACAGAGGCTGTCATGAACTACGATCTTCGTTTCTTGCCGGGTGACCGAGGGAAAATGGGGCCCTTTCTAGACCGTTGTGACCGAGTCGAGCAGCTTTCTTCAAGCCACTGAATCCTGCGTCGGTGGCTGAATAGGCCTAAGACTCGGTGACAGCTTGGGTCGCATCTTTGAATAGATCTGAAGGGACTTGGTGCCTAAACAAAGCAATATGCTGCTGCGTTGTCAAGCGCTCAGGTTTCGAAGGAAAAGAATTCTCCGTTTGCACAAGGGTTGCTACACCATTGCCCAGGACAAAGGAGACAATCCAATTCAGCTTGCCTGTCGACCGTTGACGCTGTCGGGACCTCACATATGGCGGTGTAAACGCGCTTGTCATGTGGAATTGCGCCTAACGGGGGCGTTGTTGGAGACCGAGTCAGTGGGCTTCTCCCGAGCAGGCACAGACCAGCCACCCATGAATAAGAGGTGCATCAGCGGAACCCAAAAGTAGCGCAAATGCGGGAGACGATTTCCTGGCGGAGACGGCGTTTCTGGAAACGCGGCCTAAAAATAAAGACGCCTTGGCCTAGAAACGCTATCCCGCACTGATGGGTTCCATGGTAGCGGTGTATGCTAGCAGCTGCCTTCAGGCCATGAATGGGGAGTTTTAGCTCGTAAAGTGGCTCCTCATCATCAGACGAGTGCCGATTTGCTGCACGGCCATCAACAGTACAGCTGCATTCTAGGCTATGCTGTGCATTAGCTGGGCTGCATTAATGGAGAAGGCCGTGCTGTCATTGTTTTCGTCCCGGCTGCAGGCGCGACAAAGCCACGACTATGGCATTCAGGGCTGGCATGCATCTGCTGCCCAAAGCCGTTGCGGCTTGCCCGTTTGCTCGGTAGGGTGAACAATAGGATTGCAGAGGATGACGACGGTGGACAGGGCGGAGGAAATTGAACGGAAACGGCAGGCGGGAATCGACAGCCTTCCTGGCTCTCTTCGTCCCTAGGGCACGCAGCACAAGCGTCCTTCGGACCGCTGCCGATGTTATGCCTTGTCTCTCTGTCTTGCACTTGCGCCTGCACTTGCACCTGGGCTTGCAGAGCAAGCAAGTCAAGCAAGTCAAGCAAATCGAGCCGTCCGCGCTGCCTCGCCCCGCAGGGTGCCCTCAGCTCTGAATCAAAGTGGGGAAGATCGTTTTTAGAACAGACCCAGGGGTGGCCCAGGGCAGGCCCTAACTGAGATCGAACTCGTGTGATCGTTCCGGCTGGCAGGGCTGGCAGGGAGGGCGGGCTCGTCTCGACCCCATGCTTGTTTGAGCGGTGAGGCAGCTACGATATTTCTCGCTGTCGCTGGAAACTTGCGTCGCAAAGGCATGGGTAACAGTGGTGTGCGATCCGACCTGTCAAGCGTTCGAGGATTCCGGACAGCCTCGATGCAGGGACCGAAGATTCATGCTGAAAGGCATGCGGATCCAATGGAGCGTGGCGGATGAATTGATCTGCAAACGGCGATTGACCAATGGCGCAGAAAGCGTTGGAAACCGTGACTTGTCTGAGCGTCAGATCGTGAAACTGTGTGATCGAGAACCGTTCGGCCAAGCTTATGCTCTGTGAGGGCCAGCAGTGGAGGCAGAGTTGGGATGGGACGCAAAGGACGAACAGCGCGCCGGAGTCAAGCTTTTGGGTAGCTGGTACGAAGAGATGTCGTTGGAGTTGTCGATCGACCAGCTCGCTACCAAGATGTTTGTGGTACGGAAGTACAAGTACGACTGTGTGGGAATTGTGGCTGAGGCGGACGGCGGACGGCGACGAGGCTGGTGAAGCGTGGCTAGTGAGTAACCTTAGTTGCGCGAGGTCAACTGCACTGCACACTGCACGCTCTGCTCGTCGATCAGCCGTGATGGTCGCAGGGGCACTGGTTCTTGATCGTTAAGCCGGTCTGCTATTGCTCTTGTTATTGCTGGAGCTTGATATGCCGCAACGTGAGATCCAAGGAGAGAGGTAGGCGCTAGGCTGTAAGGGGTGGCATCAGCAAAGTTCGAGACACAAGGCGAAGACAAGGCAACAACAGCAACAGCGGAGGCTCCCGGACCTTGCCTCCCCCACAACAACTGAAAATTGTTCTCAACTTCCAGCCTCGTGGAACAGAACATTGGAACGTGCTTCGGAGCTTCCAAACTTCGATGCTAACCGCTGCTGTCAGACTCTAACGTCGATTGCCGAGTCAGCCCACAGACCCAAAACGCACAATCCGTAGTCTGTACTCCAACCTCTCCTCTTATCAGCTCAACACCGCGAGCCGCCACGATGAGCATGAGCATGCACGCCGCAGGAGACATACCCCTCCAGATCACGTCGGAAAACTCCTCTTCTGAACGTCGAATCACCCCGTCATGGACCATCGGCCAATTGAAGGCCAAGCTCGAGCCAGTTACTGGCATCCCGCCTCTGTCGCAGAAGCTCACATTGAGGCTCGGAAGTCAGCAATCCGTCCCCATCGAGGCGCTCGACGAAGAGAACACCCAACTGGGGGTTTTCCCACTGGCGCCGTATGCGGAGATTCACGTGAGTTTTGAGTTCAGTGATGGTCGCTTCTCGAAACATGTTGTGATACTCTGCTTCCTTGCACGTCCGGGCTCCCTCCTCTTATTAGTCGTTGCTCCGTAGTGTGCAAGAACTAGCAGCGCATGTGCTTGTCGTGTTCTGGAAACACTCCTGACTGTATTCGGCTCTGGTTGCGATCCAGCGGGGCCATCAAGTGATGGCTCACTAGTCTTCTAGGCCTCGTTTTTTTTTTTGGCTGCTCAGGGAGGAAGAGAACCTTCAAATACTTCACAATATCAAAGTTGAGGATGCGAAGGCTTTACATTCTCGAGATATGTCGATTCGGCCCGAGTGGGTATTCTTGAAATCTACCAGCCGTGTTTGATCTCACTTTCCGAAAAAGACGGTCCGAGTTTTTATATCAGCCGCCAAAGTTTACGATCCGATGTTGATATACCAACCTTACCACCTTATACTGACGTATCCTTATCCTAGGTTGCTGACATTCGCCCGCCGGGAATGCGGCCGAACTTTACCGATGCCTCTCAGGTAACCAAGTATGAGTTACCCCCCGATGAATACGAGAAAAAGACCGATAGTGTTCTGGCTTGGAAGAAGGCACAGAAGCTTGGTCGTTTCGATCCTGCAGCCCCTTCCCTCGAACAGGCTAAACTTCAAGCTCTTGAAACTGAGATCAAGAATAGAGGCATTGAGGTTGGGAAGAGATGTCGGGTTGGAGGTCAAGACACTAAGAGAGGAGTAGTGATGTATGTTGGGGAGGTCGAGGAGATTCCGGGAGGAGCAGGAAAGTGGATCGGCGTCAAGTTAGATGAGCCAGTCGGACGCAATGACGGCAGCTTGAGTGGTGGGAAGAGATACTGGGGAAAGGATGGTGACCCAAAGTCAGGCGTATTCGTGAGACCAGAAAGGGTAGAGGTTGGAGATTGGCCAGTCCTTGATGATTTGGAGGACATGGAGGAGATTTGAAGACTCTTGCCAAAGCTTCCAAGTACCGATCATGTTTCTTGTAAATCTGTAGATACCCGTTGAACAGTTTTGGAGAAAATACTTTCAACCCACTCACTATTGTTGACTCAATCCTTCAACCTGTGGCGCTAATCGTTTCCTTCTTTCTTAAATATCTCGATGTCACTCAACGTGTGGCGAAGAGTACTACTATGTGGCAGGATATACATTCGAACTATGTCTCGTCGGCCTTTGAATCTCCTTCCACAAAGCATTCCGTCAATTCACAGATGAGCAATCGCTAGATGCAAAATGAATAGTAAATATCATGTGACCAAAATTATGTATATCTACTCTAGGACTCCTCTCTTAAAGTCAAGGAGTATATACACCCACCTACGAAGACATTCAATGGTTAGATTATAATTTGATTGCAATAGCAAAATGCTTTCTTCTCTGAAAGCATTGCTATAACTACTATCTGGAGGCTTTAGGGGGAGTCGCTCTTGGTCAGGGGTCCTAAGCGAGCCGGTTGAAATTGGATATTCTTGGCGGAGGCGCAGCTTCTCAACTACGATGGATTGCGCTGGACATCCTTCATCCTTCAGATAGTCGTATGCAATCAAGACGGCCAGGACTACAGCTTGTGTTGATTCCAATCGTGGAGGAAGGCCCTGGCTCCAAGCTCTGCCGCCGGAAGCAGCACTTACTATCCCTGTAAACACGATCAGGCGGCAGCTTTATGGCCTGCCGATAAAGCTTCAGGTCGCTCATTCCTCTACGCAATCTGGCTTCACAACTTTCGTCTCAGCGTCTCGAAAAGGCATCTCTTCCATCGATGATCATTAAATATCACACCTCAGCAAACGCTAGACATTCAGGATGGCACCAAACGCCTCTGATCCCAAAGATCTCAAACTGGTATTAAATCCGGCGAAGCGTCGAGCACTTTCGATCCTTCTTGGAAGCATAATCTCCCACATGCGCTTCAAAATCGAACAATCATTCAATTCTTCTCCAGACGCCGAAACTGCACCTCTGTTCGTCGATGACAGGCGCTCTCCGCGTGATCAATCTTTCCAAGACTCGGAAGAAGAAGCACGTCAACGAAGGCTTGAAGCTCGTCTCGAGAGATCATTGTCCACCCCAAAGCTGCAAGAATTGAAGAAGGCAGCTCTGTTCTACTTTGATAATTGGTCTAACGAAGTCCATCAGCAGTTCAAGAAGATATGTGACGGTAGTGAAGATCCTCGTTCAGAGCAGAGGAGGAGAGAATGGCAGGCTGCACGAAACCCACCACCTCCTGCCTATTCCCGCAGCTCAGATAATGATCCTAAGAATATTGAGCTTGAGGCACAGATTGAAGCAAAAGAACTTGAAGAGGCGACGGCGATCACCTTACTGCAATCTCAATATCATCCCATTCAGACACGCCTTATGACCATTTCGAAGGAAGACCGGATCTGTGTTATCAGTTGTATGGTGCTCATACTATTAAGCCTAGGGCATTATTCTGCCCATTCAAGGGTTTTATTATGCTATCTGACTTCGGCCTTTGCTATTCCACTTAGCGTGCTCACAACTGAAGAAGAGGAAATTGCCAAGACGCTTATGCTGGCATCTAAAACTCTCACTGCTGATGCTGAGACACAAAAAAGACAAGCTGAGAACGCTTCTTCTCGACGGTGGAAAGTTGGCCTTGCGTCAGTGGCGGGAGCGGCCTTGATTGGTGTCACCGGCGGCCTGGCTGCTCCTATTGTGGCTGGAGCCATTGGAGGGATCATGGGCGGTGTCGGCCTTGGTGGTTTGGCAAGCTTCCTTGGTATCTTTGCAATGAATGGTGCTTTGGTAGGAACTCTTTTCGGCGCTTTCGGTGGCAAGATGACGGGTCAAATGGTGGATCAATACGCCAAGGAAGTGGAAGATTTCAAGTTCATCCCGATAGCATCCGAATGGGGAGAATTTGGGACAAAAGAAGAAGCAGAAGTAGAAGCTCGAAGACTTAGGGTTACCATTGGTATCAACGGATGGCTCAATGCTAAAGACGACGTAGTCAAGCCCTGGAGGATTTTAGGACGAGATAGCGAGGTCTTTGCTCTACGGTATGAGATGGAAGCTCTGCTCGAGCTCGGAGAATCACTGCAAAGCATGGTTTCTTCTTACGCGTGGTCTTTCGTCAAGCTGGAAATTCTCAAACGCACGGTTCTAGCAACACTTTGGAGCGCGCTTTGGCCGGTCTATTTGCTCAAGATGGCTACGAGCATTGATAATCCATTTGCTGTCGCACGCAACCGCTCCGAAAAAGCAGGAGAAGTTTTAGCCGATGCAATCATCAACAAAGCACAAGGCGAACGTCCAGTCACTCTCATTGGCTACTCTCTTGGATCGAGAGTTATCTACAGCTGTTTGCGCAGCTTAGCAGAACGCAAGGCATTTGGTCTGATCGAAAGTGTTGTGCTCATTGGATCTCCTGTTCCTTCTACCTCCGACAATTGGCGAGCCATGCGTAGTGTTGTTTCAGGTAAGATATACAATGTCTACTCAAACAATGACTACATCCTCGCCTTTCTGTATCGGGCAACCTCTATTCAGCTCGGTGTGGCAGGCCTACAAGCTATTGCTGGTGTCGAGGGTGTGAGCAACCTTGACTTGAGCAAGGAGGTGTCTGGTCATCTGCGTTACCCGGACCTAATTGGGAAGATCCTGAAAAGAGCCGGGTTTGAGGGAATTGGAGTTGAGGACATGGATATCGAGATTGATGTCGGTGAGATCCAATTGGTTGACGTGGAGACCGAAGAAATGAAAGTCGACGCAGATGCAGTACAACTGAGAAGTCAGGTTGATGTTCTGAGGGTTGTCGGTGGGGAGCCTGTTGTGACGAATCCAAAAATTGGACATGAAGGGAAAGACAAGGTAAACCTTACCAGAGAAGCTTCAACAACTGCAACAGCCTCTATTTCTGGCCATGAAGAACTGGATCCACTCAGTGGAAAGTCTGACATGGACCTTCTTGCGGAACTGATGGCGGAACCGGTCATTCGACCAACAGCGGTCACCGCAGCGTCTGCACCTCAACCCACGACATCGAGCAGAGAGATACCAGACTTCACTCGTGGAATGTCCAACCTCACTCTCGAACATCGAAGCACAACCAACGTCCCCTCCAAACCTCAACCCCTCTCTACACCACATTCTCAAACCCACGAGTACGACTCTGACTCTGACTCAGGCGGAATCCTGATGATCGACAACGACTCGGACGACAACTACGACGGCGAACTCCAGGAGCTATCACACGAGCCCATCCCAGACGACGATCTCCTTTCCCTATCCTCTCCAGATCCACGAGAAAACGGTAAAGTTCCCCTCGTGGCTGAGCAAAAAAGTCTCGGATCTTTCCCTCGCGGACCAACGTCTTTTGGATCTGGCTCAGGGGGACGCGTTAGAGCTTCAGATCTGGGTCTATATTAAGCCACCCATCTCGTGTCGACCTCCCTTTCTCGCCAAATGCAGACACCGGATGTCTATCTTAGGAAGCTCTGAATCTGAATACCGAAAGTAGAATAGGAAAAGGGTGAGACGCATCAGAGACCGGATAATCTATTGAGGGGAATGCGATGCCAAAATCTCTCACTCACGATCAGAACGTTTCGTTTCACGCACATCGCTTCCCTCGGAAAAGACAAATCTTACGACTGCAGACCTTTCAAGACATTCCAGAACGATGCGGATCTTGGCTCTGCTTTGCGTCTGCATCTGCATCTTACCTGCATGCGCTTCGAACCTGAGAAGCGTTTAGATTAAAAATAAACCTTAAACAGGGGGGGACGAGGAAAATAGCCAAGCGAGATGCTATGAATTAGGCGAGCGCATTGACATGAGCTTAAAGGGGGGCAGGAATACTCGAGACGAGAAGTTAACCCCGGCAGTCAGATTTTATGCAACGGTAGATGTGAAGTGAGGTGAGGTGGTTGTGCAGATGCAGAGAAAAATGCATGCGGTTTGAGGTATTTATGTAAATGGATGAAGAGAGTGTGTGAGGTATTTTGGGTGCTGGTTAGCAGGTTTGGGAACGGAGAGATGGACCTGAATCTGGATTGGGATTGTTGGGCTATTTTTGTTGAGAGCGTTTGGGAGGAGATGGTTGAAACATTGAGTGAGGCTTGAGAGCGGTGCTGATGTGGTTAATAGCCCAGAAGGTCCAGAATCCATTTGTATAGTGAAATCAGAGAATTTAATGCATCTATTGGAAAGAAGAACATTATCTTTATCATTATTATCGAAATATCCCACAAGCATACACCCCTTTCAGAGGCTCTTCCTAGCGTACAATCATACATCATTTCATCGTACAGCATCCTCACAGCAATTCAACCCTCGCCTGTCCTCCTCTGCTTTGCGCATTTGGAAAACTCGACATCTCGAGCGCACACGCGCCACCAACCATTATTGTGAACTGGCGATAACTTCCCAGCAGAAAGCCGGGCGAAGTACCGCCATATATTCAACTCTCAGGAAAACCGCTCATCTGCCGAGCTGCAAAACTGCCTACGGAAAGATCCAAATCGTTGCCCCGACTCATCTTCTCGACGAACTCGGAGAGATCATTGGGAAGAATCAAAAGACGGCAGAAACTAGATATTTTCAAGCTCTTCCTTTGTGGCGCGGATACAGGTAAGAGATCGCTGATCCTGGTCGCTCGTCCAAGCTGTTCGCTTCGGGTTGGCGTTGGCAAATAACCTAGCTGCGGCCACCAAAATGCAACGAAGCTCATCCCACACTAATCTCACAGCAGTTGTTGTTCGATTCGCCCTGGAAATAAGGACCGCGCGCTTTGCTGTGAGAAAAATGGACGGCGTTGAGAGCGGAGGAATCGAGACAGATACAGACAGATCGCAAAGCATGGCGGCGTAAATACAGCGCATCGAAGCCAGCACAAGTGTTGGGCCTTAAGGATGGTCGGATGAAATAATACAGATCGTGAATACGGACGTGTCGTAAATGTCGTCATGACGGCTATATAGAAATACAGAGCAGAAGCGAAGAAATGGTATACATCGAAGGCAATAGAGAGAGGTTGTCGTGAAGTTCATAGGGGGTAGCTTTGCCAGAAGCTAACGTCCGTGGCGGCGCTGTTGTCTCGATCATTATATGGTCACCTTCTAGCCGCATCTAATTGAGCGTGCCCACGGAAGAGAGCACACACCGAGCACGTCGGATGTAGGGGAGTTTCTCAACCCCATTCTACATCACCGACTCCGCCGCCACTATAGCTGCGATTTGATGGACCCCTTCTCGGAAGCGAGATTTGATCGGCGCGCTGCTTGACTATTGTCGTTCTCCTGGAGCAGCAATCGACGATATCAAAGACGAGCAGGATTGCGTGTGAAGCACTATGATCATTAGCGTCTAGTCTTATAGAACACAGTAGGGAAGGAACTCACGCCAACGTCACAGCTAACCACATCTCAATACCATTATATGGATCAGCCGTGTAGCCCACAGTGCTCATAACTTGAGTCTTGCCCCATTTATCGAAAATGAGCATGAAGAAGCTCCATACGAGCAGGCCTATCGTGATGGCATCGAGTCCGATGAGCACGAAAGGATTAACGCGGTGGAGCGAGAATTTCAAAGTGCGACGGCTGATGAGTGCAGCTACCTCGGCGGTGTCAAGGAAGAAGGGAAGCAGCGTCTGTAAGAGATAAGAATCTGTCTCGCTTGGTAACTGACGATGTCGCCACATTGTGGGGCAGCAAAAGGGGAATTCGCTTCGCTTGAGGGGATCCACAATTATTTATTTACTCACTGAGATAAACACAAATCCCCATGTTTTATGAATCTTGATGGCTACAAAACTAGCAATTGCGATGCCAACTAGACTTGCAATTATTCCGACGGTTCTCAAGACAAATTGAACTCCGAAGAGCGCTGTGGGTCGTTGTTCATGGCTTTGAGGCGCCGGTGAGCCCGTAGAAACGTTCTTTTGCTGCGACATCATGAAGTATATGGCATCGTATGATGTATGTTGAAAATGAGCTGAGTAGAGTTTCACTAGAAGAAGATCCTGATCGTTTTAGTCTGGGGAGTCGTCGAGAAGTCGACCGCCTAAGTATGGGCCAAGCCCGGGGCCGTGCTTCTGCACAACTGCGATCATCTTGAGCAAGGCTCACAGGCTAAAGCTGGAGTAATGCATTCATAACGTTCTGTGAATTGTGAAACTGTAGCCCTGATACCTCAAACCAAAGCACAGGCCGACTTAGTGTAAGAGATTCCCCGCATATTCGCTTACGATCCAATGGGTGGTCGTCAAATGGAAAGCAACCACAGGTGGCGACCAATTATCAGATCTTTCTGGCTGATTAGTACACAATGGTGTAGGTTCCATCGAACAAAACTCCTTGATGATAGGGTCACATGTAAGATGGGGTAAAAATGCGGTACGGTTTCAGATTTCTCTAAGCCGAAAAAGAGGCCAGGACCGTGAGCAAAACCATAATAGACGACTTGTCACGTGTGACACCAGAACATTCATTTTTAGGACTCAGAAAGATAATGATGACGAGGAAGAGGGGTTGGCAGGTTAGAGAGGATCCAGCTCATCTAAAGTGTCCAGTCTATCTGTTGATTTGGCAGAGCGTATGCTTCGTCTGGATCTGGTAGGCAATCAACGGCTCGGGAACGACTTCGTCTGAAAAGCAAACGCTCTCCACCAGTCGTCATGCTTCGGATGACAGATGATGTCGGTAAGCCTAGAAGCCGGCTTTCACGGATGCCAAAATAATAACTCAAATGGTTTATGAGGTGTGGGAGGACGCAGAAGGGCAAGGCTGTGCAGCGACCACAAGTGTCTCGAGGATGGCCTCTCTCACCCGAAGCAGCCGAGAAGGAGGCAGGAGCACCGGGTCCGAAGATTCCGTCTGGACGGAAGAGCATGCGAAGTCCGAACATTCCAGCTTCTCTGAGCTCAGACGAATGTGCGAGTAAATCAAGTGAAATGCACGCAAACCCGGGTCTGGGGAGCGAGTTGGGCAACTGCGTATTGCATGCGCATGCACCAAGGGCTGAGCAGTGCCGAATGTGGAAGGTTGGCGATGCAGATGTCAGTTGCTGGAAGAGTTGTCGAAGGAGAAGAAAGTTCGGTGCATTTCATCTATGCACACGTGACTGCTTCAAGGCATGTCACTAAGGTAGCATGGCATTTGCAATGGGAGATCTTGCTGCATTTGCCACTGAAGTGCCGGAGATCTGATATTCCAAACCTAAAGGCATAACGCCCCAGGGCACCGCATGCCAATACGACTCTGCGATGCTCGCTGGAAGTGGAGAAGAGCGACGGTGGACTTCAGTGCGAGTGATGACGCTGATGACGCTGATGACTGTGGGCCGATGACAATTGTGTGATGGTGCAGTTTTGATTCCGAGGCATTTCAAATACCTACTGTACTGGCCATTTGAGTTGATGGGTTGGCAGAGGCAGTGCACCTCGAAAGATTCCAAACAGTCCACAAATTCCGTCGAATCCAGTCTAGTCCTGGCAGTCTGCGGGCGTCTGACAGGCCCTCGCCGTGATTTGCTTTGTTCATATTGGCCATGTTCACTGCCTTTGCGACCTCCTCGATCAGGCGCGTGGCTGCTGAGACGGGAGCCGTGGTGCGTAAGCTGGTGCATTTGCAGAGGGCGACGGAGGCAGAAGAAGCCGGCGTCGGCCCTGGTGGCGATCCTCTCCAACTACACCAACTATTCCCCGCGCCCAGCAAACGCCGCAGCGACAGTGGAGCAGCAAGGGCCTTGGGGGCCCCTCGGCCCTCCCCCTACCCTCATACGAAGAGTGGGAGAGGAGAAAGCGTGAGCACAGCACACAGCACACTGTCACCCATCCCCCTGCGCCTCGTTGGTGCTTGCTGGGTATTTACACTCTTCACTCTTCACTCTTCACTCTACACTTCTCACTCCTCATTCCTGGATTGTGTGCGTGCTTTGCTTTAAAACCATCCCTCTTCCCTGGCCGACGAGACCAGACCAAACATCCAGCACTGTTCTCCTGGCCCAGCAAATCACGGCGCCCTCGCTTCAGTCCGCTCCCCGGGAACGTATCGAATCGATCTTTATCGCATGAGACGCTCCGAACCTTATCCGTTACTAAGCAGTTTCACCTACCTCTTCAACCTCACTGGCCTCTGCAGACCTTCAACATCTTTCTCACCGCAGCATCTGGATATGTGAGCGAGGGCGACGAGCAAACCCTCTCACCTTTCTTTCTTTTCTGGTAAACAATGGCAGCGTCGACCGTTGCGAGAAGCATGGCGAGCTTCTTCACTATCGCCCTTATTGGATTCTCACTCGCTTCCGCTCAATCCGTGTCACCCTCGAACGCAACTTTGCCGGCTTCAGAGAGCGGATCAGAGACCGTTTTGCGGCTGGTTGGCGGTCCTATATTCTCGGCGACGAACTACAACATTGCCCCCCTCACTGCCTCCGCTGGGAAGGGTGGTAGTCCTACTGCGGTTGCTGTAAGTGAACACAAATAGATGGATATCCTTTCTGGCAGACTGCTAACAGATCGTCCCGCAGGCAATCAACCTTGCAGGAATGCTAAGACCAGTAGACTATACGAATGCCAGTAATCTTTCCGCCAGCGACATTGCCTTCATTAGTTGCGATCCAAATGGCTCGAATATCGATGCTTCAACTGTGGTCGGAACCGCCGGAGATGCCAAACCTATGGCCATTCTGCTGTACAGCCAAACAGCTAGGGAGTGTAACCTGACGGGGCAATACAAGTTCGCAACTGTATTCACTATGATATCTGCGGATGCGTCAAACGCTCTGATGACAATGATCCAGCTCTTTCCGCAATCATCAGATTCGCCATCAATTTCGGCGGTGATAAGTGCCAATTCCACCACGACTAGCCAGCAGAGTTCACCTTCAGGTACAGCGGACGGCAATAGCCCCGCACCAACGACTGCCGTTGCCATGAGCATTCTCTACAGTATCACTGGGATCATCACTTTGCTATTCCTGATCATTATTGCCACTGGAGCTATCCGTGCCCATCGACACCCCGAGAGATACGGGCCCCGAAATGGTTATGCAGGGAGACCGAGACAGAGTCGAGCAAAAGGACTTGCAAGAGCTATGTTGGAGACATTGCCAATTGTGAAATTTGGAGACCCAGAGCCAGTGAAACCGGGCAATCGGGACGTCGAATTGGAGTCTGGCAGTACCAATGTCCACCACGCTGCCGCTACTCATCTGTCGACTGTGCCAGAAGCCAACGAAGACGAAGAAGCAAAATCACCAGCTGTCGCTACCAGGGCGACTGATTCGAATGTTGAGTCTGGTCTAGGAGCTGCTCAAGCTGATTCAGTAGCAAGTGGCAAAGAAGCTGTGACAAGAGAGGGCGAGTTAGGCTGTTCAATCTGCACAGAGGATTTCAAGACTGGCGAGGACGTACGAGTGTTGCCATGCCATCACAAGTATCATCCTGCTTGCATTGATCCTTGGCTACTGAACGTATCCGGGACGTGTCCCTTATGGTAAGTCACGCTTTCCATCTCGCTGTCACTTATCTTCATTATTTAACCATTTCTTGACACATTTGTTAACTCTTCTTAGCCGCCATGACCTTCGACCAGTCACCTCTGCGACCGAGAATACAGAAAATACTGTATCTACTACGGGGGAAGGAAGCGAGTTGCCTCCACCCCTCAGTGTTGAGGGCGAGGAAGCGGCCAATACTAGCGAGGCTAGTGGATCAAATCACCAACGTCGAGGTGTAGCCAGATTATTAGATCTAAACCGCCTCCGTCATGCGCCTCCAGACGAGCGTATAGCGGCACTTCGTCAACTACGAGAGCAATCTCAACGCGAAGGAGAGCAAATCGAGGACGTCGAAGAGACCAGCCGAAGAGCACGATTGACGAATAGATTAAGAGACACATTCCGTGTCCGCACAAGGGAGCAGGCCAGCACACCTCCTTCTTCCTCTCCTTCACCATGAAGAAAATAATATTTTCCTGAATGATACATATAATCACGAAAAGATGGGGCTGGCGACCTTGACATTATGAACACACGAAAGAATACGACCAATTACATATGACCGAGCTTGCATGCTGCTTTACGATACTAGGTTCTGGGTCCGGGGCAAAACAATCATAGACGGCGTTCACAGGGCGTCTAATCAAGGAAGGGGTTCAAGGTTTCTGACTTTCTGACTTTCTTCTTCGGTATGCATCGGGATATGGGGTCACGGGATCTGCATGCGAAAGGGATGGAACTAGTAAAACATGAGAGAATGGATAAGATCATCGGGAGGTAACATGGAGAGCAAGTGAGCGATGATAAGGTGACGATATGTCGTATAATGCTTTATTGTAATTATATTGCGCGATGCGAGATCGTTGTAATATTGCCATGGCTGTGCCTTATTGGTCTTGACTTCATTGTGATTATCTTTCAAAGGAGCAAGTGGCTTCAGCTCTTACTTCAACTTGGCTTATTAGATCCGACCGGCTCTGGCAATACTGACAGTGGAAAGTGTTTGGCTTGATAGCAAGTGACAATAGCGGAGCTACTCGAGTGAGTCTCGAGTTTCAGTTCTAATATCTTCTAAGGTGATATTTTGCTCTCACAGTGGATGGAGAGAGGCCTTATGAATTTTGTTGCAGATCGCCTCAATATTGCAAGCGTTTCTCGTACATTGAGACATTCATTAGCTTTCCACATAGTGGGTCGGATGAGAAGGCCCTTTCTTTTCATCTCGCTACATAGTGATAGAGAAGATTTGGTATTAATCATCTCCCCGATTTTGTCCTTAAAGCTTGGGATGAAATGAAAAAAATCTCATCTGATTTTCGATCTCTTCTCAAAGCTGACATGAAAATAATCTAGCTATTCTTCGAAATCAAGAGTGATTTGAGTCAACCTTTGATGCAGATATTTCTCAATAGACCGGAACTTTTTGAGAACAATGAGGAAGCGATATGCAACAAAATCTTCCTAGATTTCGCATACATATTCACTAGTCTCTTCGATGTAATGACTCCCTCGCTGTGTAGTGTCGTCACCATATGTACTTCCGTC
Organism: Stipitochalara longipes BDJ; assembly: GCA_009732865.1. Taxonomy (NCBI): domain Eukaryota; kingdom Fungi; phylum Ascomycota; class Leotiomycetes; order Helotiales; family Hamatocanthoscyphaceae; genus Stipitochalara; species Stipitochalara longipes. The sequence goes on along the minus strand of ML769337.1, from coordinate 612,251 downwards.
CTTTTTTCTAATTATGTTCTTCCCAAATTCTGTTCAATTAATAATGACAGTCCCTTTCGCGAACATGGGTTCTTCTCCCATACTCACAAATTGCTTGAGTCGCGAGCAATGTAAAGAGTGCAAAACGAAGTGTGACAAACAGGTTCCATGCACGGCACGCAAAAATTCCTGGTTCAAATTTACCATGTTATAGTACGCTTGACGACCTCGCGGAAAAATTGCTCAGAACAAAGGCGACGAGATTGATTCTAGAGTCATTTATCTTAAAGATCTTGTGAGACAACTGAAGATACGTTCTGACTTAGTAGGTAAACTAAGAATATTAACTCATCCTACAAATTAGGCCTAAGTACAATCCAGCAAGGAATATAATGTCGGCCGCAAAGATGTTCATTTTTTAGAACCTAAAAGCTGCTACGCAAATTTTTAAGGTCGCGAGTAACGGAGGGAAGGTGGATGGTCATTTAGCTGCTGCGGCATTGAGTTTGAGTATTGGGCCATTTACGACTAGTTATGATCCCGACGAATTTTGAGCTGATGAGGTTAAATGCGCAGAAGGGCGGTAAGAGAAGTAAAGGGAGTGTAAGGGATGGCAAGGTGCAGGCGAAAAGTGTGGAGGAGTCGATTAGTGGGAAAGGGGGAGGAGCTGAGTTTAGAAATTTGAGTGGGCCGCAAGAAAGGACTGAGGGAAACAACTGGGGAGTGGATCGTAGCTTTTGTTGCACATTGCTCTATACTTTTAGGGTCTGGTACATTTCCGATCCTGAGGGATTTTGAATGAATCCAACGTCGAATTTTGTTATACAGTGCATATTTCCGATGTTCCAACAACATCAGTAAAGTGGAACCTCGGACTTCTTCTCAAAATACAATGATAACTCAGAAGCGTTGCTGTTTACTTTTCGGTCTCCGTACACACACGTCACTTCACCATTGTACTATGACATAGTGGGTTAAGCAGCACGCACCACTGCACCTAAGCTATAGATATTAAATTAAGAGAAATGATTTCAATATAGAGGCTTCTAACTGTTGTGATCGCCACAATACCGCTTAATTTATGTCGCAGATCTATCAGTTAGTGGTATGCTCTGCCACAGAAACGAACAGTCAATGAGCCCTACGAGGACCAGTTTCTGGGTACTTTGGTACTTCTTTTGCCTTTGCTTTGAATCCCCTGCAAACTTTTTCTCGTAGTCTTTTTGTTGGATGATTTAGCACTTTTTGTGCAACAATCTCGCTACCAAAGATATGCACATCATAAGATTCACGCCCCGGATGATGCATCTCAAGGTACCTAGGATTATTGGCTGATTAATTGCACTGACGAAGAGTTTTTTCTAGACTCGATATCCCTCTCCCTCTATATTTAGAGTTCTTAGAGATGGGCATCGAGCGATAATTTTCTAAGTCGATGCGCGTCTAGAGAATGCTTCCTTCCAACTCCAAATTAGATCCGAAAGAATCCAAGGCTTGACAGGCAATCCACGACTTTCTGAACACGGTGAGTAGACAGCTACACCGGCGACACGCATATGAACTAGAAACCGCCCACTTTCCTAGCCTGTGGCAACGTGCTGTACTTTCATAATCATAGAGCAGACGAAGCGAGACAGTGTATGCTAGTTACTCAGAGTGAGACGTATGTGACAGGTAAGCGTATGATTTGGAAAATGTAGCGTCGAGAGCGGGTATTAATACCTGCAAGGAAGTAGTTGCGTGGGCTGCTGGCTACTGCCTGGCGTTGAGGGTGGTGTGCGTGGAAGATTGGGTGTCCATGATTTGCTGCTTGAGTGTAGAGTCAACTTGCCAAGTCGGAAGAGGAACCCCCTCCCCGCCCCCCAAGGTTGTCAGCAATTAAATGTTCAAGCTCGATATAGCCAACAACCGTTGGAAGCAACCTCGTTCCGAGTCTAGACACAGAGTCTGCAGGCATCGAAGCCCATATCCTCCATATTAAATTCCCAAAGCTTGGTTCCTCCATTGCTAAATTTTAGATTTTTTCCCTAACTCACCAAAAGTGGAGTGGTTTTCTTTTGCAGTTTTCTGCTGTTGCATATCGACTTATTGTCCGAAATCAGAACAATTAAGACGAGAGAGATACATCATGATCCTATCTGTGGGCTCGAAGTGAATATCATTTTATGGGCTTATCGTCTGCACTTTCGGACAAAAGATAGATATAACAAGATATAGTATTGCTCCCAGTCGCATTAACTGGAAGTAACATTGAGGCAGACTATCAGATGAATCCTACTCGGAAGAAATCACTTTCTTTAAAATCTTGTCAAGTGAAACTCATTGTAACCAAGTATTTAATAACCTTGAGGGGATCTGCAGCAGAAACTTAACTGCCAGTATTCACCCTTAAATCCGACGCCAAGCTCAATGTACCAGATCTTTTAAAGGCAATCGAAGCGACTTGCAAAAAAGCACAATCAAATGAAAGAGTGTCTCCATTACTTGCGAGACTCAAACGCTAGTTATAAGGGCCTAACTTGAGTTCAGAGATAGCAACTCCCAGTACCGAAAAGTCACAAGGGAGAACAAATTTTAATCGACATCTGCCTCCATTAGGACTCAGAACGTATCAACAAAATATTACCCAAATGCCGCGAGGCACCCGCAACCCTTGATATCTTCACCCATCACATCATCCATATACTATAAACACAATCCCACCCACCGAGATCGCCTAAACTCCAATTCCTGTTCCCATGCCTAGTCCGTTCCCATTTTGAAGACCTAAGTAGCCGGTTGCATAGTCCCATTTTCCAAGAGCAAGCCATCTAAGCGCAAAAGACCTAGGCTCATCAATCCATTGCCTGTACTTCCGCTCCCAATCCGCATCGCCCAGCGCCAGCGCGCCAGTAATTCGTTAACCTCGTTCTGCTCGGCTTCAGACTCGGATGTGACAAGGAGCTGCATGAGGAATGATGACGCTATTGCGAAGTTTGCTCGTGACCCTGGCTGTCGTTAGCATAAAAGATTATGACTGGAAGTGAGAAGACGTACAGGAATGCCAAAATGCATCCAAAGCCCCTCTCCCCAGGTTTTCCACGAACTCGACGACTTCTTTGGCACACTCTTTTGCTCCCGCTCGGACTGCGAGTCGGCTCCCTACAATCCCGTGATCTTCTTCCTCCACAGTCGTTAGATTTGCGAGTGGTCGAAGAAGAGCTCGAAAGAGGGTCATTGTTGCGACTATGTATGCAAGTGAAAGTGATGGGTTTCCGCTAAGTCGAGCCATGCCCCTCGAATCCAGGCGTTCTGGTTGCCGTAAAGCAAGAGCGGGGGGTAGGGAGTCGTTCCACATCTTTAGTCTAGACCTCAGCGAACGGGCAAGTTCTAGGGAGAGTGTGAAGTCTTTGGACGTTCGTTGAGTAGCTCGTAATGAGTAATATGAGTCCATGATATCGCTCAATATCATCGTGAGCTCTGCGAGTAGACGGAAGTGACTGCTGTCAGCCTCTGGATCGAGAAAATTGGGTATCGCGTTGGAGTTGGGATCAAGGGATGCTGGCTCGAGGTCAGACTCGGTTAGATCGAGGACGTCCCAGTCGTCTGATCGAATATGGCTGGGCATGCCTGCTCCAAGAGAGGCCCATTTGTCCATGATGAATACCCCATACCAAAGTCTTTTCCTCAAGGTCATTTCCCATGTTGGTATACTGGTCCAATCACTGCACTCCTTGGTAAGCCCTAGAATCTGTGCCAAACTGACTGTCCACCCTACGAGACTTGTTTTCCAAGGAGTATCGGTTGTGTAGCGGTTTGTGGGTGCTCGCTGCAGGAGGAGAAGGCATGCTTGCAAAGTGGCTAGTCGAGGTGTATGCAACTCTTGAGTGACGAAAAGCCAAGATATTCGGAAAAGCTGGTGGCTCGAAGGAGGAGAGTGAACTATAGTCGTAGCAAGGAGATCGTCATAAAGCATAAATGGTAAGGCCGTAGCATACATAGCGGATAATAACGACATGGGTAATGTGTGCAGCACAGAGGGAGATATTTGTCCGTTCAGGAAAATTTCGCTTTTTGATAGAATAGGAAAGTATGGGTATACAAATCGGAAGAAGAGGCCTATTAGTCTTAAGGCTTCTTGTTCAGTGAACATGTTGGCAATTTCGGAACGCGCCTTTGCGAGGACGTCCTCTTCGACTCGAGGTTCGCCTTTCTGGGCCATACTGTCATCTGCGAGCATAAAGACTACAGGAGGCTCCCCTTTCTCGCCAGGCATTGCATTTTGATTCGAGGTACTTTTGATCCGGCGATACGTCAATTTTGAAATTGTACATTCATCATTGTCATCGTATCTGTAATGCCGCAGCAGGTATGGATTTGATTCTCCTGTTTCACCGATAAATCGAGCACATCTCGTCGCCTGGGAGTCCAACGGTCGGATCCGTATCCCTCCTTGCATCATTTGCAAATACGGGTCCATATAGTGTATTGGAGACGCATCTTGATTCTGTCCAAGATGGTGGAGCTGGTTCGGAGAAGAGTCCGGGTCGACACCCAAGCCGTTGTGTCCGTTGAGGCCATTGAAAGCTTGTTCATCGTTGTACTGTGCTATGAATCCAGGACTTAATTGGGCAGCCGTGACATCGTATTGCTGGATCGAGGCTGAGGCGGGAATACAAGTCAGCATCGTGACTCTCGATATGCAAACACTCTGCGCAGCTTACCTGAGCTGCCCTCGCCGTTACTAGCAGAGGCATTCGGCCTTCTCTTCTTCTTCGGCCGTTCCACGAAGGTACACTGTCGCCCGTGAGACGCGCAGAGGGAACACGGCGGACCGATATCGATCTTACACGCCACCTGTCTTTGCCTGCAGAGGTCGCATGGCCTGTACTTCCGTGATTTGTAGGATCGCGGACCGGGCACCGGGGGAGCCAACTCCAGCCCATTGAAAAAATCCGTTGGCGATAGTGACGGTTGCGCGAAGCTGTGGGAATCCATCTCGCAGGTTGAACGTGCACAGTGCCTCACAACCCTCCCCTTCCTTCCCCTCCCTATCGCTGACTTATCGCAAACGTTAGTCTCTCAGCGTCGCGCAAAAGTGCACCGCCACCTGCCCTGCTCGCATCTCTTTGCATTCAGGCGGAAATAACGAGTTTCGGGGAGCTCATCGAGGATCCATTATTTGCTTGGAGATGAAAGTCTCGAGAGTCGCGCATGCGCCAGGCAACGGGTAAGGCCCCGCCATCTGGAGGAGACGGCCAAGTGGCGGGCAAGGGCAAGCCTATCGCACACTCCTGAGGAGCGCTCTCAGTGAATGGCCAGCTGAGAATGTTCAGGTGGAGGCTGGTCCAATGTGCTTTCAACCGTAAGAGACATCGAGTGGCCATTTTGTGCTACTATACACCCATTTCCTTGTTGGTGCAGCTCGACATTGCTGTTAAGCCTTTGCCCGCGTCCTCCTCGCTTATTTTAACCCCTATCCGTACCCCTGAGTATCTTTGGGAAGACGAATTCGATGGATAAAGTACTCCCTTCAATCACAGGATCTTCAAAACGAGCTGTCCATATTCTCCTCATAAACCCCAATGGCACCTCTTCTATGACGGAAGCTTGTCTTCGATCTTTGGAGACTACACTGCCTCCATATTGCACAGTCACGGGGTTCACAGCTCCACACCCGACCCCTTCAGCCATTGAAGGCCATCTCGATGGAGTCTTCTCTGCAGCCGCAGCGGCTCGTGCAGTGATACCCATAGCATCCAAATATGATGCCTTTCTGGTAGCTTGCTTCAGTGCTCATCCCCTCATTCACGCACTAAGAGAAGAGCTCTCGGGTCCAGTTATTGGGATCATGGAGGCTGCGCTCTATTCCGCACGAATGCTTGGTGGCAGGCTTGGGATCGTGGCTACTGGGGCGAGGAGCAAGATCATGCATGAAGATGCTATCAGGTATTATGGCTTAGATGGCTTTTCGGTTGGGTGCGAGACAACCGGACTTGGTGTTCTTGAATTGGAGACTTTACCCAGGGATAAAGTGCTCGACTTGGTAGGTGAGGCGGCGAAGAGGCTTGTGCAAGAGAAGGGGGCAGATTGTATCGCTCTGGGCTGTGCTGGAATGACAGAGATGAAGCTCAGATGTGAAGAAACTGTAGGAGCAAAGGATGCAATAGCTCAAGTCATTGATGGAGTTGGAGTTGGAGTCCAAATCTTGATTGGACTTGTGAGAGAAGGTCATGCGACTGCAAAGGGAGGTATATTTCGAAGTGCTCAGGACGGAAGGAAAGCAAGGGGTCAAGATTGGATATAGAAAATATGTGGGTAATAACGCTTCGTATGGCACGTTTATACGCATTCTCTAGGTAGTACATGTCTACAACAATTCCGGTTCTATAACACCCGTTTGAAGCGTAATAGGAGCGTACTGATCGATCCTACGATGCCTGTCAAAATCAAATGTCTTCTCTTTACCTTGCCTACAGTCCTCCAAGTCAATTTCCGCAAATACAATCTCATCACCCTTCGTCTTTGCTTCTGCTAGAACATGTCCTTCAGGAGAAGTAATACAGCTTCCCCCAATCAAATCATATTTTCCATCTTCTAACCCTGCTTTAGCAGCACTAACTGAGAAGCAACTATTCATATACGAGTTGCCTTGCATCACCAACTTATGATGAAAGACGGCGTCATCTTCAGCCTCTTTGGGAGTCATGGGCTTTCTCGTGCCCCATAGATCAGGTGCAAACCCAGCAGTATTGTAACCGCAAAGAACAACTTCTACACCTTGCAGGCCATAACACCTCCAACCCTCTGCCCATCGTCTATCATTGCAAATCATCATTCCCAAGATGGGATCTCCCAAACCAGGCCGAATGCTGCCAGCACCTTTTTTCTGAGCACCCAAAATCAAATCAGGTGCCCGGAACGCCTTGAACCCAAGATTTCCTGGTTCGAAGTACCTCTTCTCAAGTTGATTGACTGCCTCCGGATTCTCGAACGGCTCCTTGGTACCGGGCAAGTGGACCTTTCGATATCTCGCAATCACCTCTCCCTGACTGGCTGAGTAGTAGACACTAGTGTTGTAACCATTCCCATCTGCCGTCCGCTCTGCAAACCCCACAGAGATATCAGTTTTCAGCCTCTTGGCTTCATCGAACAAGGGTTTGGTATTGGGGGACTGGAGGAGATCGTCCCCATGCTCGAAGAACGAATCTAGTTCTTTGTGGTCTGATATCAGATGGCGGGGAAAGAAGGTGGTGAAGGCTGTCTCGGGAAAGAGAACAAGTTGAGCGTCGAGCGTGGAGGCAGATTGCAGCAGCTTGATCATTCGCGAGAGCGTATCTTGACGTGCGGAATCTCTATGCACAGCACCCATCTGGGCTGCAGCAATCTTCAATGTCCTCGGCATTGTGAGAAGATTGGCAAAGAGATTGACACGAGAAAAACTCCAATTGGTTTAAGCACGAACAAAAGCAGGAAGATACAGATACAGAAAGAAATGCTGGCACCGAGTTCATGCGAAGCTGAGATCTTTCCAATAATGCAGCCTTGCAATCCTTGTTGCTCTCGGCCCTTGAGAAACCGTTGGATCGCGGAGACTTTCCGCCCGCCAATCGCAGTTAAAAAGGCAGATGTATCGTGGGGCAAATGTACCATGGTTGGTCCTTCCCATCTGTGTGGATTGTAAAGATACCAACTTTTGAAGCTCAACCCCTCTTTGCTTCGCGCTGCCCTCGGGCCCCTATCACCAGCTATCGAGTATCTAGCGAGAAACGCATCGGGGCTCTGGAGATTTTGGGGTGCATAGAGTTGCCCGACGGGGAACGATCCCTGCCCTGCCACGCCTCAATTTTCCGCCCCTTATCGGGCGAATGGGAGTCCGTGGAATCACAGCGCGTTCGTTAGTTTTGACATCAAGAAATGGCCTAAATGGGGTTGCACAACATATTTCCCCCGAATGTAAAGGTCCAAGGTTGATGTTCTGCATATTTCTTTTGAAGCATTAAAGAAAAGCAATTGGCTCGAATGTAGTCAATGCCCTTATTGCCAAGATGGGCGAATACGGAAGAGAGACCGAGAATTTTATGGAATTTGACTTGGTTGTCACAAATGGCATTATTGTACGTACCACTGGCAAAGTTCCCTCTCTGCTTTGACAGCGATGCTTGCCCCAAATGTATTGCTTAGACCTGAACTATTTCTCGTTATATTATTTCAAGGTGTCTCTTGTCGTGAAATGTCATAATAATTTGAGAAAGTTCTCTCATTAATTTGTCATCCAATTATTTGGAGGAGCAGACACGGGCCAGGGCAGGCGAGAAAGGGGGGAAGAGACTCGCTTCAGGCGGCCTCGCAATCTCTTTCGAAACCGCCACTTTCACACTTAGTACATGTATTTGATTAGCAGAAAGGCTGTCACATACGACCATAGACTGAGGAGAATTGGGCATCCCGTCCGCTCTGCCATACACAAGCCTCAGATCGGCAGATTAGTAGTTGGGTGGGTGACCACCAGCGAATACCTGCTGTTGTATGTTTTTTTTGGAGATAATTTTGAGCATCTCAGGGCGGCCCATTCAGATTGGAGGTGAAGGCCCATTGGGTTGGAGGCCTCCTGATGCTCTGTCCTAATGTATTTTTGCTCGCTGATGTTGCACAATTTCGTCTCTTGGACCCCTTTTATCAGCGAGGGTTTTGCCGAAAGTTATTATGAGGGTCCTACTAATAACCCCGCAGGTTACAGCAAGTGAGGTGCTCTCACCTGGTATTGAAATCGGTATCAAGAATGGCAAAATCTCCTGCTTGGGAATGTTCCTTCCCCGAGGAGACCACACTCAGGTCATCGACGGAAGAGGTGGCTACATCACCCCAGGTATGATACCCTAGCAAAAGACCTCTCAATGCTGTTGCAAGTCAATCATATTACACATCAGCGGAAGATGCATTTCTAATACGTACACAGGTGGTGTAGATTCACATGTCCACCTTGCACAAGACAACAGTCCTACCGGCGATAATTTTACCTCAGGATCGCGAAGTGCCATTGCTGGTGGAACAACAACAGTCATAGCCTTCGCCTCCCAAAAGAAGACCGAGACAACGGTCATCCCCTGCATCCAAGAGTATCACGCGAGAGCCAAAGATCAAAGCTACTGCGACTACGGCTTCCATTTGATTCTTTCAAATCCTACACCAGAAATCATGGCTACAGAAATGCCCCTTCTGATCGAGCAAGGCATCACAAGCGTGAAGCTTTACATGACCTACGAGCCCCTCAAGCTCAGCGATGCCCAGCTCCTCAACGTCCTTATGTCTGCTCGAACACTAGGTTTCACGACCATGGTGCATGCTGAAAACAGTGATATTATATCTCTCATCACAGATCGTTTGGAAGCATCCGGTCACACTGCCCCCTATTTCCACGCCATTTCGCGACCACAGATCGCCGAGAACGAAGCAACGTACCGCATCATTAGTCTCGCCGAGCTCACCGATATTCCAATACTCATCGTTCACATGAGCTCACAAATCGCAATGAAGCATGTTAGGAAAGCGCAGACGAGGATGCTGCCCATTCATGCGGAGACTTGCCCACAGTATTTATTTCTTTTGAGTGAGAGGCTGAAGGGAACTCACGAGGATACGTTTGAAGGCGCAAAGTGCGTGTGCAGCCCACCGCTTAGACATGATCCGAAGGATCTCGAGGCGATGTGGACCGGGATTGCGAATGGAACCTTTACTGTCTTTTCAAGTGATCATGCGCCTTCGACATATAATCATTCTGATGGGAAGAAGCTGGGATTGAAAGGGGATGTAATGAGGTATAAGGATATTCCGAATGGGGTTCCGGGCGTGGAGACAAGATTACCATTGTTGTTTACTTACGCGGGGACGAAAAATGATTCGAGATTGAGCTTGCAGAGATTTGTGCAATTGACCAGTTCAGACCCAGCGAAACTGTACGGACTGGAAGGTGTGAAGGGTAATATTGCTGTCGGCTATGACGCGGACATAGTCATTTGGTACAATGAGAAGGAGCTTAAGGAAGGAGTGACTATTCAGCAGTCTGGGCTTCATCATGCTGTTGACTATACTCCTTTTGAAGGGATGAAAGTCAAGAACTGGCCGAGACTTACATTTTTGAGAGGCCAGAAGGTTTGGGATCGTGATAATGGTGGTGTTGTCGGAGATGTTTTGGATGGAAAGTTCTTGAAGAGAGGGAAGGGGAAGATTGTTGTAGGGAGGACCGGTGGAAAGGTCAATGGCATGCTAGCTGGAGAGAGAAATTTCTGGTGCTAAGTCATGTTTATTTTCTGCGTAGGTCCATAGCTATCTGCAGCTTTGACTGGTTAGGTGAATCATTGGCTAAGAACATTGATATAGATACAAAGAACGATTTCTTAACGAATACAATAATCGTTCCCCCATCAGTTCCTCCAATTTGACTCTGCGCATTCTCGTGCTACGCTCATGTTGGGTAGGACACTCTGCTCCCAATCCGCACAGCTTCCTCGTGAAAAAAAAACGAGGCATTGGCGAGATTAAACTTACGTAACGAAGGTTTGGGATTCCAACGATAGTTAGAAATATACTCGCAATTAGAGACTAATGCTTAAATTACTTAGTTAAGACACTTTTCCATCGGGTTTCTTGAGACAAAAGGACTGGTTCTGATATATAAGGGTTCTCCAACATGTGCCGATAGTTGCCTTGTAAGAGGAGCCTATGTGATGCGAGGTGAAGAAGAAGCGCTGGGGAAAACTAACGACGGTGTGGTACCTCTAATTCTCGTTGGGATGAGAGTTCAAACCTCATCAAAAAATGAAATAGCTCCAATGTCCAGAGCGTTCAACGTCCAGTCTTCGCATCGGAACTTCATTGCTCGTAATATTGCATTCCGCTCCGTGGTGTCAGGTATTGGTTCCATGGCGAGATTCTTGAGAGAGGCTAATTTTTCTGCATTAGATAAGGAAGCAGATGGTCGCAAACCATAGTATGCGAGTAGCAAGAGGGCTCGGAGGGTGAAGTTGGCATCATTTCCAGCGTTGTAAAGGTTCTGGTTCGGACATCGAAGGATATCAAGCAACGACTGGAGCCGGAAATTCATGCCCAGCACCTCCATAGCCATATAGGTCGTGTCGAGCTTGGCGACTATGGTGCTGATCTCTTCAAACATGATACCGTGCTTTCGAAGTATGAGCAGGTCAGAACGAAGGCCATGGCCCACGAGGACGACGTTGCGGTATCTTGGCTTCGGAAAATCCTCAATCCCATCTCGGATATATAGCAGCTTTAGAATGACCTCCTTGATATTGTTTTGATCGGCGTGTTCCGAGGCACCAAAATGAAAGTTACGAGCCCCACGTGATAGTTTTTTGTTTCCGCCAACTACAAAGTGTCGCGTCATCAGCGAGCTCGCTGACGTGCTCAATGAGACGCTACGGGTGTCGAACGTGGAAACCCCAATTTCGTGGATCCCAAACATGGCACCGCTTGCTGATCCATCCTTTTTAGGCTCGAGGTCGAAAGAAACGAGAATGGCATCCCACAGTGGAGTGTGTCGACCAATTCCGAGAAATGACTGTAGTTGCTTCAGCCCTTCTCCGACGAGTGGGAAATCAATACCTGACGCCATGGTTTCTGTGATATAGAGTGGTTTTGCGAGTGAAAGTGAATTAAATCTGGAGGTAAAATCGGATGAAGTTTTCTTACAGGGCCTGTTCTGGCGTTGTGTTCGTCCAAAAAGTGAAAGACGAGTCGATTTCTTTCATGTGTATGTCGAGGATTTAAATCTGAACTGATACCCGATGCCTGTGATGATATGGACAGGTATTAGCAGTTAGATAGAATGGCTCTAAAGTCTTGATCTAGTATAGACGTTCTAACTTGCCGTCCGCTTGGTATGCTGGGCCCCATGATATGACTCGGCGGGGTGCTCGCTAAGCAAAAAGGGGCTTGGTTCGCTAAACGAGTTTTGTACATTTTATAACTTCTTGTATGTGGTCTGCTTCATCACCTTCGCTTCGTCTTGATCACTGTTGCTGAGACTCGACATATCTAGGTCATCCGTCTCCTGCTCAGCCTCCAATTTCTCCTCCATGGGCCAAATCCTGCCCGCAATCGTGTAAATCACGAAAGCCACGATTGTACCAACCAACCAGCTCAAGCTATAAACATATGTTGCTGCTTTGGGAACATCCTTATTTCCGGTCGCCTTGGCGAGTCCGGCCAGATTCGGCGCAACCCCACAAATAAAAGCTACAAATGCACGAATGTTGAAGCCGTGGAAGAAGCTATAGATGTCTGGATGATGGTACAACGAAGAAAGATTCAGATGTCTTGCTCTCAGAACCCAGAAATCAGACATCATGATACCAGCAATCGGACCAAGGAATAGCGCGTATCCACCAAGGAATGCCGAGAATGAAGCAGCGCTATATTGTATGTTCCATGGTGTAGCAGCAATGGAGATGATGCAGCAGACATAAGCTCCTCTTCTCGCATTAATCCACCTTGGAAACCAGAGAGAAAGGTCATTGGAGAATGATACCGAGTTTGCTGAGATGTTCGTTCCGATGACCGCAAACATCCAACAAAGTGCGGAGAAGAATTGCGCGGCTCTGTTGTTCCACAACATGGATACTTGAAGCGGATTCCAAGTTGTAACACCGTAAATTTGCTGGCAAGCTGAGGTTACCGTAACCCCAAGGATACCGCAGAGCGTGACTAGAAAGACGAGACCGACAGCTTGTGTCCAGAAGACTTGTTTGGGATATTTGGCGTAACGGGTAAAGTCGGGCATGTTCAACGCGAGAGTGGCTTTCGGTCCAACTGCTGTAGTAACGCATTGAAAGAATACCACAACAACAGGAGTGCCGTCTATGATATGAGTTCGCTTCGAAAAGGTCGGGCCAAAGCCATGGGCTGTGGATTCTGTCAGAAGGTTTGTACAATGAAGCCCATTGTGATGACCTTACCTGCTGCGAGTGCCCAAACGAACAAAGTCAGTCCAAAAATAGGCATTATAATCGTCTTTGCCATGAAGAGAAATCTCAGCTTGGAGACGTGAAGCCAAAGGAGTGGCAATTGAATAAAAATGAAGAGGAAGAAACACAGCAATTGTGCTGAAGTGACATGCGAACTAGCCGGAATATGATTAGGAAAATTCTTGAAGGATGGCGAAATAGCCTGTAACATGGTCTGTACGCATTGCCCGCCTTGAAAGCTCTGAGTCCCGAACCCTGTGAGGTATTACTTTTTAGTGTCTCGATGTATGGAGTAGTTGAAGTAGACGTACATATACAGGCTACGACTCCCCGAACAAACACCCCAAAATATGCACCGTAAACTCCAAACGTAGACCTCATTAATACCGGGAAATTAATTCCATATATACATCCAACATAGCCGTTCAGCATGGCGGGAACGCAAACAAGGACGTGCCCGACGAGTACTGCAACAATTGCTAGCCCTGGGCTTAAACCCCTGGTGATGGAAGTTGAAGCTACTTGGTACATTGAGATACTGAACGCTTCAGCAATCCAGAAGCCAAGTAACGAGGGCCATGTCCATTTTCTTTCCTCGGAATCGAAAGGCACTGGGTCAAGGTCCTTGTTTGATGGAAGACCGTCACTGCCAGAGGCAAAGGACCTAGATTCGGTTTGCAATCGGAACCGCTCAAAAACGGATGGTGCCATCACTGTCAACCAAGGTATTGCTTTCTTAGAAAACAAAGTAGCCACGGAATCAATTTCAAGGGGGCAAATTGATAGCACGTGCTTGGAGGCCCACTCTTCAATCTTATGCGGGTGAAAATTTTCCACAGAGAATCACGGAACAATTAATACGAATGAACGAAACGCGTTAACTTAACTTATCCTCATAATTCTCAGCACTCGGTGCATTTCTTGGTATCAGCAATATTCTTGCCACCTGAAGCATCTCTTGACGCCGCGCTCGAGGTGCGTTAGGTAACTTGCTTTCTTGGCTTGATGGCTTGATGGCTTAGGGACTGATCCGAACTCCACCACTTCCACATCTAGCCCTACCTCCACCATTTACTCCACGCTTCTTATCGTGGCCGCCGAACTTGGCCGGGCACATCAAGAAGTGCGGCGATGTGACGATGGAGGTCTCTGCTTGCCCGTCGCCTTGTGGCAGCCCAGCGGAATAGTCTGTTCTTGCCCCGCACCGCCGCCAGTCTAGCTGATTAGCTGGTGGAGTGGAGGCTTTTGATAGGATCAACTCCAAGCGCTCGACGGGGAAGATCTCCTTAATTTCACGATTAACAAGATCTCACCATGATGCATGGTGCGCCACTTTCCAAGTGGAGACGCCCGCGTACTGTCTTCCAATCTTATCGATGTCGAGGCCAGCCCTGTTACATGCGTTCAGCTGCTTCAACTCCATTGAACAGTTCTCCGCATGCCTTCTTCCGGCCGACGAACAAGTGTGCCGTGATGCAGTGCCCATAAGTGTGGACATGCGTTTGCCGTTGGGGGAGACGTATGGTTATTGATGGCGTTTGCTTTCCCCGTCTATTTCTTATATCCACTTCCTTGAGAAGAGAGGAGGAGGGGACCCCGCACTCTGCTTTCATTGAAGTATTTTACTTTCTCAACATGGCTTCTATGCGGCTCGACCCTCCACCCTACAGTATGGAACCTGCCAAAAGCAGCTCTATATGCTCTGACCCTTCTGTCGTTGTTGCTCCCAATGCATCCAGCAGAACTAAAGAGCTCTGGTGGCTCCATGGGCATCCACATTCCAAACGATACTCTGATCCAAAGCTTGTCAGCCTCGCAGCTTTAGTACGGCATGATGGAGCAGCATACAAAGACCAGAAGGCATTCCTATACCCCTTGTCAACAGATCGTTCAACTGCATATGGAACAATGAACTGGAATCACTTCGATCAAGTCACAGAAACACTTGCTCTTTTATACGCACATCAGCTCCAGAACGAGTTGATTGACGCAAATACCACCCGCAAACAGCCCACTATCGCATTGCTCGGCCAAGGGAGCACGTTAGAATATTTTTGTACTCAGCTGGCTCTCCAAAAGCTTGGCATCAGGGTTCTGCTCCTTGCCGAGTCAAATGCTGAGAGTGCCTTGCACTTTCTGCTGGAGACCTGTGGTACTTTGGCTATTATAACAGATACCAAGAACAGGAAGGTCAATACCAATGGTGTGCGCAAGCTGCTAATGATTGAAGAACTACCAAAAGTGTTGCACACCACATATGATGAAGTTGACACAGTCAAATATCAGGATTTTGGGGACGTATGGGAGAGGCATAGCTTCATTATCCACTCATCTGGCTCAACTGGCATGCCAAAACCAGTCTTTCATACGAACAGGAGTATGATGCAGATTGCAAGAATGTATCGATTATTTCAATCTTTTGATGTCATGAACTGGTTTCTCCTATTTCCATTGTGAGTTCTATGATATCGCTTTCCTTCGACCACTGACAGCGCAGATATCATATCGCTGGCATTTCTATCGCGCTTTCGAATTTACCCAACGGTCAAATTTTGTCTTTCCCACCTCTTTCTTGGCCTCCGTCTTCGTCGGCTCTCTTCGCAGCATGGAAAACTTTGTCGTCCATGGGCCATTCGGTTGACTGCGTTCACTGCGCCCCCACTCTTATCGAGAATATGTACGAACATATCGTATATACGGGAGGAGACTTCAGTCCTTTGATGGATTTGAAAGTCCTCCAACCTGGTGGAGCTGCACTCTCAAGCAACCTCGTTCAAGTCCTAATCTCCGAAGGAGTTAACGTCAAAACGACATATGGGAGTACCGAAATTGGACCTCCGTTCCGCACAATTCCCCACACAAGAGAAAATTCTAATTGCTACACATTTCGGAATCTTTATCCCGATAGCCCCTTTCTGAAAATGGAGGAAGTCGGGCAAGGGGTATTTGAATTGGCCGTTTACAAGGGCTTCGAACTAGCAGCTGATCTTTGGAATGGAAAGGATGATACCGTCCCCTACAAAACGGGAGACTTGTTTATCCAAGAACCCCCTGGGAGCGGCTTCTTCATTCTCCAAGGAAGGAGAGATGATCTCATCATTCACACCAACGGGGAGAATACCAATGCTCTACCTCTTCAAGTCGATATCCAAAGCTCGGCAAAAGTCATCAACAAAGCTATCGCTCTGGGACACTCAAAGCCGTGTGTTTGTCTCCTGGTAGAAGTCCACGAAGACTATGACTCCGCCAGCAGCTTAACACGGAACAAAATATGGGAAGCCGTTCAACAAGTCAACGAACATTATCCTCTACATTCACGAATCCTACAGTCTATGATATATATCCTTCCCGAAGGCGACAAGCTTCCGGTGACACCGAAGGGTAACGTCAAGCGAAAGGAAGTAGAGCGCATTTACAGTTCTGAAATTGAAATGCTGTATACCAGCGACGATTTCCCTAGTTCTATATCAGAATCTCCCGAGCCTCTGTCCGATTACCTACGCAACCTACTCTCGAAGCTAGTACATGTTCCGGCTGACAGCATAACTGATTGGACAACCCTCTACTCTCTTGGTATAACCTCGCACCTCGCGTTGTCCCTTCGCTCTTCTCTTTCTTCCCACCTAAATCGACAAGTCTCACTTGGAACATTGTTCGAAAACCCATCGATCTCAAAGCTTGTTGCTGCTTTGACACCACCACAAACCCCAACCTCTTCTCTTCACACCTCCCTCGACACCAAGCCTGCTTTGACAGAGACTGTCCACCGCATCATCCACAATCTCTCAACCGAGTTCACGTTCTGGCCTAAGAGAGATTTGACACGAGCGTATCCGAAGGCAGAGAAGGAGACAGTTCTTCTCACAGGCGCATCTGGCTCTCTAGGAACTTCCCTCCTTGCCAATCTTTCCGCCTCACCTCATGTCTCTAAAATCTACGCCATGGTTAGGGGCCCAAATAACTTTGAGAAGCTTCGATATTCTTTTGAACAACGAGGGCTAGACCCTTCAATCCTCAAAAGCGGCAAGATCAAAGTTCTGGACTTCAGCATGCAAGATCCCCTTCTCGGTCTGGATATCGACGCTTACCATATGATCGCAACGAGTACCACAATGGTCGTGCACAATGCGTGGAAGATGGACTTTAATCAAAGCATTGAGGATTTTGAGAGTGACTGCCTGCGATGTTTGTCTCCCTAATTTCCACCCCCAATCATCTGATGCAGCCAGGGCTAACAGCAACATCATAGGTACCATGTCTCTGATTCGCCTCGCCCACGCCGGTCTTCCGAAAATGCTAGCCTTCACCAGCAGCGTGAGCACCTGTATGGGAGTTGGTCACGTCTCTCCTTCTGTCCTAGAAACACCAATTGGAGATGACCCATCTGTGTCTCTTACTACTGGCTATGCATTGAGTAAATACATTGGTACGTCCCCACCTCTCTTCTTTTATTCAGACAAGATTAACAGAAGATAGTGGAGCGAGTCACCCAGAAAGCACACAAGATCCTAGGACTTAACATCAAGCTTTTGAGAGTTGGTCAGATATGTGGCTCCACACTGACAGGAAACTGGAACACCGCCGAAATGTGGCCCATCATGTTTGCAACCTCTACCCACCCAGAGATTAACGCCCTGCCCGTCTTCCTAGGGAAGATGGTCGACTGGGTTCCCGTCGACGTAGCAGCATCTACCATCACAGACGTCCTGCTCGAGCAAGAAAGTGGATACGCGGTACACAACATTGTCAACCCACATCCCATCACCTGGTCGTCGCTCGTAGACATGCTTCAATGTAGCTCTCTGGCGAACAAGCAAGGGACAGGGAAAAAATTGGAAGAAGTCGACATGAAAGAGTGGGTTCATCGGCTTAAGATTCTCTCCAACTCACCGAAAGCTAATGCGGTGACGGTTCCCGGGCTCAAACTCCTGCAGTTCTTTGAGGATATGTGTAATGAAGAGGAAGGACATGTCGTCAGCAAGATCTTCGAGACGGAGAAGACGAGGAGAATTTCGACAGCTTTGAGAAATTGTGGTCCGATGACGGGGAAGTGGATTGAGATGAATGTTCAGAGGTGGAGGGAGGGCGGTTTTGTTATTTAGCATTCAAGAGGAGCGAGCGGGAGGCACTTTGATGGGAATGGCGAGGAGGCTTTGAGTTTCGTTGGAAGGCTAGATTGAATTCTGTTGGTGGCCTGGATTGATTTCGTAAGTGGAGGAAAATGTTTGATTTGCAGTCTCGAGGTTTGAGTTGAGGTCATTTGACTCTGGATTTAATAGTGAGCGTTAGTTCTTGCTTTCATTGCACGATGCAACGATGTCCTAACTTTTGAGGAATGTTGAAATGAATTTATTCGATGTTGAGCATGGGAGAGAGTGAATCCAAGAATTCCATCTCATTTCAAGTCGCATTAATGTACCAGGTGGTGCTGGACCATTGAGAATACCCAGTTTATGCCGAATTTCGTCTCATGTTTTGATCGCTTCCATCCTATGTCTTGACCATAAGTGGGTTGTGTTTAGTCCTTGCTGGATGTCGCATCGCTTATCCTTGCTTCCCAGGGACATTGAAATTACCATCTTATTATAAAACCCATTGAGCCAATATTTTTTAGGACGAGCCCATTTATAAACATACTATCATAACGGTTCTTTCTCCATCATAAATACCAATTACGCCCCGAGGCTATTCCTCAGGAGCCTTTACCTACCATCGCAGAACCGAAACTCCCACATCTAGTTGCTACTCAATTCTGACTAGCAACAACAATAGTAGACTTTGTCTTCACTCCAGTCGTTGCACTCACTTCCTCAGTGAAGTTCACGGCCGCCTTCTGTGGTTGGGCCGGCTCTTGCGAATTCTTCCTCTTCAAAAACATTATCACTGCCCCAACAATCAATGCTAATCCAAGCACACCACCTACCACACCGCCAATAATCGCCTTTTTATTCGATTTGCTCGCTCCATCGCTGCTCACGGGCGCAGCCGTGGGACTGTTTGCCGTGGAAGAGATTATATCTGTAGCGGAAGAGCGGGGGGTGCTAGGAGCTGGGGTCGTAGCGAATTTCGCAATGGTCGTTGTGAATGCATGCTCTGCTTGTCCAGAAAAGGCGGTTTGTGCAGGGATGGGACTGGAAATTGCGATATAGTTGCAAAAGAAAGCAGAAATGTCTGGTGTGGTGAAGGTTATGGTGTTGCACCAGAGGTAGATGCCGGATGTACTGTTGGGATTTTATTAGCATTGGTCTAAGTATGTCTAAGTATCCATCCATTCCCAATATTGGGTGGAGAAAGGGGAGTCCGGTACCATTTCAGTATCGCAGGATCTGAGGCACACGATCCTGTACAAGGTTTGTTGTAGTCATTGCGACCTACGCATGCTGTCGGAGCCGGCGCTGCTGGACAACCAGTTGTGGGATCGCAGCATAAGATGGCCCCTGCTTCCATGGTACCATTTGATGCCACACTTGCAGTTGCAGTTGCGAAGACACAAATTCCAGTCGAACAACCCCATGGTGCAGCTATTCGGCCTTGTTAGCTTCCAAAATACCTCGAATTTCGCAAGCCTGGAAACGAACCAGAAGTTCCATAGAAATATCCGCAAGTATTGTCAGGGGCTGCGAGTAAAGTTTGTACCGCAACTTGTGATGCTTGTCTTCGTCGAAGCTCATCCGTAGCTGGTGCTGGTGTGGGAGACAGGCCCAATAAGGTTCCGTCGTTCGAGATTGCTGTAGCTACTGGGACAATGTCTACCGCAAGAGAAGATACAAGAGATAGCAGACCCACAAACGGCAACGAGCTCTTCTTATAGACCATGTTTGCCGAATTGAATAATGGATAGACGGATACAGAATTATAATTTCGTTGGAAGATCTACAAATCGCGAAGCAGGAAAGCAGGGAAGCAGGAAAGCAGGAAAACAGAAACAATAATACGGAATACTAGTTCTCTATGACTGAGACTGATCGGAATAATTACCTTACCGTACCGCTCTAAACTAGGAATTCGATGGATCATTTTGATGCACTGCTTACGATTTAGCTAGTACCTTATACTGCTAGGATAGATCATTCGTGATATAAAAAGCAAGGGCTTTCGGGTACCTGAATCTTCATCCGAGAAAGTGGCGTGTACCACCGCCCATTATTGGTGACACATTACCGAAACTGCAACGCCAAGACGCTGAACACTTACATGAAAGGGAAGATCGACTATCAGAGATCACGGAAAGGTGGCGCTTGTTGGGAAGTGTTTGCTACTAACTGGCGGAGTGGCTGCAGGAGCTGAACGAGTTCACGACGGGGTTTGGAGCCGTTCAGGCTCTGGAAGAGGCGAGTTCGGAACCAGAACTCTTGGCCTTCTTGGCGTCAATGAATGAAAGTCTGGGACCGACGCTAACGGCTTCGAAGGAGTCTGAAAAATTGGAGATGAGCCCCCTCTGGACCAAGGATAGAATCCTAGACCCCTTTAGAGACAGAGCAAAACACAAGCCCTCGACCCTCTGGAGAATTGCTACTTGGCATCTGAAACATCCCCAATGGCGTATTCGTGATCCACGACTGAGCAAACGATGTTTGCGGTTTAAGATGCGCCAGCAACACACGAGGCAGCTTGAGACGTAGGCCGGCGATTGACAGAGATGG
The DNA here is from genome assembly GCA_009732865.1 of Stipitochalara longipes BDJ. Taxonomy (NCBI): domain Eukaryota; kingdom Fungi; phylum Ascomycota; class Leotiomycetes; order Helotiales; family Hamatocanthoscyphaceae; genus Stipitochalara; species Stipitochalara longipes. Next base: position 591,667 of record ML769337.1, on the reverse strand, counting down.
AGAAATGATGGAGCGATGAAAAACACGACCGAGGTTGAACTTCTACCTTTTCGCTGAAAGGGGGTGGTCACGTGCTAACATCCTTCGCACAAGTGTGAGGAGGGAGAGATGAGATAAACGCTTCGAATACTGTCGTGGACTTTTGCAAAATCTGAATGGCGAATAACCTTTGTTGATTGCGGAACAGTACCACGAGTACAAAGTTACCTTAGAGGTTAATACTATTGGGTACAGTGACAATGAACATTTAGCCCTAGCAGTCAAATTACAGTTGACCAAGCTGCCTAGTTCCTCCTATATGAATAGACCACTGGGAGTAGCTGATCAAATTGTATATGACAACAGATCCGTTTGCTAATAAAAGACCGCCAGCAAATCTACTGCCATATTATTGAACCTGAAAGAACTCCAAACTTTTGATGTTGAGCCATCGCAGACCGAAACTGAATCCTATATGAACCCCAACCTTCCATGCATCAGCCAATATATATAGGCAGTCGATTGTCCTTGAACTCGCTTCGTTCAATCATCTTGTCCTCGGGGTTGAAATCGTGCAGAAAAAGCCATGACCACAATTTGAACATCAACCCCAACCAGATAGCACTTCTTTCTTCAGATGCTGGAGTTGGTGGAGAAAGCGTAGCCTCATCTCCGCCGTTTCCTGGCTGCGAGCTAAGCGAGTCTGGCGTTTGCGACCCACTGGCTGGTGCTGCCGGTTCTTTGACTGCAGCTGGAAGTATTACTTTCATGTAAAAGTCGACCAAGATCTTCTCTTTTGGGTTATCTCCGTTCGCATTTGCCAGTTTTCCATTGAGTGTGGTTTGGTGGTCAAGTACGGCGGCAAGGTGCGAAGCAAGAACTTCACTAAATTGAGGTTTGCCAACTAGGTCGTTGAGCCTTTCATCGATCACCTCGACGGCCAAATGCAGAGAGTCAAGCAGAACAAGGAGTTGAGCGTTGTATTCCTGAGCCGCTCTATCCCTCATGGCTTGTCTGTCCTCTTCCTGCGGATAATAGTGGTGGACGTTACCGTTTGCTTCTGCGAGACGAGTAGCTGCTTGACAGTATTTTTTGATCTTCTGGGTCAAAGTTAAAGTTTGAGATGGCGGATTGATGACCAAGACATCCACCTGCCTATGCTGAAATAATTCCTGAAGCTCTGTCGTGAGTACATGGCCACCTAAATTAGAGCAGTGTTCGATATTGTCGGCAAATGCAGCTAGACAAGTGGCCATATCCATTCCTGGAATCCAGGCGTCTCCGCACGGGTTTGGAAGTTTTCGAAATTTTGAACCCGGGATATGAACGGATTTGGCCACCATAGCAATTAGTTCAAAAGTGACTGATATCCGATGAGTGAAGTATTCCTTAGATGCATCTTCAGAAACAACTTACCTGGGAACATGAGCGATCTTGATGGCCCTTCGGCTACACCCACAATAATGTCCCGATGCTCTTGACCCAGTTTTGGCAGCAATCGCTTGAGGCAAGATTCCAATCGCCCTGGGCTTACCTGCATCTTTTCCCTCACTGTGTCAAATAGTGATGGCACTTCGCCAAAGCAAAGCCGCTTGATTTCATTGCAGGGAACGATCCTATTTTCTTTGTGCTCTGCTTTCGTTAAGCGGGAAAACCTGGTCAAAATGCCGAGTCCTGGGACGTATTCGCTTTTTACCATATAGCCATTGCCTTCGGCGCTCAAAGATGACTTTTTCATGTCAAACTCTTTCCAGACGAGACCCAACATTGACATGATTTCTACGAGATGACAAATGGTTGTGGTGGCGAAAGGTTTCGTAGTATTTAGAGGCATGAAATCCCAGCAGCGTCGTTTTCTCTGGATTAAGTAGCAGATTTTGTGGTTTGATCCTCGTTCGGGGGTATTGTCCCATTCTCGCGAAGTCTTCTCTTGCCCCTGGAGGGCATCTAAAAGTAAGACCCATGAACATCCTTCATCCTCTGCGGTGTGAACGTTTGCCCACTTCTCCTTGTCATTACTGAATTTGGTCATGGTATGCCTGCAAGAACTTTCCGTGCCTGTAATCTTGTATATCGGATGAACGTGCTTCTGGATGTCAATGACCTCCATAGGAATCGCCTTTTCTTGGAAAGTCTCGGTGCTTTCTTCTGGGCCTGTGTCAGGTTTTCTCCAAGAAATATCCAGCAGTTTTGCTTTCGGCTTCAATTTGGTGAGAGGGCCAACAGTAATCCTAGAGCAGACTTAGTTGAGTGCCAGAACGCCAAAATACGCGCTGGTAAAGTCATACCCTGGTGGAGCAGTGTATAAAACTGGTACTTCAAAGAAAACCTGGTATCTCCATTCTCGCCATTTGAACTTTCTTTCTGTCTTCTTGGCCCACAGCTCCCCCATAACCTCTGCCGAACATCGTCTCCTGCCGACCTCACTATTGTCAAATTGCAGATATGCTAACAACGCCTGCAGTGAAGCCAGAATAAAGGCGGCAATCGAAATGGCGAATGCTGCATATGTCAGATTGGCTGTAGTTTGATCGTTATTGGTGGCCATGTTGTCGGCTCGACACTTGCATTTGACAAAGTATCTCTCACATAGAAGCTGTGTATAACGTCTTCAGGAATCAGGTGTAATCATGTAAGAACTCCAGGTAATGAGAGTGTTTGGGGCTGAAGGGCACTACTTCTGCCATTTGAGGAGAAAGGGGAAACGCAGGCCACCCTGGTCAATGAGGCTGAGATCCATGGACCGTGATATATTTATGCCAATTTGGACTGCGTGCATATTGGAAAGACAAGTCATCACACCCGCGGCCACTAAACAGCGTTTAAAAGCTGGGCAAAGGAACCTCGCCAGGTTGCCTAACCTAGACGCCAACGCTAATCCTCAGCTGTGCGCTACACTTGCCAATCTGCAGGCTGTGAACTTGCCAGGACGTCATATTGCCCGGGCGTGCCTGCGAGACGGGCCGCGAGACGGACGACGTTGACAGTGATGACCGTCACGGCTGTAGCCATTCGGCAGCAGGCAAGTTCCGAAGGATGTTGCAGCTGGCTCCACAGTTACGAGAACTACTAGAGATTCTCTATCTGACACGGCGAGGGCTCTCGGGTCGTGCTGCGACCATCTTCGCCCCCACGTGAACTACACGCCCGGCCGGGAGGGGTTGGTGGAGCTGCGTGTCGGCATGGCCCCCAGAAGGTAACCGCTAGAGTGAGTAGTCAAACGCAGTGAAACATGGCGAGCCACGAAAATATTGAGTAAGTGCAGGAATAGAAGTAGCGTAAAGGTCGACGCGAACTTGTGAAGTACTCGACAGGAAATCGCGGCGGGCACGCGGGAATTCGCGCCAGCGCGAACCCCTGTCTGCCTCCGCAAAGCACCCCGCCTCGCCTACTACAGTAAAACATCCCCCCACCCACCCGAAAACAGCTCCAAATGCCTCCATGACAGACCTAACAGCTGTCCTGCCCGGTTTTCCAACTCACCAATATGTCCGTCTTCTCCCTTCCCTTGAGAAGAACTTGGTCACCACGGCAGATCTCCTCACGCTTGACTGCGTGGAGATCGCTAAACGCGCTCAGCTACCTCTGCTCGACGTGAAGAGGCTGTGTAATGCAGTTCTTGAGGCACTGCAAAATGGCTTGGGGATCGCAGAGACAGACGGTGAGGCACAGCAGATTTCGTTGAGGAAGACTGGGAAAGACGTTCTCAATTCATGGAGCACCATCAGTACCCTGGACGATAATCTCGATTGCGCATTGGGAGGTGGCATACCCACGGGTTATATCACAGAAGTCACTGGCGAGAGGTGAGATCTTGCACCACAGCATCACACTTGAATGTGTTAACAATTCCTAGTGGCGCAGGCAAGACCCAATTTCTCCTGACTCTTCTTCTCTCCGCCCAACTCGACTCCCCTCGCGGGCTCTCCAGCTCGACGCTTTATATTTCCACCGAAAGTGCCCTTCCGACTACTCGACTCTCACAGCTTCTGCGGACCCACCCTGTTCTTGTTTCTGCCGATCCAAAGCCAACACTCGACAAAGTCATAAGCATCGTAACTCCTGACCTCGAATCGCAGGATCACATTCTGCGTTATCAAGTCCCCGTGGCCGTCCGAAGACACGGTATCCGTCTCATAATCCTCGACTCAGTAGCTGCCAACTACCGCGCCGAGTTCGAGCGCCCCGGAGCTGGAAATGGACAAAACAGTGGCGCCAACATGGCCCAGCGGAGCTCGGAGCTTGTGAAGTTGGGACAACTGCTGAGGGATCTGGCGAGAGATGAGAATTGTGCAATCGTGGTTGCGAATCAGGTTGCTGATCGATTCTCTGGTGGTGGGGCGAGTCCAGTGCTGAATAGAGCTACACAGAGCAGTCCGTTGGCGAGGAGAAGTGCGGGAAATATACCAGATAGCTCGATGGGTGGACCAGTATCAAGTTTGGCTGCCAAAGATGTCGGAAACGAGGATAATGCAACATTGGCTTTCAAGAGTACCCTGGACCCAATGTCTCTCGATCACCAGCAGAGGTGGTTCACTGGTTGGGGTGATGATCCCCATCCTTCACACCTCACCATCAAGAATATGAAAACGCCGAGTTTAGGCTTGATCTGGACAACACAGATCGCTTGTCGCGTAGCGTTGATCAAGAGACCGGTTTATGGGCCTGGCATAGTGGCAGATGAAGAGAATGAGAGAGGCGAACCTGTCCTGAGGAAGTGGAGGAGATGGATGAAGGTTGTTTTTGCCCCTCATGTGGCGCCGAGTGGACCAGGATTGGAAGGAGCTGTGGAGTTCGAGATCAAGGGCGAAGGCATGAGCGCTGTCAAAAAGAAAGGGAAAGACAGCACTGATGAAGACGAGGAGAACGATCTCCCGACCCAGAAATAGACATTTGTGAATCATTGTCCCAAGCATAAGCAGTACATTCAGCTCCTGCATGCTCGTCTTTCCATACCTGTCTTATGCTTCCCCTTTCTGTCCTTCGACCTTGAACTGTCCGTTAAGCGATCAGAAATGGTTCTTCACCAGTGATCCTCGAACTTTGGATGCGGATGTACCAACCTAGCGAGATTCCTTCATGAAGGCAATCAACTATATTGACTTTCTGCAAGCTGCAGCTTTAGCCAGTCTCGTAGTGATGACCGACACCTGCACCTCAACCCCCTTTGAGAATTCTTCCCAGCTTCCATTTGTCTACAATAGGCCGGGACGTTCCTAATTCACGATAACGCAAATCTTGGCTTATGCTCCACGCGGTATGAAGCAAAGTCAGAGCATATATACCTATGGGACTTGCCCGAGCAGAAGGAGTTGGTTGTTGTTACAATAGCAGTACGAACCACAAGACCTTGGCCTTGAGGCTCTTCTAGAAGGGAAAAGGTTATAGTACGATTCATAAGACAATTGATGAAGTTTTCGTAATACGGTTTCCGAGAGCGGCCAAAATCTATCGACCGTTCAAACTCAAAATAGCATGTGAACGTTCTTGTTGTCAGCTTCCTTACCGCTATCAACGGCAAGCGGGAAGAAATATTTTACTGAGTTGATACCCTGGTGTAAATCGCCGACTGTCATATCGAACTTCTACTTGATGTGTTAAGTAACATTAATAAGGACAAATCATTTAGCTGCCAGGAAACCACCCACAGATCCACCTTATAGTAGTAAACCAGGAATTCGTAAGTGTCTCGACCTAGGATTCAAACTAGATGGATCTTTTTATATGATTTTCACAGCAGACCCATCCTCCCTTATATATTTATATATCTGAATGATTGCAATTATAACGATAGGACATCTATCTGCTGCTGCAGAGCACGAGACTTTCGTAGCAAGCGCGGCCTCACCATGATCACGCCATTATCTCTTCCAAGGGAACTACTCTAACTAGCAGAATATTTACCTTTTGCAAACTCCAGCTACTGTGTTCTCACTTGATTGCTTTGCTTGGAATCTTCTCGTAGCTAAATTTCTTCTTACCGTTAAAGGAAGCCTCAGAAAACATACATTGCAGTCCGCCAAAGCCTCCGTGTTAAGCAAAGAGCGAACATGTCAGTCTCGTACCGGACAGCAGGTCGAGCGACAGTTTTTCTCGGGTTTCTTTTAATTACTTCACCTTAATTTCGCTCTCGCTAGTCCCCAGACGATCAAGCTCCTTAGCCATGCATCGAGCCAATCGTCCTTTATATCAGTCTAAATCCTAAATGTTGCGACTTCCACGCGTCCGTCCAGGACATGAGTGATCCCCAACGTCCAAGCTTCAAATCCACATTCCTCACCAGCCCAAAAATCCCCCTAAACAAGTCTCACCATTCCCACTACCCACCAGCCTAAAAACCGCGATCTGCAACAGAAAAAGAGAATCTCCCTCCATTCCATCACCTCAACTCCCAAAACCAAGAAAACTACCTTACCTTACCACTGAATCGCATCGTCGCCATCAACATCCCCAAGCCAGGAGGGATCTGTGAGCAAAAAGCATCACGACTCGTGGGCCACCACACCCCCACATCCCGAATCGAATCTAGACCCCTCCCTGTACGGGTGGCTGGCTGACGCGTTCTAGACCCCTCCCCTCTCCTCGAAAATCGAAAAATCTCGGGACGTACAGAAGAAGCAAGAAAGAACGAGGGAAAAATGGGGAGTTGGCCTAACAGGAGAGGCGATGGGGAGATTTTGGGTGGAGCAATACGAGGTGCGATGTGCAACAAGAATTTTCTGAGGGCTGGGCTTTTTGTGTCGTTGAGGTTGAGGAGGGTGGAGGGAGGGGAGATGCTTGCGCTGGGCGTCACACGATGGGAAGATTGGGTTGGGGAGGGCGTGCTGGGATGTGCGGGGGTGCAGTTTGAGGTATGTAGAAGGGGGAACTAACTTCATGAGTGCGATTCAGGACGTCGGTCAGGATATGAATGAGTGATTGTGAGAACTGGCAGGAGATCAGAGCTGAACCTAACGAAAATATAATACCATCATAGAGTTTATGGCCTTATTCTCGTTGCGTCTACAAGAGTTCCGAAGGCAGTTAGTTACCTGCATGCGCGCGAGTGATGCGATGCGGCACTTCATTAAAATCTAAGCTTTCGATGCTCTTTCCTTGGCGTCGACTTCGCTGTCACTGTGACTTTGATCCTTGTTATCATCATCTTAACTCATTACACGAAGATCGGATGAAGCCCTTGGACTCTTCTCAATCCTTTTGGCGAGATTATTGTACCGGGGAAATTCCATTTCCTCCATGTCAAATTCGCATTTTTCCGGTTTGCAGAACAGTCCACATTCAGTCAGTTGCTGGAGTGCTTTGCTCACATGGTCCGTGTGTAATTCCTTGTCTTTGGAATAGACCAGGATATCATTAAGGTATACGATCACAAAGGCGTCTATGAATTCCTTCAAGCATAGATCGATGTATGCCTTGGAGGTCGCTAGTCAATTACTGGGTCCAAATGGGAGCACGAGGTATTCGAATAGTCCAAACCGTATCCTGAACGCAGTCATCCATCCATGTCCTTCTTTGATTCTTATTAAATGGTGTGCGTTTCGGAGGTCCAATTTCGTGGAAACCACTGCATTACCTAATCGGTTCAGTATTTCCGAGATCAAAGGAAGAGCCTCACCACACCTCTTCAAAAACAGTCACTTCAAACACATCTCACACTAACCACCCAACAACTCCCTTGCAGAAAGTTCAAGGAGGACATGTCGCAAATCGCTGAATGTAGTTGTGGACTATGAAATTCAGTCCAAGGCGTATTCATCGACAAGCTTAATGAGTCAAGAGGCAACGTAAACTTTTACAAGAAACAAACCAACACCGAGTATTCGCGTTTAAGTATGATTCACATATACATTGTTCACGAATTCACCAACGAGGATAGACTGGTGTTCGAAATTGGCAAAACCATCGATTTGTTTGTTTGTTCAAGAATCTACAGAGAATGAACTGGTGACCGCTCTAACCAAAGTTTCTCGCCATGACACCATCCAATTCTACCAGGTTTTTCTGCGCCCCCTACGTGTTTTTATGCCAAATATGTACACAGAATAGAAGTCTTTGCCATCCCAAATCCAGCTCCCCAAAAAATAGGTCGAGCTGTAATTGGTAAGGTAGGTAATGTAATTTCGTTAAAGTTCGTGAAAAGCTCGCTTCGCGAGGCATTTAGCCTGCGAAAGCGAACGTCGTTCCGAGCGCGCTCAACGACGTCCCGGAGCTCAACAGGTTGCCGTCGCTCGCCATGAAGTAGGCGTATCTCGCGACCTTGGAGGAGGCATCGAGTTGTGGGATGACGGTCTCGAGGAAGGAGTTCTGGGCAGCGGTGTCGCCCTCGCCTTGGAACTCGGTGATCCAGAGGGGGCGGTTGCCGCCAGCTGTGTAGGCCTGGTCGACGTAGTCCATGAAGGCAGCGGCGTCACCACCGTTGTACCAGTGGATGCAGACGAAGTCGATCTGGCAGTCGGTGCAGGCGTCGAGGAAGTTTCCGAGCCAGGTGAGGCCCATGGATCCGCCGCCGTTGGTGACAGCTGGGGAGCCGAGTTGGGCCTTGCCTGCAAAGGGCTGGAGGTATTGCTTGTAGCCGGCTGCTGCTGCGGCGGGTGAAAGGTTGGATTGAGTGTTAAGATCGGGCTCGTTGAAGCTCATGAGGTGGGTAGAGCCGGAGGCGATAGCCTTGGTGGCTGCCGCATTCCATCCGCTGGTGAAGCTGCTGGCCATGCCCCACAGGAGAGGAACGTATTCGAATGAAGAAGGAATCGTGCCGGTTGAGCTACCCCAGTTGTATGCCCAGGAGATAGCCTTGGAGCTTGCGAAGCCGGACAGGAGGGAGACATCGTTGTAGGCAAGGCCACGCTTGGCACCGGAAGAGGTGGTGGTACTGCCAGTGGAAGTCACAACTGGAACAGCGGCCGAGACAACGACCGAGACAGCCTTGGCAGCAGACGAGACGACGGGTACAAGAGTCGTAGGAACGACAGCTGGGGCCTCGGTGGTTGCGGGCACAACAACCGGAACTGGAGTGGTCGAAGTTGTTGGGACAGGGGCGGGTGCTGAGCTCTCGGGAGTCTGTTGGATGAGGACAGCGGGAGCTTCAGTGCTGGTTGGAGCCGGAGGGCTCGAAGCCGCTGGAATAATGACAGGAACTCCGTCTGATGTGAAAGTTGCTACAGCCAGAGCAGCTCCAGTTGATGTGGAGGTACCATAGTCGTACACAGTGACCTCCTCAGTAACGATAACCGCGTCGGTAACCACATACAGATCTCTCTTTCGTACATCAAATCGACCAGCAAAGGCTTCCTTGACCAGCAAAGAAGAGACCGCAACGGCAACGGTGGAGATTGAGCAACGCATATCGACAATTGGTTGTTTGTTGAAGCACGGAAAGATCGTAGAAGGCGACCGCAAGAGGAATTTATGGCTCGAAGGATAGGTAGTGTGTTATGTGAGTGAATGGGTGAGTTTGTACTTTGAATGGAGGCAGTTTGCGGTTGACTCGATCAACAAGGAGTGACTGAAAGGGTACTGTAGTACGATGGATCTGGGACTTCCAAAAGAATGAAGAATATCCCGCGCAACGTCAAGTGCGACTGAGCGTAAAGAACGAAGAGCCAAAAGGTTGGATGGGGGAGAGAAGGGAAAAGAGCGAAAGCGGACGGGGGGTGGAGATCTTTAAGAACTGGCAAGGCTCTCGCTTGGCAGTGCAGTGCCAACTCAACAGAACGAACAGTTGGCGGCGGCGGCGAAGGGAACCCACTCACCTCTGGTCGCCCCAGCCGCAGCCCAAGCATCTACACCTGCACAGTGAATCTTCGGCGTTTCAACAGGCCCAAAAATGAAGGTGAGAGGGGGTGCCCCGGCCAGGCCAGGTGTGCACAGGCCAGCCTGAGCATCCAACGCCAGAAGGCCTGCGGCGTGGGCCTTGCCATGGCCAAGCTTTTTGCACGCCTTTCACGCCTCTTCCCTTTCACTTCCCCCTTTTCGGACAAGCTGCTTGCGTATCTTCACGTCCCCACCAAGCTGCACCAACCGAAAGACGTTGCGCCTCATTCGCAGTCCCGGCGACGTTGAAACGTTAGGCCGCTCTACCCCTGACTAGACCCCGGCAGGATCCTGTCCGGCGGGTCGCCCAGGGGGGGCTTTTGCTAAACGAGTGCCTCCGAGTGGAGCGAGCCGGGCGTAGTGCGTTTTAGCTGTCCGATGTTTTGATCCGCGGTGGAGATTGGCGGTCGATTAGATGGATCCATCCACCTGCATGCAGCCCTTCTGGACTCAGCACTGCACACTTCACACTGCACACCACCAGCACCAACCCATCAGGAGAAAGGCCACCCAGGCTCCAAGAGCGCGATGTTATGTAAGGGGTCGGAAAAAGCGCAGCGTGCAGCAGCGTGCATGCTGCAGGTACACGGAACCACTGGCTGTGCCTGCTTTTGGCGGCGTTGCGCTGGCCGAGCAGTGGGAAACTTGGATGGGCTTTTCAGGGGAGGGGGGGGTAAGAAAGATCGGACGAACGTGGAGCTCTGGAAATGGGCGACGAGGTGGCAATCACATGATCCTGGCCTGGGCCGACCCACCTCATCACCGCGCCCTGTCTCTCCGTGTCTCTCTCTGTCTCTCTACCCCTCCTGGAGGCGGAATCCTTATCCTCGTTATCGCACACTCAGCAAGCACTACTGCAACCTCGGACTGCTCTGCTGAACGGCACGACGAGCAATCAAAGCAAGCAAGTTCGCTGCACTGCATCAGTTCAAACCTTGGTCAGCAAAGCTATTTGGTACACCAGGTACCTGCAGCAGCGCAGCCAAGCCCAAGCCTAAGCCCAAGCTCAAGCTCGCGCGCACTATTTACGGTCGCGATTTCTCCCTAGCTGCACCACCGCACCGCACCGCACCAGCAGTGTTCCGCCGCGTTGCAGCACTCGCGCGCCATGAATCGTCGTCTCCCTTCTTCACACCCCTCCACTCCACCCATCCAGCGCCTCGGCCCAGTCACGGGCGAGACGCGAATGCGGTCTCCACCTCACCACGAACCATTATTTTAGCACGAAAGCATATTTTCAGCTTGCATGTTTCTTGCGCTGGGCTTTCTCTTTGATGTGATGGTCTTGGTACGAGTACGATGGTACGGTGGAGAGTCAATTTTGATCCTCCCGGCACACCACAGGGGGCCTCGTCGCGCAGGATGCTGACCCCTGCAAGATGCTTCGAGGGGCATGTCACACCCCTCACCTCATTTATCACGAGTTTCGAAACCAAAAAAAGGATGCAGAAGGCCTGACTCGAAACAAGTAACCAATAACGATTAAACGTTGCACTATCCAATCCCTATCGTACCTCCCAAAATATGCTCGAAAAAGAATACACCAGGCCAGGCCTGCACGAAAACATCGAGTGTTACACCATCCGCATCTTGCATCTTATCAGGCCCGTCCGTTTCGAGATCGCCAGTGCATCACTCGACCCCTCTTTCGTGATCCGCAGCCTCAGTACTCACTCAACCTCAACTTCTTGCCGATCTCCCGCCGCCGAGCATTGACCGTCGCTCGTTCGGAAGGTTTCGTGGTCCCTTCGTCGAGAGCCTCACCTCTGGCTTTCAATGCCTGAAGAAGCATGCCCGCGTCAAAGAAACCATCTGTGTCTTGAATCAGCCTCGATCACCCAAAACGAATCATCAAAGGGAACTTACACCCTCCCAAACCCTCGTCGTCGCTCTGTGCTGAGCTGTCATCCACTGGTGTCATCGTCCCAGGGTCGTGGGTCTTGCCAGCGTCAGAGGCCTTGATCACGCGACCGCGAGACTTGAGTCTGTTGCCAGCTGGCCTGCTCTGGCTGGCCTCCCGCGCTCGGCTGGCCTTGGGGCTTGTCCCTCTGCGTTGTGTTAATCTGAGGATGCGTCGAATCTCAAGGAGATAGCTCTCGAGTGCATCCACGAAACGCTTGGTTTGTCTATGTTTACTGCTCGCGCAGATGCTAATGCCTTCATCCTTAATAATGTACCCAATGCCAAATCCATCTCCAGTTGTTGGCCCGAACCCGAAGTGTCGGAGTGAAGGATTGCCACAGTTGGATGTGGAGATGATGGTATTGTTCAGCTTGTCCCATCCACTGTCGGCGAAGAGCAGTGGCATATTGTGGTGTTGGCCTCGGGAAGGCGAGGAGTTTCCTCTGTTTCTGTGCCCGTTTGATCGGATACTTCTCATATCATCACCATCCATGGACATAACCGAATTTCTTCCTGGGCTTCCAACGACCGAAGCTGGGTCTCGCTCAGAAGTGCCTTCAACAGGACTGGAGTATCCATTACTGCTCAAACCATTGCTGCTTGCCGCCTCGGCTCCATCCTCATCGAGTGCCTTCTGCCAGACGCTGAAGAGTGCGTAAAGATGTCGGTCACACCCTTGAGCTTTTGCGCATTCCTTGGTGTTTGCCGTGTGTTTCTGGCAAGCTTTCCTCAGTGCATCCACTTTCTGCTGAGGTGGGTTCTCAGCCCAGAATGTTTGAACGAAGTCCACAGACTCAGGGGTCACGGATCGAATAGCTTCGGTGCGACCGTGAAGATAAACTTTCGTCATCGCTGGTTCATACGTACACTCCACACGACCATACAAACCATAGTAAGCGGCTTGAAATGCCATCTGAACGAAGGCATCGGGCGAGAATCCCATCGAAGTCATGAAGTTCTTGCCATAGGCAGCAAAATCTAGTGTTTGGAATTCGTTTTGCTGAATTAGATCTGCTAGTCGGGTTTCAGCAAATCGCAAAGCAATGCCGAGTTCTGGAACCATGTCCCATTCGAGCTTGTGAGGTGTGGTGCTGACGTCTCCAAAGCTGTCAGGGTCTCGCTTAGACGGGTCGGGACTGGTTGACGCCCAAAGACTAGGAGCTTGACCATTGATCGATCGAGCGAACCGGAGGATGGTATCCGTGTAAAGATCACTTGCAAACCTGAGTACAGTGTGGCCATCTACACCTGTATGCTCGAAGTTGATTCCTGCACTGCCGTTCTTGCACACAATGATCTGTAGCTTATCATACCATCTGTTCGTGCAGGTACCAATTTGAACTCCCTTCTCGACCTGACTTGTTCCACAAAGCATGTTCTGGCAAAGATCTGCACCGGAGGCTGGCTCTGTGTAGTCCAGACAAAGGATGAACAAGGCAGAGTCTACTATTCCAAGACAGTCCGAGTTGTTCGATCCTTCTTCCCGCGTCATGACGTCTCTCAATCCAGACCAGATCTTGCGATTTTCCGTGCTGAGAACACCGAGTGCCCCCTTGGCAGCTTCCTGGATTGGAGTCTGTTGAGCATCATCCACGATAGTCTGAAGGTTGATAGAGACATCCTTCTCAGTCATGATCAGGTCCGAATTGTCGTCCAAAACGTCAAACCAATAGAACTGGCCATGACAAAGAACAACAATGTGCTTCGAGTCTGGATCTTGTCCAATGTGGCAACCATTCTCCGTTGGGACACGAGCTGTACCAAACAACCGCGAGTACTGATACATGCAAAGCGGTGTACCTCGGACAGTATCCGGGGGCAATTCCTCTTTCCTCACGGCACGAACGAACGACAACGCAGACACTACCAGCGAAGCAGCACGAGTGACTTGGTTGTTTCTGGCAGGCGTAGGGTCATCTTCGAGAAGGAAGAATGGATTGAGATTCAGAACGACGGGATTGTCAAAGTTCAAGTACGAATCGTACCCTGGCGGCATAATTAGTCTGTGTTGCTATGTTGGCTTGATCTAACTTACAAAATTGCTCAATATAACTTGTCTTTCCAGTTGCATACTTCTTCAGTCGCTCCTGTAATTCTGGTCCCTCGGATTTCAGAAACTCATCGACAGCTTGCTGAGTCTCGGCGTGCTCTCTTGGTGTCTGTAGAGGCTTCAAAGCGGCCAGGTATTTGGTGGTACTACTCTCCAGGTCCGGGATGGGTAGCTTTGGCAGTTTGTCTTGTGCTGCAAATGTGATGCCCTGCTTGTGATTTGGTTGATTACTAGCAAGGGGATCCTTTTGCTCTTTCGTGTACTCATCGTTGGCTTTCTTGGCCCCGTCCAGTGATCGTCCGGAGTCGGTGGCCAAGTGAGGCTGGCCGGGTTCGGCCAAAGATTCATTCAACGATTTTGGCATCGTAAAAGTACGAACTGCTGTAGATAAAGAAGGCATCTTGGTCAGCCTTTTTGTTTCAAGCGTATAGCGGAGAGATGGAAGTGGCGATGTTCAAACCGCGCAGAGCTGTGCGGTAGAAGTAATGACAATCTTGAAGACAGTAGGACGGCATCCCACTAGAAGTGATTTAGATGTGCTTGAGAAGATGTATGTGAACGATGGGGCTGCTACTAGACAGTGCAGCCGGGAGCCTTGGTTATATCTGGGGTACCGACAGAACTCGGCCATAGTGGGGGTATGCCCCGCATGATCTTTCTGCTGCAACCAAACATAGAAGAAACTCTGAATCCGGTCAGACGGCCCATGCAATTTGGCGTACACTCCCGCACACTAGCTTGGGAGAAATGCCGAGCTAATATCAATGTCCGCAGCACCGAATCTGATAGCTTCGAAACAGCAAGCAAAACGCACTCAACGTACCACGAAATAATGCCTAATCAGAGTCCAATCTGCAATCTCGCCCCGAGATGTCCCGCAGCGTGGCACACGTTTCTGGCCACACTGGGCTGTCAGGGTATCAGAAGCGTGGTGTGCTGCGAAGGGGGGTGTGCAGCTCGAGTATCGCCTCTCGATAACGACGGAAAGCACAACCGGACGACAACCGTGTCAGAGCATGTGAAGAGAAGCTACTGCTCGTCCAGGGTTGAGCTGAGTTCGAATTCCCCTCAAATGGACAGATGTAGTATCGAGACCCGAGAGTTCGGATGAGAGGATGTTTTGGTTGGCACAGGGCTTTTGCCGGGAGTGAGTGGAGAGTCAGACTTTCTGAGCACGAAACGAGATTCGCACTCAGTAACAGCTGCAGCAAGGTGGAGCCCGCAAGAACGGATCGAAGGAACGTTAACGATAGGTAGGATCCCAGGATGTGAGGGAGAGGGTTCCGGAAGGCTGACGCAGAGCCTTCTCAGCACGGCAACGTGACACGAAGGGTGTGATGCCCAGGATGTGGATCTGGGCTACTGTGGGAACGGGGATGCGGTTTGCAGTGGGGCAGATCTGCGAGCTGAGTTCAGGAATAAATATACTTGTGCGCAGATATGAGGCCGGCAGAATGGTCGAAGCTGCTCTGCTGTACTCTGGCTGTTAGATATAAATCAGAAGGCTGAGACAGGCATGATGACCTCGGCCACGGGTCAACGGAGAGTGATGAGCGATGAGATCAAGTGGCATGTTGGCAGCGCACGGGCCAAATTCCGGGGTATTGGGTTGTCACGTGAGAGGACACATCCAGACTTATCCGGAGATTTGTCACCTTGTCACTCCATCACTCCATCTCATCTTCATAAATCCAGACAACAGGTAGTACCACAGCAGAGCAGCTATCGCCACAGTATGTCGCGCCGGGCAGTTCTCAGCTCTAATGAATGTTGGGCCTGGATAGTCCATCACGTGGCCTTTACGAGCACCTTGAGCGATCGTTCCTTCTGCTAAGTGGCTGATGTGGATCGCGTGGTTCTGCCGCACCGTTTGTGGTAACACAAAGTCACAGCTGAAAAATGCGCTCTCGATTCATTTTTCGTTGAGGTTGTTTCTCTGTCCTTACGAGCATTCCGATGCTTTCAAGCTTCTGAAGTCAAAGTCCTGCTTTCCCAAGTCTCTGTTACATGAACCTAGCCATCGTCCTCAGATTATCAGGTACACCTCGATCGCTGCCATCATGAGTCTCTTCTGGGGAGGTTTCAAGAGAAGAAGTAAGACGCATCACTGTATTCACGAAAACCAAAACACACAGTCGGGAGAGCCACTTGAAGAGCCGGTTCTCGAGACGGCTGTAGCACAGCCGCCAAATCACGAGGGCGGTGATGATGATGCTGCTGAAGCCAACCCAAATGGTGGCGTCGATGTAGAGATTGCTAGGGATTCGAAAGGCCGGTGCCTAATATGTCGACACGAGCAGCTAACAGCCAGGAGATATCGAATTCGACTCATTATTGGTCAGTCTCATTGTCCAATGTCTCGTTGATTTTTTGAACAAGAAATAGGAATATTCTTCCCATTCGCCCTCCAGGCACTCGATACGACTATCGTTGCCTCGGCGCTCTCCAGAGTTGCCTCCGACTTCCGTAAGTCTCTTGCGACGCCCTGAAAATATGTCTATTGATTGTCCCAGACCAACTCCAACAAATGAACTTCATAATCTCAATGTTCAATTTATGCTCGGCAACTTTCATTCCCTTCTGGGGCTCTGCGTCCGATATCTTTGGAAGGACTGCGACTCTTGAGGCTGCCTTACTAATTATGCTCATCGGGAGTGCCTTGTGCACTGCTGCTCCACTGCATGCTTTTCCCGTCTTCATTCTTGGTCGAGCTCTCCAAGGATTGTCAGTGGCTGGCATCAATGTTTCAACCAAAATAATCATGGCGGACAAGGTCACGCTCAAGGAGAATGCCAAGAATAACAGCATTTTTGCCTTATTTGCAGGACTCTCCTATGCTATTGGGCCTCTTATTGGTGGCTTTCTCACAAATGATAATTGGAGATGGTGCTTCGCCATAAATCTTCCCGTCGGTGCAGTAGGGATGTGTTTAGTTTTTTTAGTTCTCCGACCACAGTTGCTTGGGCCACAGCCATTACCTGAGCTTCTCGGACAAGACAGCGAGCTAAGAGGATTTCAGAAGTTTAAGGCGCAACTATCAACAATTGATTTCTTTGGCCAGATATTGTTCCTCTTTGGGCTAGGACTTCTTGTTCTGGGCTTGACGTGGGGTGGTGCGAGGTATCGTTGGAACGATGCCCGGGTGGTGTCTACACTTGTCATAGGCTCAGTTCTATCCATCTGCTTCGTGGTATGGCAGTACTTGATGGCACCAGGGAAATATCTCTCGCGAAAGTTTCCTTTTGAACGTCCAACTTTACCATGGAGACTACTTGCGCAAAGAAACATGTACCTTCTCTTCTATATCAATTTTGCAACCGGCATGGGTACGTCAATGTACCTCTGCAATTGTGTTACAATACTAATTCCTGCAGCAATAAACGCCGTCCTCAACTTCACGGACTTCTATTACATTAACGCAAAGGGGTACAAGCCTAGCACTGCCGGCATTCAACTCCTTTACTATACACCAGGGATCGGAAGTAAGAATTCCCCCAGTCTATCAGAGCTCAACTGACACAAACAGTTGGCGTTTACCTTGCTATGATGATGTGTAAGTCTGATGACGAACAATTGGCTGGCTCATATGAAACACATCTTTTCGAGCAATTCCTAACATCTCTCTTCTACCTAGGTAACTTCTACCCTCGACAAACGTTCCTCCCATTGTTCCTAGGTTCCATCACTGAAGCAACCGGGATATCTGTTCTAGCCTGGGCCCTCAAGAAGGGAAATCCTACAGTTATCGCTTTCATGATGGCTATTACCGGTGCTGGAACTGGCCTGCGTTTTATGCCAGGGACTCTCCACGGAATTGGCTTCTTCCCAAACGATATTGCTGCTGTTGTGGCCATGACTTCATTCGCCATTCCCTGTAAACAACCTATTTCATTATCTCTTATACCAGCTTCTCATTTTACTGGCTGAGCGCATGTTTCAATTTCCGGCTCCCTTTCCCCCCAAAAATCTGTTACTAACCGATTGCAGTCGGAGGGGCGACGGCTGTCACGGTGATGTCATCAGTTTTCTTCAACAAAGTTGGATTCTCCATCAACCAATCTCCAACTCAGCCAGGTTTACCAACACTGCCTCCAGATATTCTAGGGCCGATACAATATAAAATCAAAAAGGGCATCATGTGGGCTTTCATTAGCATTTTGCCGTTTATGTGGCTTTGCGTAGCAGCTGCCGCCTGCTTGGGCAACGTCAAGATTACAAGGAAGAGGAAGGTAGACTCTGAGGGACATGTGGATTTCTCTGAGAACACGACCGAGGGGGCGTTCATACCTGCTTTGTTGAGGAGAAGATTGGGTAGGCAGAAGCCAGAAAATGGGAACAATGTGGCTGCGCAAGTGGATGAAAAGAAGACACGAGAGCAAGTTCAGGTTACTGTTGCGAACGATGCCCAGGTTTCAGGAAAGCGTGCCTAATTTTGATGTATTTGGTTGGTTGCTTCGGTTCGTCGACTTCTTGCTGCAAAAACGGCGCCGAATCGTCATGATTAATGAAGCCCTTCCCATTCATCAAGAGACTACCTCCATTAACCTCCCGTGTGCCACAAAAAGCACACCATGACGCCGTGAATTATCAATCATCAATCATCAAGAAAAGAAGCCATCTCCCATTCTCGGCTTTGCCCTTTCCCAAGCACCCCAAGCACTCTCAAACATCAATAGCGTGTACCATAGTGCTGAGGAGCATACGCTACCGGGCGCCCACCATACTGTACCCGATCACTAAAGATTAGTGGAGCCTCTGGTCCGATCGGGATCCCCTTCTTGCGTTGATCCTTGCGGTGATAGTACACGAAGATGATATAGAACGCATGGAAGTGACCTGGAATGAACCTGCAATTTTTCTGTGTCAACCAGCTCTCGCCTTTGAAAGGAAAGTGAGTGATAGAGACATACCCGAGGAATGTAAGCAACAGATTTACGAGTAAATCGGCACCGCAGCCTGCTACGATGAAGACTCCTAATGGCGGGACTATATTATCATATTAGCGCCATTGCGACTTTGAGATGAAGGGCAACGAACTGAAGATCGTGATCAAGATCAAACAGACAAGTCCCATAAAACCCATGGCTCGTTATGTAAGACTTGTCGCTTAAATAGGGGAGTGGATCGTGAAACTCTAGTATCTCCGCGTGAGAGAGTTTGCAAGAAGGTTGGTGTTGGGTTTTGTGCGCGAAGTTGAGTGTGTTTGAATTTGTCGAGAGATGTGAGATAAGGTCGTGTGAGACTGGGTTGAAGTGTTCGCCTTCGATGGTGTGCATCATCGGTCAGACGACTATGGTGCAGCTGCTCACACCACTACCACGTGACCGTCTGGAAGGCAACCATGTTCTGGTACTCGATGAATGTTAAGGCCCTCGAAAGTATTCAATGGTGGGAATCCATTTCAGCTCTTTTGGGAAGTTATTCAAAGATAATGGGTTCACTTGGTATTAGATCATTGGATCCCAACCCATTGGAAACTACAAGTGTAGAAACGATCCTCTTTCAATACAGCCGGTTTTTAAGTTTTGAGTGTATCTCGAAATTACCTTCAAACCGACTTCATGCTCACCTTCGCGCACAGTGCACTTCTCAAATAATGACAAAACTTATTCAGTGAAAATTTACACTACGCAGACTTGAATGAAGAGCTTCTCACGCCATCAAAGAAATTGAATTTGGCTTGTTCATGGTGCTTCGGGTGTATCAACGAATTAGGACCGTTTTTCTAAGGATTTATTGCACATCGGCTTAACTCTAGTACATTGAGACGGTCCTAGTATCATCTCAAGGTGAATTCGGATCAATAGTTTGTTGCACATCAGCTCAATGTTCCAAGAATCCTGGCACATCGGGATTGTTGTTTCATAATGTGGGGAGTGAATCTTGCAGGTTGAGATATGTTGCACATCGACTCGAGTGTCCTAAATTGTTCTTGGACAATGAGGCTCTTTCGAGGCAACTTTGTTGGGTTTAGAGCCAAAAACTTGTATAAGTAGTCGCATCAGACTTTATCATAGGTAACAGACCAGAGCAGAAAACTTATGGCTAGCAGAAAAGACTCCTAACACTTTGCGTGCTGTGTCTGCCTCTCATAAAATGCAATGCGGATTCCTTGATCAGCAGGATGTTAGGAGAAAGCCGTGCGAATATGTTCTACGAGGCTATTCAACGCTCTCTATGGATGACTTCCATCAGAATACAGAATGAGTCCAAGTACAATAAATTATCCAAATCCACTAAGATTCAAAGTCCGCCGGATATCTTTCGCGCCTCCTAGGGTTGAAAGGCGGGAGGCCATCAAAAACTACATACTATGCCATACGTTGTACCAGAGCTTGTTCAAAGTTATGGGAATTGACAACGCCAATCCTCCAGAACAAAAAGGATTCGGAGTGATGCTGATGGCTGTGTTTGTACCTAGGTCACAATTCAAGAATAAACGAGGCCTGGGTACGATTTGATGATTTGCTAGTATAAACGAACCACGCAGCAAAGCAGAGACAATCGGAAAGACCCAGGCAAAGAAAAGCGTCAAATTCCCCAAAATTTCCTCACACGCCAGCCAAGTCGACCGCTTGACATCGCCTTCCACCACCCATTACATATCTATCCCCCAATGCGTGGTGTGTATTGTATGTGCCCAGATCCGGAAGGACAGTAAGCGAAGGGAGTAATGCAGAGGAAGTCGCTCCGAATCGATCTAATGCGCAGAGGGAAAGAAAACCTGTCGTCCCGTTCGTAGCAACACTGCATAGGAGAAAATTATCTAACAGCAACCCCCGGCCGATCCCGACTGCACACCTTGTCCACCACCGACCTGTACCGTTGGCTTGTTATTTGCAGTTGTAGTTCCCATCCTCTCTTTGATCTGGCGTGCCATCGTTAGGAAAGCTTGCTCAACGTTGCTGGCGTTTTTGGCGGAGGTCTCGAGAAATGGGATGCCGAGGCTGTCAGCGAATTCCTGCAAGTGAACTCATATCAGTCATCCTTCTAGGCTACGGCATGGTTCAAAGTCCTCATGTGATACTGAACAGGTGATGCTGAGCATGTGATAGGGCATACCTTCGCAACTGTGTACTCCACAACCTTCTTGTCTGACATATCGCTCTTGTTGCCTACGAGCAACTTGTTGACGCCTTCTGTAGCATATCTATCGATCTCTTGTAGCCATTGCTTAACATTGTTGAAGGAGTCCATATCGGTGACATCGTAAACGACGCAGATTCCGTGAGCACCTCTATAGTACGAGGATGTGATCGTCCGGAAGCGTTCTTGTCCAGCAGTGTCCCACTATGTTTCCATTAGCACTTGTCCGTGCTCAGTATATGCGTAGTCGAGCCCTTACAATTTGCAACTTCACGGTCTTCCCATCCAGCTCGATCGTTCGGATTTTCTGCCTAGTTGTCAGCTTCAGCCTCCAGACGCCCAAATTCCAAGACGTACGAAATCAACACCGATAGTTGAGATATAGCTCTCCGTGTACGTGTCATCTGCGAATCGCAACAGCAAGCAGGACTTTCCAACACCGGAGTCTCCGATAAGAAGGAGCTTGAAGAGGTAATCGTATCTGCCCAGATCGTGAGTAATGTAATTATAGGTTTCGGGGAGAGGATGGTAGCTGCTGGCGCCCATGTACTTCTGATCGAAGGCCATGGTGGGGAAGATGAACTCTAAAGCATGGAATAGTCAGTAAATGTGTTGTGCTGGACGGCTGAGGCGATCGATGGAGGATGACGTTGTTGAAGGGGACTCACTACTCGGGATTCATGGTTGCAGTTGGAGCTTTGTTCAGTAAAAAGTTGATGTGTGACGTGGATGCCGGAGATGGGAGGTGCGATGTGGTGTGTTTGGTTTCTTTGGAGATGAGGAGAACCACACGTATCGCGACGTCTTTCAACGACGTCTTAAGATGGCCGCCTCGCTCCTTCCAAGGGCTCGGCTAATGAAGCACGTGATGAAACAACTTCCTGGTTCGTGAGGCATCAGCTCGGCGGCCATGGGACAAGTATTCTTTGTTGAAAGGTTCTAAAAGTATATCGCTAACACTCAGCTGCCTCTCATTTCAATTTGAGCAACTTAAATGGAGTCACTGTGTTCCTGGAGAGCAATAGGCATTTCTGGGGTGACCAAACGGCTTGAACGCTAATCGATAAGGAGGAAAGCTTCCCAGGTACTGGGTTCACGGGAACTCAATCTCAATTAACAGCTCAACCGCCACGCAGACCTCACCTCGCACTCCCAACTTCGATGTCTTAATGTCTTGATGTCTTTTGAGGCTGAATTCAACCATCCAGGCTGATGTCGACGCCTTGCAGCCTTTTGCGCTCCGCTTCACACAATGTACCCAAAACCCCCTCCATCACCCTGAGCTGTCGCCCCCGATGTACCGCAAGAAACCCAGCAAATGCGTCTTCAAGGTACCTGGCAACAGTTAACCCAGGACCAAAAGTCCTCCCTGATGTTTGCTTTACCGGATCCGCACCGCTTCGAAATGTGCCCTTTGAGAATATCTTTGAACCTCGCAAACCCGATGAACGGACTGTCAAACTGGGAAAAAGTAAGCAATCCTCTCTCTCCTCTCCGATTTACCGGCTAACAAATAATCCAGCGCTGAGTATCCTCCAGGAGCGCATGCCAACTCTATTACAGTCTCCCCTCCCACAAGAGATCCTCTCCCCGCAAATAACGCTCCACCTATTTCCTTCTACACATCCACACCTTCCGCAAGTCACCGGACGAGTGGCCTACTCTGCTGCCTTGTGGACCTCCCCAATCGCATGGGGGCGTGTGCCTCTCGTTGGCAATGTCAAGCTGGAAATCTTGTCGGAACGAATGGTCAAACACTCTGGCCTCTCAAAATCTAGCAGGCCAGAACAACTCATTGTTCGATGGCGCACAATTGGCAAGACACGAGGGCAGGGCACTGGAGGTCTTTATAAGGGTATTGGTGCAAGTGATAATGTGGATAAGATTACGGAATGGCTTGGTGGTGGAAAGGGAGAGGATGATAGCAAGGAGTTTACTGGATTGTTCCTCTTTGAGTTTGACGAGGAGGGAAGAATCGTTAGTCATACGATCGAGCATGTACAGGAGGGTGGTAATTGGGAGAAAGGGGTTGGAGCGAGAGTTGTGGGCTTGACAGATTGGCTGCTAGGCGCTATGAAGAAGAACGGGAGGGGAGAAGGAACGCCTTGTCCTGCATTCTGGGTTGATGATGGTATGAGAGGCGAGAGCAGGGGCCGGAGGTAGAGATTTCTTGAGAGAATCACTGCAATGCCATTGATCTACGGCGTTGAGGTCAGTCATGGTGGGAGTTTCAGGTTGGACTTGTATAAATTCGCTCTAAAGATACCGAACATAAACACCCCTCTGACGAAGCAACAGAAAATGATACCCATCTCAACACGTTCGGTCAGGCATGGCGCTGAGATTTAAGTAATGCCTTTACAGGAGTGTCACACCTAAAACCAAGTGGTTACAAGAAACTTGCTTCATTCCCTACAAGTTCAGCCCTCTCAAGAAACAATTGGCTTGGAAGGAGCGATGCCTCAAAATTCCATTATTAGTATTGGATGAGAAGTTCTGAACGCAGAGTAGGTGTATATCGTCTCGCTGCCCTGGGAACGGAGAGATATCAATCAGCCTACACGAGATCTACAGGAAAAGCTTTGGATACAAATACAACTGCGGCACAGACATTGTACGAGGTTGCAATGCAAGAACAGTCTCCCCAAGCCTGGGCTGCCGCTCATGTTTCATTTACTGCCTATCAATCGGAAAGTCTCCGAATATACAGAGATCTATGGACCAGCTTTGGCTCAGTTAGCATGGGTAAGGACATTCTGATCACTGAATCGAGTGTCCTTCTCTTGACCGCTATCCATGGTCGCCGCTGCTGACTATCCTTAATTCTTTTGGAGCACAGATTCTAGCTGCGATTGCTATGCCATTAATGCCTTTATGGAGACGATCTGGCACATCTGAGCAGGCAAACCTGCATTGGGCTGTATTTCGAGTTGTAGTTATGCACGTATTGTATTATACAATGATTAGTCTAGAGGAAACAATGTAAGCTAGGTTACTACGACGGCAGCTTATGCTTTATCGGATATTTTGCCCTCGATTCATGATGAGCGCAATTGTGGTACTGGTGGTAGACCTGATGAGCATTGTAGTCACTCTCGATGGCGCTCAGTTGGGCCTGTTGGCTGAATAGAAACCACGGCTTCTTCACCAGCCTTACCTGCCGCCATTTCAAAAGCTCGTGGAAGGGGGGGTATCTCAGAGTGTCATACCAGAGCCTCGAGGGATTCTCTAAAACAAAATTTGGAAGTGTTTGTCCCATGGAATGCCTTCTCAGTCGCCTAATCACTCTGCGCCGACCTAGCCCCTGAAGGCCTCGCTTGGCGTTTCCGGCTCCCCTTTCTAACCGAAGACCTCACAAGCACATTTTCACAAAGAGATGAATAAATGATATCAGCAACGCTCTATCTTAATGCATAGATTAGCTCCTATCTTACAGAAATGATTGCGCTACCCGAAGCTATGATTCTGAACTAAAGTCGCCCTTTTAAGTAATGCCCCATTAACACACCCCAAAACAGAAAAATGTTACAATAGAGTGACCACATAAGTTTCGAAATCAGACCTCAAACTCCGGAGTGCCCTACATTAAGCAAGTCCAAGCCATTTCAATGCTTTCTTCTTGTCTCTCTTCGGCGATGTAGCCGTCACCTCCGGCACAATCTTCGCCATCGCCCTTCCAAGAATCATCTTATCATACTCATCATCGTCAGAATCGTCATCTCCGATGTAGAAGTTGTTCCACTCATCTTCTGATCCCTTCTCCACTCTTCTCCGTCCCATTTCTGTTCTCGTTGTCTTGGTCGAAGCTATCGACGAGGCATACTTATGCTTTGAAACTACAGATGGTTCGTGGCTGCTTTGAGAGCCGGCCCCACTACTTCCGGTCAAGCGAGAAATTTTTGACGGGGCTCCGCGATATGTCGATGATGGATACTCCGAGTCACGATCATGGGCATCGCGGACATCTCGCGAGAAGGCAGACGACGCGGACGGTGTTGGCGGGGGTGGAGACGGTCGTTCAGGCATCGCAGGTTTGAGTTCAGGGTCGCGCTCAGGCGTATAGAAGGGAGACTTTTGCATCAAGGCCTTCCATATTCCTGACAAGAAAGCGGTGATTTCAGCGTCTGTAGCCGTGCTTAGAAGTACGAAATTGGCCTTGGAGAATAAAGACACCTTGGGTTCAATTTTGGGATATCCACCGGTGAACGAGGTTTGTTGCTTGAGACTCGTGAGAGGAGTCAATCGCGACCTACTAGAAGAGTCAAGTCGAATTTTATTTCGAGCTGCAACTGTGTCATTGGACAGAGGATTATTGCTAGATGGCGGTGTTCGTGGGCGAGACATTGAAGGGGGATCTGAAGCAAGAGAGTCCACAATGCCCGCAACCTTGAATAGGTCTGCCCCCAGCAATTTGCGAAGCTCAAATATAGTTTCGAGGTGAATCAAGGGATAATGGAGGATAAGAAATCTAGTACTGAAATTGCTTGCAAGGAAAGCTTCGATCTGCGGAATGAGCAGGGCAGCGAGCACTTTCGAATCTGATAAGTTACTCGTGGTTGATGAGCATCCACATGAGCTGGTCATGTGCATAACTTGTGCAATCAGATAGCCAATGTCGAGCGTTCCTGATCTGTTGGTACCTGGACTATCTTGTCAGCCGTCTTGTAGCCAGCAAAAATAACCTCCTCCTCCGCACTTGGAAAGTTGATGTGCTACAAATTGCTCAACTACTAAGGGGTTATTGGATTCGAAAATATTCATACCATCTCGTTTGGATCCAAGCTTGCCGATCTGACCTGAAATCTGCAAGAAGAAGTCTCGCTTCACACCATCCTCGCATCCTAGTGCAAGTATTTGATCAACAGTTCTACCCTCATTTCCAATGCTTGAGTGCTCATCGTTTCTGAACACGGGCTTCCAGAGTCTCTCTGCCTCGGGTGAAACTGGATAGAAGTGTTGACTGTATTCTCCAGCTGGAAAATGCGCGCTAAGCATCTGTCTGAGGGAGTTTTGCACATTGATGGCGTTTCTAGCTTTGACGGGAGAGAAGTTGAAGAGTTTCTCGGCATTATTCTGCATTGGCGACGACGTCAAGGTGGGAGTTGGAGGAGCATCACCGTTGACGACTTTCAATTGTTTGTCTTGTGGGCACCGCCGTTTGATATCTGGCGGATAGTCATCATGCGACGCATAAAGATCGAAGCCTGGTTCTTTGGCATAATCGACTTTGTCTGTTGCTTCTAACAGATGCGATGGAGGTCGAAGTATGCTACGGTGCTGCAGGCTTGCAGCTGACATCGGACTTGCTGGGGAATCGTAATCTTCCGAGAATGGTGAAGGAGGAGCTGATTTTGAGTCTTCATGGTATGTTAGAATATTAGGACTTCCGAGAGCTAAGGGTATTGCTGGATAAGTCCCGTCTTTGGCTGTGCGTATAACAGATTCCAAAATGTCATGTGGCTGGCCATCAAAGAGCTGAAGAATGAAGTCTTCTCTTACCGGGAAAACAGGTATTAATGGCTTTATTTCCCATGTATCTTCCGTTTTCCTAACGTTCTCCATTGCATCTCCGGCATCTGTCCCTCGGTCGATAAATATCCGTGGGCCTTGCAAGGAAGCCGATGATGAATTTAATGATCCAACCGAAGTGGGTGACTTTCTGATTGTGGTCTCGGAAGCCTTCACAAATGTTGTTCTTGGAAGCTTCGTAAAGCTATCGTGAAAAGATTGGGACATGCCCTCTGACGTCCCCGGCCTCTTTCTCAGGTGATAGGCAGATGTTGTATGCTTTAGTATTCCAGGGCTTAAAGGAGGCTCCAGAAATCTAGAATTGCTTGGATAAAATCTGTCAACGGATTGTGCTCGTCGTGGCGCTGTTGGAGATGCGGAGGCCATATCTACCAGACATGCCTCCCCATACACAACGGCTGGTGTTGGTGGACCACCTGACAGGAAAGAGGCCTCTCCGGGTGAAGCAATGTCAGCGAAAGGATCGTATTCTGTATCTTCGTACTGGGAGCCAAAGGTTCCACGCTTTTGTAGTACATCGCGCGGGGGCACTTCCAACACAGTTCGCCGTATCTTGTCGCCATGTTCAGTCGTGAAATGGTCTTGTCTAGGGGCTGGGATGTCTTCTGCACTCTGTGTCACCCCCATCGCGTGCGCTGGAGAAGATCCCAGATCCTCAGTCAACTGCTTGTTGGCAGTTCCTAATTTGAGGCATTCGGCAGCCTTCATGAATTTCTGGCGTGGACTTTCCACCTCTTTCATCTTTTCCGTCTCATGATTTATTGCCTTGCTTTCCGTTTGCCCATTATGGTCAATCACATCCTTCATCAGTGCCAGTACCCCGTTCTTGACCGCCTCGTTGAAGACATTCTCCGCCGCGCTCATATTCCCCCCCGTGTGTTGGCATATCCTTGAAATGCATCTACTCCGCGCACTGACACTGCCGCCGTTCATGAAGACAAGTCTTGGATGAGCGCTGGTCCCAGTTCTCAGGAAAGCCCGTGCTCTTTCGGCTCTCTCCTCGAAAGCTAAGTGAACCGCGTGCACGTACGATTGAGGATTGAAGCCCCCCTTGTCCGGGAAGTTCTCAGTTATTGAAGGAATTACCAAGAATTTCTCCGAAGGGGGAAGGAGTCGTAATTGCGTTGCCAAAATCTCTTCGTCCCCTTCCAGAGCTATCAACTTTCCGTAGACCACATCCTGCTCCCGTTTCGTCTCTGAGACGGCCATAACTGTTTGCTAACGGTTTCTGCGGTACCAGCAGTAGCTAATCAAGGTTTGAGCCAAGGAGATATGATATACCAGGCGCTTTATGTACACCTTTGGTCAGCGACACATATTGAACAACGAAGGGCAGAATCATCAATTGGGAGGGCCTGTTCTCCTTAGGCGCAGAGAGAACTTTCGATGTGAAAAAGAGTAGAAGCCGGAAACAAGCAAGCATCGTGGGAGCACTCCACGGTGGGTCTCGATCATCCCTCAGTTTACCAAGTACCAATGTTCAGTGACGCTATCTCATGTCCAGCCCGGCGGCAGCCAGCATGACGCCAACCAGTGGGACTGGAGAGAGCATTAAACTAGGCAGTTTAGATGTGATAGTGCACAAATGGCCATAAAGCGTGCATAACTTGGTCAACACGAACTCTTAGTGCTCGCGAAACAGGTTCGGCATGGTGGAATGAACACTTCTAGCCACCTCCAAGCACCTTGCTCTCGAAAACATGATTGACGGGTCTGGCAGTGAAACAACTGCTGGAGTGTATCTATTTGTGATATTGACAGCTCTGCCCGAGAGGTGGAAAGGTATAGATTCAACTATGAACCCACCCCACTCCCTTCTCCCACCGACCCTGAAGTCGTGAAGGTCTGATCCGATACTTTAAGGATAACCACGCACGACTTTTCGGAAGTTGTACTAGAACCTCCCGCTAGCTAGTAATAGTTTCGAAAGCCCGCTGCAGAACGGCAGGGAGCATCCAGTGACCCTCGTAGATATGCACGAAGTGTTGGCATTGGCGAGCTATAAATTAGTAGATTGTCGGGACCCAGCAGTGACCTTTGGGGCGGCGATCATTCCAAACTCAATTCAGCAAGCTGAAATCCACCTGATCAAGTCCGAGCGAATAAGTAGTGGCAGGTGAACTTGATAAAATGGATAAGATATGATCAAGATTCAAGATAAGTGGCATGAAAGGATTTTGGCTTTCGCTGCAATATCGCTGGAGTATGTGATCAATCCCTCGAAGCATGGCTTGCTTGAGGCTGAGATGTGACACATCATCCTCATGATTAAAAGCTTGCGACCCTTCATAGAACCTGAATAGATCCAGGGCCAGAGTACCCCTTTCCGTGGCGCGAGCTGTGGCTTCAGGCTACGGGGGATTTTGCTGGCAGGATGCCCATGGAGAAGTCTCGGCGAGAGCCAGGCTTCCGTGTGGATCGTATATGGGCCAGAGCGTCTGCCGTGTGCAGCTATCAAAGACATCATAAGTCGAGGGGTTTAGAGTTAGATCCTAAACTATATCGCAGCTTCAGGGGAGAGCTCAACATAGCTAGAATACACATAGGAATATTGGGGCGGCTGGGAATCTTGTTCGATTCGTCGCGAGAAATCTCTTGTTTGCTACTTCTCGGGAACTGGCACCATCGCTGCGAGGTCCTGCAGACTGTATGAGTATTGGTGGGTACCTGCAGGAACAAGGACTCGAACTTGCAAGACTTCCGGTATAGGCCCATATGATTTCTACCTGGGATCCATGGTCCAGAAAGCTGAAAGAAATGAAATGGAAGTGAAGGGTTGCATGCTGCAAGGCTTCATGTCAGGAAGCACCTGAATCGACAAGTACAAGAGTGGCCTGGATCTCAAGCAGCCTTCTGGATGGGTATAAGATGTACCGTTCTTTGAAAATAAGCCCATTTCCAAGGCGTACAGCCCCAAAGCGATCTCTTGATCACACCAAAATCGGCCCAAAGTCGTTTGAAAACCGTGGAGAAACCCAGTTGTCCGAAATAGAATTTCGCACTATAGCGTTAGCTGCTCATGAGAGTAGATTATCAAGGATGTCCTGGCGATCCGAAATTAGAAGCTCTTTAAAAATATCTTAATTATTCAGGTACAAGTCAATTTTCTGTTCGTGAGACAGCGAGGCGCTTGAGAAAACAGATGGGCCCTTACCTATGTGCGTAGTTTCTCTGTGGCTTTAAGATATGGCTGAAACGTAGGGCGTGGTGCCACACCCCTGAAACTTCCCAGTCCGTCTCAATCTGGATTCGAGACTTTGAGTACTGGTATTGATGGCTCAAAGAGGCGATGCTGTAGCAAGAAAGAACATAGCACTAACCGCTCCATGTACTGAGTTTGAAATGGTTTTTCTTACGTCAACTTGACAATCAGTCCTCGTCCGACCCCATCAACTCGGCCAATTCAGCTTCCTCCTCCGCCGTTAAAAGACTTCCCTTCGGCTTCGCCTTCTCCTCTTTAACCACGCCTTTCAATCTCTCCTCCTGTTCTTTCTTTGCCTTCTCCAGATCCGTTTTTCCGAGTCCCCAAGTTCTGATAGTGCCGTCAATGCTGACGCTGACCACCTTTTTCTCTTCATCCATCACTACTAGTGCGGTAACCTCTTCATAATGGCCATCGTATACATGCCACAGTTTTCCAGTCGCTTTGTCCCACACCTTAATATCTTCATCTCTGCCAGCGGTTATGACCCAATCGGTAGTGACTGCAACTGCTCTAACGTAGTCCCCATGTCCATATGTTTCTTCCGTGGTCCAATTCCTTGCTCTTGATAAGCACTTTGCTGTGCCATCTGCGCTTGCAGTCCAGAGATCAGCATCTTCATCGTCACCAGAGAACAGGACCCTGTAAACGCTCGTCTCGTGCTCGAGAATCGTATCCCTGATCGGCTGCCCTCGCAAATGAGCAGCTTGCGCAGTATCCAAGATCTGGGACGCGGAAGTGAGACTTATTCGCCATCTCCGGATCTGCGGGTCACTGCTTGAGGATACCAGGACGATCTCAGACTCCATAGAGTCTTCAGGGTCCAAAACAAGATCTTGAACGGCCATCATGGTGTCGGTTTTGTCTCGAAGGGTGTGTAGACGATCACCAGTTGCTGTATCCCAAACAATAATTTTCGAGTCTGCACCACCCGAGATGAGGAGCTAGAGGATGCGAATTAGCACCGCGCTCGGGCGTGTCTGGAAGAGAACTTGCATCCTTCCCGTCTATCTTCGCACAGATGATAGCCTTCACGAAATCTGAATGGCCTTTATATCTTCTTCCCGTAGCACGAGTTTCTCTGTCCCAGCTCCAAATATCCTTATCCCAACATCCTGCAAACAGGGTGGCTCCTCCATGCCCACCAACAGCTACTGATGTGACTGGAGCAATTGGACCTCTGTAAACCGTCTTTGAGTCTCTATTCTACACAACCAGGTTAGACGATGTTCCTTTATGTTCACAATATTGCTCTTACCTACTTCGATATTAACCTTCCTGACGCAGCCCGCGCTCTCTGCGATGTAAATGCATGCTGACGAGAAGGGGTCAGGAATGGCGTTGAGGATTTTGGACTGGAGAGTTATGGGATTGCCATTCTTGTTCCCAGACTTTGCAGCTCTGCGAGCTCGGGTCGACTCGGAAGCATCAGTCTGGAAGAAGTGACCCGGGTCTGTTGATCGAGACATGTCGGCCTTAACTTGGTGTTGCAAAATCCAGCAGCCTCGTAGTGGGGGTGTTTTGTGCAACCTACGCTAGACAAGGGTCAACGTTCAGGGGATCGCGTAAAGTGAAGACGCGTACAGCGCGTCTCTCCGAAACTTTGACTTCCAACGATATCACTACCATTAGGAAATTCGACAATGGCGACAACAACGCAAGTCCGCCTGCGAGGCAGACCTGCTCATACAAGGGGGCCAACCTTCCTCTCATATACCCCAGATGGAACAAAGTTGATTACTGTCGGCTCGAACAATACCACGCGTGTCTACAAGACTGGATTCGATGGGGAGCCTACAAATATCGACGACTGCCCCGAACAAAACACTGGCGTGGCTTCAACAGTCAGTACGTTCAATTAACGCTTCAAACTATGCTAATTGTAGTTTCAGGACGAGTTTTTTGTTATTGGCTCCGAAGATGGAAATGTCAGCAAGTTTTCGCTCGAGACCATGTCCTACGAGAAATATCTCACTCGTTGTTCTCTTCCAATTCGGGATGTCACCTTGTCCCCTGATGGAAAATGGTGTGCCGTTTCAAGTGACGAATTGGTCGTCAAGATCATTAGAACGAATGATACGAGCGTAGTAATGTCCTTACGAGAGCAACCCAAGCCCGTCAAACACCTGTCCTTCGATCCCAGCAGCAAGTATATTGCATTGTCATGTACAGATGGATTGATATATGTCTACTCTCTCGTCAACGATGAGCCAGAGCTCGTTCGGAAGATCGATGGCCTAATCCGGACACTGGAAACTGAGGATGAAGTTAGCTCAAAAGTCGTGTGGCACCCAGATGGCCGCGCCTTTGCGGCACCTACAGCAACGCGGGATATTCAGGTCATGTCCCGAGGAGACTGGGAAAACCAAAGGGCCTTCACAAGCGGCCACAATGGAGATATAACAGCGCTCGCATGGTCCCCGAATGGAGCGATGCTAGCATCCGCTGCGAAAGATGGGAAAGTTCTCTTGTGGGAAACGAAGACTCAGAAGATTCTCGTAACATATGACTATGCGGATGTAACAGACATAGCGTGGCACCCAACGAAGAATCTCTTTTCCTTTACCAATACGGAAGGCTGGGTCTATATCTACAACGATTTCGTGCCTCAAGAGCACACTCACCTGCTCAAACTTCCTCTGCAACCTGCCCCTTTTATCCATGATCCTCTCACTGAGATATCAGCCAATTCCCGGAGGGCCGTTCCCAATGGCCTCAAGGATATTCCGAATCGTGGCGTTCGACGAGGAACTCCGGACAGCCTGGATGATATCCTTGGCTCGGATATCATGGGCGATGAGGATGATTTCGTAGTCGACGACGATGGTGCTGGTTATGCACTGGGATTGAACGGAAATGGCAAGAGACCAAATGGCATTGCAGACCCCTACGATGGTCCATTAAACAAGCGTCGTACTCAAACTTGGGAACCACAAATCCATGACTCGTTTCAGCCAGGCTCGACGCCATGGC
This sequence comes from Stipitochalara longipes BDJ, assembly GCA_009732865.1. Taxonomy (NCBI): domain Eukaryota; kingdom Fungi; phylum Ascomycota; class Leotiomycetes; order Helotiales; family Hamatocanthoscyphaceae; genus Stipitochalara; species Stipitochalara longipes. The sequence goes on along the minus strand of ML769337.1, from coordinate 559,136 downwards.
GAGGAAACAGGAAATATCTTTGCCTCAACCTCATCGGCTTTGTCTGGACTGTGGACCAAGACACACACAACACTATCACAGTGGAGTTCTATGACCACGAATTCCACCGCGACTTCCACTTCACTGACACTTTCCTGTACGACAAAGCCTGTCTCAACGAGAACGGAACTCTATTTTCCTGTCCTGCCAATGACGATACACCGGCAACCCTATTCTACCGTCCCCACGAGACTTGGACCGCTCGTGCAGATTGGCGTACCCAGTTGCCAAAGGGCGAAGAGGTCACCGCTATCTCCCTCAGTGATTCATTCATCACCGTCACCACGACTGCCAATTATGTCAGAATATACACTCTGTTCGGAATACCTTACCGAGTGTACAGGCAAAAGAGTAGCCCAACCGTCACATGTGCAAGCTGGCGAGACTATGTCTTGACTTTGGGTAATGGACCTATTGGTGCAGATGGGAATACGAAGCTCCTTTACACCATTCAGAACATCAAAAGAGACGAGATCTGCCAAAGCGAAGACGTCGTTGCTCTACCAGAAGGAGAGACCATTAAGAGTGTTTTCTTCTCTGACAATGGAGTAAGCAACCAATATCCCCAAACTCTAACTGATATCTAACATCTCAGGATCCATGTATCTACGATTCAACCGGAACGCTCCTCACTCTCCTCCACTGGCGCACACCCTCCCAAGCAACTTGGATCCCCCTCCTCGACACCAAGCTCCTCTCCCGCCTCGCTTCCGGTCGTAAAACAGAAACCTACTTTCCCGTCGCGGTAGCAGACAACAAATTCCACTGTATCATTCTCAAAGGGGGTGATCAGTATCCCTATTTCCCGCGCCCCTTACTCTCAGAATTTGATTTCCAGATCCCGCTGTCATCGAAACCAAAAGCTGATAGCGGAGATGACGAAGAGGCTGAAGCGGAGAACGAGGGTGATGAACTTGGCAAGTTGGAAAGCGAGTTCGTGCTTAAAAGTCTCTTAACTGCTCAGCAGCAGGATCTGATGGATTTCACTAAGAGCTCGCATAGTCAGCGGACGGCGCTGGCGAGAATGGAGGTTGAGATTGATAAGACATTGCTGCAGATGATGGCCGTGGAGTGTAGAGAGGGCGAAGAGAGAGGCATGCGGGCTTTGGAGATGGTGACTTTATTACGGGATAGAACTGGCCGGATGATCGAAGCGGCTGGTAAGGTTGCTGAGCGGTATGGAAGGAATGTGCTTGGGGAGAAGATCAGAGAGGTTGGCGAGATGCGGTTGAGTGCGATGGAGGAGGATTAGGCGCATAGGGTGAATTGCAGGATATATGACGGCGTTTGTGTGTACATCAGGTTGGGTCATGTCATGAGATAGCATAATGAAGCGACGGGTTGATCTTCCCATATTCAACAGCCCCTGAACTCCTCAAGCAACATCTCTCATATCTTCTATTATCGAAGTCCGAGATTTGAACGCTGGATCGATCAACAGTACCTGAGATTTATACTGCCATATCATAGAATGTACCAAATTTCTCAGTAAATTGTGGACCAGTTTTGTTTCATCTGACAGTAACTTTCATGAGTAATCATTCATCTCTGTTGATCTAAGATACTTGTATCCAGACTTATTTTCTTATCATCTGAAATTGGCTCTTACGGCAAGTGAATAAGACATTCTAAAATAACTTTCATCTTGAGTTAGTAACATATTCATCTAAACATAACTTTTATGCCAAGTAATTCATTCAATATTTTATTAGACAAGAGCTTTCGTCTCAATTATTTACCCTGTTTATTCGAAAGCAGTTTCATCTTAGGTGACTACTAACCCCATTCCACTTTCCCCCTTTATCTCAAACTAGCTTTCCATTCCAGTGAATATTCCACTCACTTGAAAAAAAGTCTTCATCCTGAATGATTGGCTCAGTAGATAAGTGATAGTAGAAGCCAGACTGACAGCCTAATCTAACATAAACCCTTTGGTTTTCGCTCTCGTGGCTAAGAGCAGTTTATATAGCAGCGTGACACGCTCAAGCACATGGTCTCCATAGTGTAGACATCAATTATGACATTTGTGTTAGTAAGGAGAAGGCTACCCGCAGGTACCTTCAACACGGGTCAAGGGTTAGCAAGATAAAACATCAATCGTTATCACTTCCTTCTGTCTAACGGGGGGTTGAAACTTCGAAACAAATTTGAAATCCTCCTCTAATACCAGCTATAGTTATTAGCAAAACACTCTTGAAAATAAAACGTTATCATACGCAAAAAGCCAGTGGGTGAAAAGAGTTACTTGAATCGAAATTAATTACAATGTCTGGAACGCAAACGCAGAAATATATATACTCTCGGCATCTCTATAAAGTCTCTTCTCCGCTAAACCTTAATTCCCAGCTCATTGCCAATGATAACAGCTGCCTTTTCGCCAACCGCCAAGGCCGTATTATTGGTATTAGCACCAACATTCTCCGGCACAATGCTGAGATCGGCGACCTTCAAGCCATTTGTGCCGTATACGGAAAGATTCTTATCAACCACGCCGCCCTTTTCTTTCGGTTTCATTGCACAGGTACCGAGAGAGTGCCAGGTCGTATTCAGATTGCCTCGAATCCAATCCTCGATCGCTTCGTCGTCCTCCTTGCTGTATTCGATGTCTTTCAATTCACCATTTGTATGATTGCCGCTGGTAAGAGAGGCTTTTGAACCGGACGCGAACTTCGGGTGACCAAGCTCTAGCTCTCCGTTATAATATGGGAGGCGCCTTGCGATCTCGCGAGACATCTTGTAGGCCCAAAGCTGCTTCTTCAAATCTGATGGATGGTTGAGGAAGCCAGTGTCAACTACCATCAAATTAGTATGATACTTTTCCCGACGCCCAAAAAAAAAACCTCAAGGCTGAGAAGCCTAGATCCCAGTACAAGTACTCATGCCGCTTTTGGTGAAGCTCCCGCGTTTAGAGATCTCATGGAAGGAAACAGCAAACTGATATGAGAATGGGGGACAAACACGTATATCCATTTAGCACATCTTCCTTGTCAGTGATATGAATCTTTCCACGACTATAAGGATAAGCGGTGTAAGCTCCCATCGTGATGTATTGTCCTGGTAGAAATAGAACGTCAGCAGCGGTATGATGAAATTAGATTTCAAAAGACGAGGCACAGTAAAAAAATTCCAATGGTTCACCTGGATCAACGAGGGACGGATCAGCCAGGAAAGCATTTACAACTCCACAGAGCATCAGAGGACGAGTAGGGAATGGTTTGAAGTCATTATCCCAGTCTCGCTTGAAATCGGGTCCGAGAGCCTGGACCATTGGTCAGCATTCATGTCTCTACACCATGTTAAGCACTATCACTTGCCTCGATCTCTTTATCTGACGGTCTCAGCTTGGCACATATATCGATACCGTTCCATCCGAGTTGAGGATCTTTCTCTCCAAGTGCTTTCATGAAATCCTTACGTCCACTCAAAATGCCATCCAGTGTTTCCTCGTCGTTCAGACTCTTCGTCCTGTAAGGATAGAGCAGAAGATGATGGTCTTGATATTCCTCGCCGACGCCCTGAAATAACCGTTGTGAGTGACTGAATGACCGATTACTAATGGCCGCCATTTCGAATACTTACAGGCACATCAGCGACCACGGAAACGCCTACTTTTTTCAAGATATCGGGATTTCCAACGCCGGATCTCTCGAGGATTTGTGGGCTTCCAAGAGCACCTGCTGTGATAACCACAAGCTTGTTGGCCTTGATCGTCTTGTGGACGGACTTTGAAAGAGCGAGTTCAGGCTGATGATCGGCATTTGGCTTGTAATCATCGGATTAGCATGCATGACTCGTGGATCGCAAGAAGGGGCCAGGGAGCTGAGGAGCTGAGGAACTGAGGGGCTAGACTCCCAAGACAAGCACAATTACTCGTGTATCTCCCAGGCTCCGAGATCCAATACAAATAGACGGCAATTTAGTATCGAATTAAGCTTACCTTGTATTCAATGCCGATAGCGCGAGGTGGTGTTGATTCATCGAAGATCACACGGATGACTTTAGATTCGGTGAGGATGTGAAGATTGGGGTGCTTTCCGTCTTCCAAAAGGGGATGGATAAAGCGATGAGCCGCATCTTGACGTTTTCCATCCGGAGACACGTAGCGTTGCCAGTGCTGAGGTTGATTAGCCAAATTAGGGATTGAGACCTTCGTTGATACTCACAGAGAAGCCTCCAACAGCGTCAAAGTCCTGTAGGTCCTCGATCATTCGATATCCCATGCCCTCCACTGTTGTATCATACTATCAGCACCGTTTATCAAACTTACTTAGGATATTCATTTCCAGGAGAAGTTCATACCAGTTTTGGCAAATTGCAATTCGCTCTTGCCCCTGAAACCACCGTCACTGATTTGGATTGGTCCGTCCTGAATTGGACGCATCAGCCATTACACAATGACATTCACTTCATGACCTACATGACCATGCTTGCTTGGATCAGTCGCTTCACCCTTCGGGTGGTATGTCTCCAACTTATTGCAGAGAGGGATCATATCCTTTGCAGCCCACCCTTCTGTGTTCCACGAATCAAAATCGACCCCTTGAGCGCGAGTATACATCATAAAGTTGATGCTCGAGCCTCCACCAAGCATGCCTCCCATAGGGACGATGGCTTCACGGCCATTGAGATGCTTGGAGGCTTCGGATTTGTAGAACTTGGATGCATTAGGAAGACAACATAGCAGTGGGAACTGGACAGAACTCACAATTGCGGTCTTGCTGTCCGGAGCAAGATGGCTCAAATAGACGGCTGGGTTGACCACTGTAGGATCGTTGAAGTTGTTCTTTCCGCCTTCAACGAGGAGGATCTTGAGATCAGGGTTCGCCTTAGAAAGACGGCCAGCTGCTACGCCTATTGGGGGTCAATGTTGCTCAATGTACTACAAATCTCGAGCATTCAATGAGGGGAAGATGGCCCAGGAATGTACATACAAGCAGCTGTTCCGCCACCAGCAAAAATAATATCGACATCCCCGAGGGAATCGTTATAAACTGCCATGTCGAAGATCGTTAGTTGGGGGTTAAGGCAGAGAGAAGAGCAGGATGATGGGATTTTTCGTGCAGAAGAGGTAGAAGCAGTTAGATTCAAGATTCAAGAGAAGACTTGGGTTCCTGCAGTCTTATTATCAAGAACAGCTCCCTCCAGATTCAGCCAGCACTAGCCCAACCTACCCCTCCTTCCCTGCATCCGAGCAAGCACACCTGCGTAGCACTTTTCCCAAAGCACAAAAAGATAGAAGTGCCTAGCGGGGCAGTCGAATGGCACCTGCGGCTGCCCAAACACGATGTAGGCTACCCCAGAAGCGGGGGAATGGGGCCATTCGGGCCACAGATCTCCAGACTTTCCATCTTCTTGGCCGGATCGTTGCAAGCGCAGCCGGGACACACTCGAGCCACAGCTGCAGCTCCACCGCTTCTAGGAAGATGGGAACCAGGAAGGAGGAGTGCCATCAAGGAAATGGACTTGTTCGAAAAGGGCTATGAGTGCGGGGTGAACACCCGCCGAGGCTGTGCGGAACTCTGCCGCTCGGGCGATCTCAAGCACAAGGCAAGCACAAGGAAATTTTAGGGAAGAGGCCAGGAGCAGCATTTGCAGCCTTGCAGCAGCCAGCAGGCTCCCATGAGCGACCTTAATAGCTCTCGTCCAATAAGGCCAAGGCTACCACTCGCCTCCTGAGCATAAGCGGACCACTACGCGACTCTCGCCCCTACATGGCAGATGCTAGCCCGTGAGATGGTGCACAAGCACGAGTCATGCACCAAACGTGTCCAGGGAGAAATTGCTCAAGGTTGTTACTCGCGCTGTTCCTATTATTTCCTGTAACTATTCACACGTAGCGCAGCTCTTTCTTTACACCCACCAGCCCTCTAATGCCAAGCCTCGCCCACTTTCAGGTAGAGGAGTAGTAGAAAAGTCTCTTCTGAGCTGTGAATTCCACAGCAAGAATCGTCGCAAGACCGTTAATGAAAGAAAACAACCCCCAAAGAAACGCCGCCCATATATTGCCCTGACGCCATATTTGGGATGAGGAAGAGCTGCCCTTTGCGCATATGCGCAAGCTATACAGACGCCCTCCCATCTAGAACCAGTGATCCATTGTTTTTCTGTCCCTGTTCCAATAGCCCCTCTGATAAAATCAACCCAGAGCCTATTGTAACCATTGGACCATTGGGCCACAGCATTGGGGACAGCCTCAAGCAGTTGCCGATCGAGTCGTCTGTTACCCTTCATGTTTTTGTAATCCATAATTCGTCAATACATGCCAATCCATCTTAAACATCCGCCGATGCCGCCGGCGTAGCTTTTTTCAAATTCCGCATCATTTTCTCAATGATAGATGTTGAATCTGCTGGAACATCCGGGAAGTCACGAGCTTGAGACCCCTGAATCAGTGGCTGCATAGCTTGCGCTTGGCCTCGCGGTTGGCTATGGTGAACTTGGAGCCGTACATCTGGTTTCTGGAAGTATTGCTGGTGTGGGTAAAGAGGCTTGTTCTCTTGGTAGACTTGTGGCGCAGCCTGGTATTGCGGTTGAGGGAAGACGGCATGAATTGGTGATTGTGCAACGTCCGAAGGATGAGGTTGATACTGCGGCTGAGAGACAGTTGAGTAAGATGATGGTTGTGTCACCGCAGAAGACACAGGTTGGTAGTACTGTGCTGATGACGGGGGCAGGATCGGTGATTGTGCCGATGACGCCAGCTGAATTGTTTGGGATATTGGGGGTTGAGGCACGGATTGATGCATCCCTTGTTGCTGCTGTCCACCTTGTTGTGCCTGTTGAGGCATGCTCTGTTGTTGCGGCCGAGCTTGTGGAGCATGATTGTGATAGGATGTGTGTGACTGAGAGCTATCATACATAGCTGGAGCTTGTAGAATAGGTCCTTGGTATTGAGAAGGTGGAGAGTGCTGGGCAGGCTGCTGGTGATTGAACATCGAACTATACTCTTGTCGAATAGCTGGATGCAATTGAGAAGTGTCGTTCTTCTCCCACATATTCGAGGAAGTACTATTCGCCGCTGATTGCTGAACTTGTCTTTGCGGCGTTGGAGTTCCATATCCTCCATATGAGGACGGGGTGCCAACACTGTAAGATGGGCTCGGTGAAGGTTGACCCGGAGTGTATGAAGTCCTCAGATTGCTGCCATACGATATCAGGGGGTTTGATGAAGGTGTGTTAGACCCAGATTTGTTACGGAACAAAGTCTGTTGCAGATGCTTTTCAAGGCTTCCCTGATACCCATTCATGAAGCCTCCTCCAGGACGGTAAGGGCTCTTGTACTCCAGTGGAGACCTGTTGTGCTCCTTTTGCAGGTATGAATATTTTGCAAAGGGGTTTGGCCTCGAGCTTGAGGGTTGAGGTCTGCCGCTGAAAGGATTGTTTGCCTTGGGTGGTACTGGAGGTGCCTGCGTGTATGAAGGCCGATAAGGGGCCTGAAGGGGTGGAGCAAGAGGAGCACGACTTGCGGATAGTGCTGAGTAGCTGGCGGCAGGAGAAGGTTTTTGTGTATAAGGTCTAGCTGATGGAGGCGGGGATGTGGCGGCTACGGGAGAGGGATTCTGCCAAGAAGAAGCCCTAGCAGAGGATGGTGGAAGACTCGCAGTTGCAGAAGAATTATTTTGTACATACGGAGCTGCAGGATTCGGCTCAGCTGGTCGCCATCTCGGATCGGTACCGAAACTGTATGGTGTTGATCGCTGAAGGAAGTTTTGCTGAGAACGGTAAGCTTGTGCATCAACACGGTACATATCATCAGTGTTTCGAGGCTTGTATACATATGGCTTCTCTGGCCTGGAGGAGCTTGTAGCCGTAGGCAGAGATGGCCGAATCGGTGCCTTGGTTGCCGCCAAAGTATTCTGACTGAGACCCGAAGGATATGTAGCAGCATAAGACTGTCGTGGTAGCGTGGTGGATGGTTTGGGAATCGAATCCAAGAAATGACCCTTCGGGTTGTGTCGTGGTTTCGCTGGATCCTCTGTGAATTGTGCTTTCGCCTCCGTAGATGTTTTGCCGAGATAAAACCAAATCTGGTTGTCTCTCTCCAAATCTACCTTGACTTGAGCAGGGTTACGCAAGAGCTTGTGGTTCTTGAACTCAGCCCAAGTAAAGCCCTTAACGAAAGCATCATCGGCACGTGGTAAGTCGTCTGCTTGACGCTTGCTGGTGTTGAGTGATTCCTTGTCTTTAAAAGACTTCGGCATCGGCTTTGCGTTTGGCGAAGGCTTTGGTAGACGATAATGAGCAGGGTCCGGGATGAGAAGCCATTTATACTCCACCTCTACACGTTGCCTACAAAATCATCAGTTAGGGCACAATCGGTTTACGAAGTAGGAGAGTGACACATACCCTCGAGGGAGAATATCAACAAGCACCATTTGTTCACTCTTGCGATTCTCCACCACGGCACCAGCAAATATGTCACCTTTGTAGTACTGCATCTGGCAAACCTCGCCAACCTTGAGCTCCGACGCAGCCTTAAGGATACGCTCGTCGTCATCCAGAGCATCGCCATCAAACTTCTTGTCTCGCTTGGTACGATGGAAACGGCAGCTGAATTCGATACCCCATTCCTTGTATTCGGTACCATCTTCGCCGAAGACAGGAATCTCACCCTGCTCCACCAAGACCCCGGCAGCGGCAGCACAAGTGGCATGGTAAGCTCTTGTACATTTCTTCTGTGAACATTGGAAGCAAGCTCCCTTCTTCACTCGGCAGTAGTTGCACTTGAGCTCCATGCGATCCTTGTTAATGTACTTGACGTCAATGACGGTGTCCTTATCGCCAGATTCAATGGAAGTCTCGGGAATGTACAAAGCGCAAATACCATGTGCTTTCTGGCCATCCTCGGTGAGCAAAAGTGGTTCGGATGGAATGTCGTTAGGACAGAGGATACATGGTTCTCTAGTCGGTGCCCGGATGCGCACTCGGATTCTCTTGACATTGAGATTGTCGCCTTTCTCGTTCACGGGCCGCTTTCGCTTCTTACGAGGTGCTTTGATTTTCGTGTCGCCACTGCTTTCGGGCGGTGTTGGAAGGTTGTTGGGTAAGTCTTCGTCCTCTTCCTCTTCTTCTTCGTCATCGGTCTCCTCGTATTCAGTCTCCTCTCCTCTCATCTTTCTCTCGATCTCGTGCACATTGATCCATACGGAGTCTTGTGCTTGACTGCAGTCGCACTTCTTTGCTACACGACCAAATTCCAGCCAGGAATCTAAAGCGAAATTAACAGCTTCGGCACAATTATAGCCAAGATTATAACCTGAATGATATCCATAGGGAAATGTAATGACGAACTCGCCAGGATTGTGGACGATCTTGTTGACCTTAATGTTGAAATTGGCGAGCAGGTGTGTAGGTGAGATCAAGAAGGTCTTGTGACGCAAAAACTGATCACATGCTTTGGCGTCAACAGGCCAAATAGTCTTCATGGCTGCCTCAAATCGACGAGCATCTCCTTGGGAGATGCTATACCATTGCTTTGGAGCTCCGAAGTGAAGGTAGTTGATGCTGTAGAGGTCAACATCCTCGAGATGCCATGCAAAAGTTGCCTTCCACATGCCCAAATACAAGTACGCCGTGTTGACACCTGGAATCTTTGTACCTAGGACATCGAGAAGATTCTCAAGTTTGCCCAGATTCCAAGTAGTAGTTCGATCATCAAATAGTGTCCCAGGCATATCTGCGCCATAAAGAGGTGAGGCGTAGGTAAGAGTCTTCCAGTAAGCCCTCTCAAGCTCTTCACAGCGCTCTGGGCTGTAATCCTCGCCTTGCAGCTCGTACTTGAAGTCCTTGAATGCAGCTTCATCAACTGCGGCGCTTTCACTTCGGTTATTTTTGCGACGGGACGAGACAGAAATAGATTTGGGTTGCCGTCCCCCCATCCTCTTGGATGGGGTATCGCATGCATCATCTGCTTCCTCCTTAATCTGAATAGTATCATCTTCGGCTTTCATTGTTGGAGAGACTGGTGTTGGAAGACGATCAGGGGTGCTTGTTCCGCCAGATGGCTCCAGAACCGCCGACTTTCCTTTTCCCTTATTGGAACGACCAGAACCCTTCTTCTTCGAACCAGAGGATGAGGCTCCCGAGGGTTTGGTTCTTGGGACATATCGGTCTTGATTCAACCGTCGTTCTCCTCTCTTGGCAGGGGGCTGATGCTCGCTCTGCTCACACAACTGTCGCCATTGAGGAAGATTATATGACCGCTGATGCATGAAATTTGCCTGGCGATATGTTCCGCTTGTGCCCATGATGTCTTGCTTGATCGGCTCCTTGACTCGGATTGTCTTGATGGCGTCGTCGAGGCGGGGTTGGGCAGCAACCCATTCGGGAGGGGGGATAACTTTGACGATGCCAGTTCTCATTCCATAGGAGTTTATCCCACGCCTATCGTAGTCAGCACTGATTTGCGCAACTGCAGCTGCCAAAATCGAAGGGAGACTCACATGTATCGTTGGAAGTCTGCGAATTCGTCCATTGAAGGGCGAAACACGGGCACGCCACCATCGGAGTAATGGTCAGGTTTGAGGTCATGAAGTTCGTTCGTCTCCGGCTCGGGTTCCGGCTCGGGTTCCAGGTCTGGTTCGAGATCAGACAGTTCAGAGTCGCTGCCAGTGTCCTTGGGGGCGGAGTTGGAGTCTGGTGGAGAATGGAGGCCCACAGGCTCGCTCTCCGTGACCACCACAGCCATCGCATCGGTCGACATGCCTAGGAGCACCGCATAAGATCGAGTATTGGATGTCGGTGCTGCGCAATAATCGTCGAGGGGGGATTGTGGGTTGAGGTCGGGGGTCGGGGGCGAGAGGGAAAGCTGGGGCTGCGAACGAGCGATTTGCGAGAGAAGACTCGCAGCGATTGTCGAGACGTCGCTGGTAATTGAGCGCAAGCTGGACGCATGCAAGAAGGTGTCGAAGACGTTGGGCAGCAGGGAGAAAGGACGTTGTTCTCTCGTGCGGATGGAGGGCAGCGAAGCATCGTCTTCAATCGAGCGCTAGTGGAGCGATAAATCATTCAATCGAATCATCTTCTAACCTGTTTGGGGAAGGCGCAAGCCACCAGCCCGCTTTTTTACATTTCCGGCCTCCCCCAGGAGTGAATGCTTAAGAGCCTCTCAGCCGCCCCCTCAAACCTCTTCCTCCAGATCCACAGGGACTGATCGACAATCAGATATCTGATGTTCCAGCATGCCATAGTGCGATCAGATTTCCCGTGTTGCATGGCCGTTGTGGCACGCGTCTACATATTTGTCCACAGCTGTTGAACCGAGGTTACCTTGGCCATGGCCACTTTCACTCTCCGATTCCCTTCCAAAAGCTTTATTGTACAGACCAAAGTGGATATCTGTTTTCCCCATGTTTGCAAATGTTCGCTGTGACGCGATGCTATTTCAGGCACGGGCGGCATCGCATGCAGGCTTCCCGACCGCAGCCACCAATGAAGCATCCTCGTTATTCATCGACGATCACCTTCTCGCTCCGCATTTCAGATTCAAGTTCTCTACAATGAGCTCTGCTGCTGTTGCTAGCCAAGTTGACCTGTCACACAGCAGCCCCTTCTTTCTCAAGAGAATAGTACTCACGATGGGCGGTGTCCTAGTTCACAGAGCGAGTATTGTCGGGTCAGAACCTCCTCAAGTCTTACAACCACGTCCTAGATGATTAGCAGTTGAAGCCTCTTGAGCTTCTATACCCAAGTGCCCTGCCCTCCGCATAATTCTTCAACTCCCAAGTAAACATCACGGAAAGTGTCATCAGATGTTCTCGTCGCACATGGACTATCTGCATGCCAGAAGTCTGCCCAGCCCTGTCCCTGAAGGCGGCGTTATCAGACGAAAGCTAAAGCCGTGATACGTTGAATTAAGCTTCTTTCTATCTCGTGTCGGGTTCTAGCGTGCATGGGGCAAACGACCCTGAGGCCTTCAACACCAGCCAATCAACCCTCCTGACCGTTTCCTCCGCATGAAGGGTGCAGTGTGGAGAAGCCTGATCAGTAATTCACGGCAGGCAGGGAATATCTCTGCCCGGCACTCGAAGCTAATGTCTTCCTGTATCGTTCAGCCTGGGCAAACGAACGCCATCGCTGCTCTGGTAGACAAAGCTTAGCACTCTGACTTGCATCTGCAGGTCCAGATTAGGTAACGTCCTCACTCGTGCCAATACAAACTTCCTTATTCCGCGGAGCTTGAATACCGAAGATCCGGAGCAGTGGGCGCGTCTTCCTTTGTCTATCCTCCTTCTACTCCACGAGCTCATCGCATTAAATCATAATAGGGACAACATATATCATCTTCTTCTTCTTCCTGGTGCCATTAGAAACGAGCTTAGTGGGATCATTTTTCGCTCTTTGCCACGGGACAAAATTCCATCGATTAAAAATTTCACATTCCGATAACACTCGATAAGGTTAAGCCATGTGACTCAACCCAGGTTTATTCCGCTCGATTGTGACTACCCAGCTCCCCGGGAACTCCATCCAAACACTTTCGATTTTCAAATTTGCCTTCCACCTTCTAGCCAAAGAAATCCATCTCCGTTAAGCCTCCCTGCCAACAAAGAAAAATGCAACAACTCCACCACCATCTTCCCCAGCTCGAGATGTGTGAGAAGTCGTAACTCGAAGTGTTGATCGTCTCACTTCTCAACCCCCTAAAACGACTCAGCCTTGTCGTAGTTCCAGACCTACGTAAGTCAGAGTTTGCATCACATTTTAGGAGAAGCAAATCGCAAGACATTGACACAAGAAAGGTAAGTAATTCATACTCAGGTCTCCTTAGGTTTACAACGCATGTCCACAAACTTATCACAAACACCTTCACTTTCCTTGTACTCCATCCAGTATGCGTAGTGAACCGTCTCAAACGTTTTCAACCAATTCTCAACTATACTTTGCGTAACCTTCATGGGATCTATTTGACGCATCTCGATTTGCAGCTCAACCCACATGGTTGTGATCGGGTGAGACATGCACTTCAAATGTTCTCGCTTGCATTTGGGTCAATTGAGTATCATGTTGAACTCCTCGGTGGTACCATTGACAAGGCACTGGAGCTCCTCCTTCAAGAGCTTCTCAAGCTCCGACAACCTGAGCTTGCGATTAGCTTCATTGTCCTGCTCGTCATCGGGCAATGCAACAGGAAACTTGTGGAGGTTGTAGAAAAAGAACAGATCAGCTTTCTTTGCGGATTTCGATCCCTGCTCCTCCCTCTTCCCGGCAGCATCGTCTTCCTGAGTCCAGTTGTTGATGCCGGAGACATCGTAGACGGAATGTGTGGCCATGGTGACTTTGGGGGCGGAGAGCGACCTCCAGTGGCCTTAGTCTTTAGTGGGTGAAGCTGTGAGTATATTTTTGAAGTTGCGGAATTGGAATTGCAAGTTGAGAAGGTGGGCTATGTCGAACTTGAGCCTGACCTGCGCGTTGTTGGAATGGTACTCTTTTGTTCGCGAGGGACCGGAGGAATCTCGGGTCAGGCGTAGTTGAGTAAAACATGGTGATTATACCACCAGAAGTAGTAGATTTGATACTTGACTTTCGCTCTGGTATCGTGTTTATGAGATTGGGCCTTTTGAAACTGCGTTGCGAGGTGGAGAGCTCTGGAGGGAATTCTGCACAGAAGAAGGCTTGTTATAGGTATGTTTTAAACAGATGAAAGAGTATGGAATCGGGTTGGTGCATGCTAAATGGAAGAGGTGGCGGATGCAGATTAGGTTCAGACTGTACTCAAGCTAGAATTTCATTTTATAAGGGGCCAATAAGGCATCAAATGCTAACGCCTAGCGGACATTTGACATTTGTTTGCAACTCTAGAAGTTTCATGAGAGAGGACAAAATATATGAGAAGCATGCGATGAAAATAACACCTTCACTAGGTTTACTTGTCTGTAAATCATTCTCGGTGTACTGTGGCTTCTTTGTTACTTTTTATGTAAAGAAAGAGCGTCGAAGATTCTTCAACTAAACGTGTTGTTTGCTCTTTAAGATGACAATGAGATTAATTTCAAACAATTATGAACTTTCGTAAACGAGTTCGTCCAACGTCCTGCTTCAGACTTCTCGTCTTAATCCCCGTCGGGTGCCTACTTGGAGATACTCTGAGGACGCTGCCTTACACTTTTCATAAAGTGGTAAGCTAGTTGTGTTTCCTGAAACACTTTGTCCAATTTGAATTAAGAATTGCGTGTTGAAGTCTTTGTTGCTACCTAGACCACACTTGTAATAAAAGTATCATTATTCTTCTATGAAAAATCCCTTATTTCCATGACAGACCCACCAAGGAATGTCAAAGTCTAGAATGTCCGTAGGTGAGAGCCAAGAACCTTTCTCCTTTTTCATATCACGCTGGCAATTTAAATGATTGATCAAAGCTTTGCTGAGTTGTGATGGAGTATATTCTTAGAACAACATTGATGACAGAGTCCCTTGCTGGAATATAAGCTTGGACAATATATCTATATGCAGCGCAGTTAAATGGCAGGTATCTGAAAATACGGTCGGGGGTATTTATTATCCATGTAATAAATATTATTCCAGAGATATAACACGTGGGTTCTTTTTTTGAACCTCCAAGGAGGAGTATCATGTGATAGAACTTAGTAAATGGTCCAGAACCTGCAGCTGTTTGCTCTCCCTGCTTATATGGGCATATTGTCAACAAAGTAGAAAATACCATCGAATGAGATCTGTGCCACGAATCATATGGATGGAACAAATTATCCAACTTCTCGGGCATATACCTCTATCGCCAAATCGGGCGCTCCGGGTATGTTGCGGAAGGCCTTGCCTTACCGAGCCAGTGGCTTGAAGAGATGAGATGAAAGTTTATATTATTCTTAACGCTTTTTGAGTGCCAAGGAAAATCCTGAGCCTAAACAATGCAGTCAAATGCTATCCATCTTGCATGTTGTGGGGAAGGATGAATCTCTTGATATTCGTGAGGCTTGCCTTGCAGGTCATCTATTACCCCTGAATCTCAATCTCCTCGCCTCGCTTAATCATTGTACCGGTACTGGTAGATCATGTCAACACTTTACCCAAATCAAATCACCTTACGTTTTAGTTCAGAGGACTTAATATCGGCGATCTCCCGCTGCGCTCGACGGTCAAGTGCACCAAGATCCAGGATTCTCCGCAATTGTCCACTGACTGCAACATTTTGCTGGGGTCTTTGGCTTCCAGGGACCTCAGGATCTAATATACAGGTGGCAAGCGGAAGATCAGTCCAGAAATAGAAATTGTAGCGGCTCTAAACTATTGCCTAGTGCCAATTGATCTATCTGTCAGTAGAAAATTCACATGGCTTGACAAATAGCATCAATTTGCCGGCATCACGAAAAATGCTCATCGGCTAAATGTTGCTCGTGTTGGCCCTTTCCCTTGGCTTGCAGCGGCGCAAGTGGCAAGGATGATCGGTACTGAGCGACGGTCTGTCCACTGACGCAGTTGGAGTCGCAAGGCTGGTAAACAAGAAATTCTGGGCACTCTATTGGGCAATATCAGTCCACTACTCTTGACTATGTTAACAACATAGCTCTGCGCTTGCATGTGTTCCTGGCCGTACCTAGTTCGTGATGCTAATATCCGCCTTTTTCAGACCAAGAGAACATATTCTTTACGTTGTAAGCAAGTATTCGAAAGATTGCAACAGATAATTGTTCGGTGAGTTTCGTTGCATCTGTGGAGGCGTCTAAAATGCCAATCTCCTCGTAATTTACAAGTAAGAGCGGACATCTCTCTGACAGCGACTTATCTCCAAATGAGCTTGAAACGATTCTCATATTGACTTATTCGAGGTGCTAAATGTCAGTCTTGGCGTCTGAGAAGCCGCTCGGACGAAAGTAGACCTTCGACGGCCCATTCGTATTGAGAACAAGCCGAGGAGAACTGGCTCAAACGTCCTCCCCAGTCCCATTACTCTCTGTTAGCAATTTATGTACGCGGCAGGTACCATGAACCCGTCAGGCCCGCCTTGTACGTAGGCCATAGCCGAGCTTGACTTTCTCCTCAGCATCGCTCGACACTGAGGAAGTTTAGAATAAACTCAACTTGCTTTGAGCCAGGGTTGACATCCTACAGCTACCCCTCCTGGTGTAATCATGGCGAATTTTCCAATAATAGACCAAGTCCCAGCTTGACG
The DNA here is from genome assembly GCA_009732865.1 of Stipitochalara longipes BDJ. NCBI lineage: Eukaryota > Fungi > Ascomycota > Leotiomycetes > Helotiales > Hamatocanthoscyphaceae > Stipitochalara > Stipitochalara longipes. The sequence continues at coordinate 542,971 of ML769337.1, read as the reverse complement.
CAAGCTCTGGGCTTCTTGGCAGATCATTTGATCCCGAGCCTCCAAGAAAGACACAGGTGACATGCAGAGTAGTATGGGAAAAGGTGATGGTCATGCTTGGCAATAGGAGTGAAATCGAGCTTTAAAGGAATGCGAGAGAGACTAAAATGTATATAAACATCCATATCCCTTGATCGAAGGCTCTCTTTCTTCCTCCAGCAATCCTCAATCATTTCATTCAAAAAAGACTTTGTACAAGTTCTTGACTATATATCGCCATGCAATTTCTCACCCCTCTGATGCTTCTGCCAGCTTTGGCACTAGCTGCTCCTTTGGAAACCAATGGCATCCCAAATCTCAGTATCAGAAGCTTTGGTTACAATCCCGGGGATATCACAATTAGTCAAGCCAACACTAGCGGGAATGGCTGGTAAGCAGTCTCCTCTCTCAGTCCGTCACCTGTTCAAACGTCCACAAATCGATTAAATATGACCCAAAGACTTCATATCAATACGCTGACCACGTGATAACGTAGCCCCCAAGGTTCCACTACCACAACCCCATCTGACGACAAAGAAACGGTCACTTTTGGTTTTGACAAGTTCCAAGCGTACATCGGCCCTACCGCTTCACAATCAGATAAGTCAAAGAATGTAAGCCACCTAGAGCGAAGAGCCCGTGGGCATGTCTGAAAGCCTACATACCTCCTTCATTCAGATCTTACAGTGCTAATCTTCTGGGCAGTGCCAACTCCATTTGAACTTGAAATATCCTGGTGGCCTTCATTTCACAGTTCTCCAGTCAACATACCACGGCTGGGCTAGACTGGATGCGGGCGTAAATGCGTCTTTCGTTAGCACATATTACTTTTCTCAAGCTGCTTCGCACACTGCAGAGACCAGAAAATTCATATCAGGCGATGATACTTCAACCGATTGGACCCAAGGCAACACATACGATAAGGTTGATACAGTAAAGTCAGCTTCTGTAATCTGGTATGGACTCTACCTCTTCCCCCCCCCCACCTAGATATTCCCTAGCCACCAGCACTTCTTAAATGCTTCGCCACTTTGAGTATTGAAATATGCTGATTTGGTATGTTAGGTCTCCGTGTGGAGCCAATGGCATTCTTAATATCAACAACCGCATCTCTCTTGCACTCGAGAAAGGTGCTCCATCCACAGCAGCCGGGGAGTTATCAGATGATGATGCCACTGTTTCTTTTACGCAACAAGTGAACCTTGCGTGGCAGCCCTGCGATCCTTCGTAAGTGTTGATGAAGTAAAAACTGGAGGGGAAACGTATCCTAATCCTTCAATAGTGCTTCATCCTCCCAGGGAAGTACCTATACTACGTTCGGTGCAGACTCTAGCTTTGTAGAGACGTAAAGAATTAAAAACTGGAGTCCTGAGGTATATTATGGCTGGAATCACTGAGATGATGGCGATAGAGGCACTCGTTAAAGTGTTAGGCTAATGATTAAATTAAATGATTTACATACTTCTCGCACTGTTGAAGGTGACTCTACCCAACGAGCCAACATTGAAATGGTATATCTGGGACAGTCACGTGAACTTTGAAAAGGGGTATCACGTGAAGTCTTCTCCATTTGAAGCTCGCGAGGGAAATGATTATATGCTGAAGGTGCTTCAAGAGCGTCGTAAATAAGCAAAGGCCAGTTGGAGACTTCAACATTGTATCATATCAACAAGGTTACAAGTTCACAATCGAGGGAAGACTCAGAGAGTATGCCATTTTGTCATTGGTACACACCCCAATGCCAACCATGCAGGTATCAACTTTTCTTTCCCACCCCCCCTGAAATTCCCCAGGGAGAAAGTGCCGAAAATGCATTGAAGACTCCCGATCATGCATGAAAGCCCCGGCTAACCAGCCATCATGACATAAATGCAATGCCGCCGCAACATACGCCGTCGATGCTGCAAAACAAGCATAGAGAGATTACATGTCTGAAATTTGGGATCATAAAACGCGAGCGCCATCGTGAAAAGTCCAGTGGTCTCGCGAATATCGACCGGACCTTAGGACTCGTCTGGGCGGCGACCTCCGCGAGGACCTCCTCCGCCACCACCCCGACCTCGTCCACGGTAACCATCGCCGCGAAAGCTGCCTCGGCCACGCTGAAATCCATCACCGCGTCCACGACCTCCACGGAAGTTTCCTCGTCCGCCACGGTTACGACTGATTTCTTGGAAGCCATCATTGGTATTAGCTGGAACAGAAGTCTTCTGTGAGGGAACGTGATTAGCTAAAGATCTTTTTAAAGTTGTGGCTGGATGAAGACTGACCTCCACAGGACTGTCAGGCTGATCATCGGCCCAGCTTTGAACGTTGGAAGGAGCAGCAGGGGTAGCGGTGATGCCAGTTTCGGTCTCATTAGCATCACGAGGAACCTCAACCCACTCCTGAGAGGTGGATAAATCATTGTTGTTGTCCCAGTTGGCCTCGGCAGCAGCGTTGGCAGCTCCGTCACCAAACCCGGAGTTTTGTGGAATACCCTGGGTCTCAAAAACAGACTCATTATGACCATTGGTCAAAATGGTTGCGGCAGGCTCATCAATCTCAGTAAGACCTGAGGAAATGAGTTAGTATTGCTAGATTAAACATTCCAGGGTGGCTTGAAACTCTCGCAACGGAACTACACAGAGGAAAGAAAACTCGAGATTGTGCTTACCGGCATTAACTATGGTAGGGTCAGATTGGACCTGATGCTCAGTTTCAACCGAAGGAACCTCATGAAGCTGCTCAACCTCGCTCTCAAGGACAGGGGTCGCAGCGATTTGGGCGAGGGAAGCACCCTTAATGTCGGCATCTACTCTAAATATTAGCAGCCATTAGATCCGAAGGGGAAAAAAAGTCAATATCATACAAGTAATGCTGAGAGCTTCGCCCATAACAGACGTAATAGTGTCGCTAGAGCCTTGAATCAGGTTGAGCATGGAGGCAACAGCAGTAGCATCACCAGCATAGACCTGAGCTAACAAGCCCTCCAGTGCCTTGCTTTCCTCAAGCTCTGCGGCCTCGTCCTCACCTCGTCGAATAGCAGCCAGCTTAAGAAATTGCGAGAGGAGAAGTAGATTGTCCTTTTGCTCCTTCAAAGCATTTGCTTCAGCCTCGGCCTTTGTTGCTGCGACTGCTTCTTCCAACTCCTTGCTCGCCTTATCTGTGAAGGTCCTCTCAAACTCAGCCTTCTCAGATTGTGACCTAGCCTTGTATTCTTGGTCGAACTTCTTGTATTGTGCGATTTGTTCCTCCAGTTGCGTCAGGGATGCTTGGAGTTGTGGCTTCTTCAGAATCTGGGCCTTCTGGTCGGCATTGATCTTGCGTGCAGCTACCAGTTCGTCGAGAGTTTTGCCAGGGTTGTCAGCGAGGATGTTATCGACTTTGGAGGCGTTGGTCTGTTATAGTGCGGTTAGTCTACGACCATTAGGATGGAGATGCATCCGCGTTTGAACTCACGATCTTCTTGTTGACATTTCGAATATTCCTTCCAGTCGTTAGCCACTATCACTTAACTGTGCCATCACTACTCACTTGTAGAGCTCCTTGATGTACGGGCTCTCATAGCCACCGTCACCATTGTTGCTCTCTGTTGCGGCATTGGATGGAGTGACCTCCGCAACCGGGGCAGACGCAGTTGAAGCTTCGGTCTCAGTGGAGGTAGCCTTGGACTTCTTCTTCTTCGAGGACTTGGAATCAGACTTGACTTGTGGGTTCTGAGTAGCAGAAGCAGCCATTGTGGAGAAGGTTGGCGCTTTGGAGGGGGTTCAAGTTGTGTACAATGGTTCGTTCGTGGGTGGACGTGAAAAAATATTGGTGGAAAGCCTGTGCGATCGGGACAAAGAGGTTATTAGGGCTCAGTAATGAGAGGGATATGGCGGATCTGGAATTCTGTAGGAGTTGTGTTTTAGTTTCGTGGAGCTGTCGAAGGTGACAGGAAGCTCTCAGAAAATCTTGCCAAGCCTTGTCCGTTAAGCGAATCCTTGCAAGGAAACAGAAGGAAGCTGGGAGTCATAACGCCGGAGAACCACAGCAATCGGGACGGAAATACATAATTTATGTATCAATTGCTGTTTACTGCTCATGGGCCGTAGTTTTCTCAGCTTCTTCTCTAAAGCAGCGGTCACCAACGGTGGTCCCGCTCGTGTATACACGTACAACGCCCCTTGGCCCAGCTGTAGCCTCGTAGCCTCTCTGTACCAACCTCTCTATCTGGTAGATGCGAGACTGTTGTCAATACAGCCTTTTCCTTTTGGTTCCGACTTTTGAGGCGCAACAGCAGACGAATCCTGCCAAATCTGCTTGTTCCATCCCACCCTGTACAATAGTCCTGCTCCCTCTTGTCCAGACCTTCAACCCTTGAACTTTGCAAGTGACATCTGGCGCGAAAACATGTCAGCATACCCCAAGGGTACAAGGTCATTCAACCCTCACCTCTGTGACTTTCTTAACACTCTTGGCACTTATTCCTCGCTCCCCAGCCTGCTTCGCGTTGATGGTAGCTTCTTTCATCAATCTGCGGGTCGGGGTCAGCACAACATCTTGCATGTATATCCCCTGAAATGCATCGTGCATCGACGGAATCGCGTACGTTTGTAAGAAGAGGGTATAGTCGAGGAAAATCTGTGTATTCTGATCAGGTGCTGAATAGGGAGACGCGTCGAGAAATCCTACCAGGACATCCACGTTCTTGCTAACATTGCGTTTTGAGTGAGCTTTGACGATCTTCTTGACAGTCGCACGAGGATAAAGCTTCTGACTAGCAGCCATGATGGAATGGGAATCTTGATTGCAGATTGTTGAGTGTCGGGCTATGAAGCGCGGGAGATGGGCGTTTGTTTTCTTCTACAGCCTCGCGTCAAGGCGGCCAATCAAGAAGCAGCATCAAACCGCACCCCGCGGCAAACTCGAACTCGCCTCCCTGAGACCTTCCTTTTTGCTCATAGCCCGCCGATGTTCCAAAAGTCCAATTCAGTCTTCGCAGCTCGTGCGTTATTTTCATCTCAGACCTCCTTCTTCAGTTCTCATAGATGCCAAGTACGCACACACATCTGTCGCCTGAGTTGCAAATCAACGATCGCCTTACCAATCCCTCAATCACCCATTCTCACAACCCTTCAGGGCCTCTTTAGACCAATCTTGATCAGAAATCTTGGTACCAGCACTCCAAGGGTACAGAGACGAAGCAAACATACAGTTAGACCCCAGCCTAATATAATTTTCCCACATCAAAGACCTTCCAAGGCAGAGTCCATACGATATCTAACCATGGCTGTCGACTTCAATGACCGGGATATTCTCCCAGACGCTGTCAAACCGATCAACTATGACATATCTATCTACGATATTGAGCTAGGTGGCAATTTCACTTATCAGGGAACTGTCAACATCTCTTCGAAGGTCATCCAAAACTCCAAAGAGATTATTCTGAACTCACACGAGCTGAAAATCCACAGTGCTGAGGTTCTATTGGAGCACACCAAGACTCAGCAAACGTTGAGAGCATCAGACATCTCCTATGATGCTTCCAGACAGCGAGTCACATTGTCCTTCCCAGAAGAGATTCCTCTTTCTGAAAAGGCTGTCCTCGTCATAAAATTCCAGGGTACAATTAATAATGATATGGCGGGGTTCTACCGATCCAAGTACAAGCCTACTGTGCCTCCCGCATCTTCAGTGCCAAAGGATGGCGAGCACCACGTGATGTTCTCCACTCAATTTGAAAGTAGGATATCTGTTTCCTTTATGTTTAGACACGGAAAGAACTCTCTTGATTCACCTTACGTACTATCAGCACATCCCGAAAGAGTTTCCAATATGGTCCTAGGAAGTTCCGAAAAAAGAAGATTGCTGACCCCCTGGGTTTTAGGCTGCGATGCCCGGCGTGCATTTCCTTGCTTCGACGAACCTAATCTCAAGGCTACTTTCGATTTCCAGATTGAGATCCCTAAAGATCAAATCGCACTCAGTAATATGCCCGAGAAGACTGTCAAGAAGGGCAAAGATGGTTTTAAGATTGTCTCATTTGAGAAGACGCCAATTATGAGTACTTATCTGCTGGCCTGGGCTGTGGGAGACTTCGAATATATCGAAGACTTTACCAAACGAAGATACGACGGCAAGCATCTGCCAGTGCGAGTCTACACCACCAAAGGTACCATTTCTTTTGCTTTCAAATAGGTCTACACTAATCCTGAATCTCACAGGGTTAAAGGGCCAAGCCCAGTATGCTCTCGAACATGCTCCTCAGATTATTGACTATTTTAGCGAGATATTTCAGATCGATTATCCATTACCAAAGTGTGATCTTCTTGCTGTTCATGAATTTGTGAGTGCCTAATGCAATTGATCCATTGGTGGGAGGACATCTTAAAGCATTTTACTCTCTCTTCCCAGCCTACCATGCAACTTCTTCCAACCCATTCAAAATTTCCTAGCTGATTATACAGGCCATCATAAGTCTTTCAATCATATTTGAAAGTTCCTTACTGACCGGTACTGTCTAGTCTCACGGAGCGTAAGGCGCCAATCACTCCATCCAGCAGTGCTAAAACCGCGCTTGTTTCTTTTACTTACATGATTAGGATGGAAAATTGGGGATTGATCACCTATCGGACTACCGCTCTTCTATTCGATGAGAAGTCTTCAGACGTCAAGTATAAAAACAGGATTGCTTACGTTGTTGCGCATGAGTTAGCCCATCAGTACGTAGAACGGGGTTCTCTGACTCCATACTCTGGCTCGTTCTCCCAATGTTGACTCGTGACACTGCAGATGGTTTGGAGATCTCGTAACCATGGATTGGTGGAATGAATTGTGGCTCAATGAAGGTAGGGAAGGGCTACAAGCCCCTTTCTGAGATTCCGTGCGCTATTGTTTTACCTCAAGTACTGCCAACACATACTCAACGCGCCGTATTGTTTACTGTGCTCTTGGCAGATTAGAATATAATAAAATGCTAACCATCCGATGTTTTAGGCTTCGCGACATGGGTTGGATGGCTTGCCACGGACCATATTCATCCCGATTGGCATGTGTGGCCCCAGTTTGTCGCTGATGGAATGCAAACTGCCTTTACTCTGGACTCTCTTCGCAGCTCTCATCCCATCGAGGTTCCGGTCAAAGATGCGCTCGATGTAGACCAGATTTTCGATCACATCAGTTATCTCAAAGGTAGTTCTGTCATTCGAATGCTGGCAAATCACCTTGGACAAGAAACCTTTCTCAAGGGTGTCAGTGATTACCTTAAAGCCCATGCTTACGGTAATGCAAAGACCAATGATCTGTGGTCCGCTCTCAGCGAGGTATCTGGATTGGATGTTCCGGCTCTTATGGATCCATGGATTCAATCCATTGGCTTCCCTGTTCTGACAGTCAGCGAAGAGCCTGATCAGATTAGCATCAAGCAAGCACGCTATCTTTCTACTGGCGATGTCAAACCAGAAGATGATACTACGACGTGGTGGGTTCCTTTAGGCCTTGAAGGCAAAAGTGGCCAAACCTCAGTTGCACCAATTGCCTTCACTAAGAAAAAAGATGTTATCCGCGACGTTGATGATTCATTCTATAAGCTTAATAAGGATAACGCTGGTTTCTACCGCGTAAACTTACCTCCTGCTCGACTGACCAAGCTTGGGCGTCAAATCGATCGTTTGAGCATCTCTGATAAGATTGGTAAGTAATGGACAGCGTCTATTTATGGATTGAATTAACTGAGATACAGGATTGATTGGTGATGCTGGTGCTTTGGCATTGTCTGGTGAAGCAACGACACCAGGCTTGCTGGCTTTCACTGAAGGTTTTCAAATGGAGACGAATGGTCTTGTCTGGTCTCGGATTCTCGGTTCGCTAGGCACGGTCAAATCCGTTTTCTCGGAAGACGAAGTTATTTCGAATGCTTTGAAGGCATACACACTCAAGCTGATTACTCCTGCTGTGGAAAATATCGGATGGGAAGCGCGTCCAGAAGAAGATTTCCTAACTTCTCAATTGCGGGGAGCACTTCTCCTCTCTGCAGGCGCAAATGGTCATGAAATGTGCGTACTACAAGCTCCACAATGTTTCTTACAACTCTCTAACATCTTGCTATAGAGTCGTTGCTGAGGCCAAGCGCCAGTTTGATTTGTACACAACTGGCAAGGGTCAAATTGACCCAAATCTTCGTGGTGCAATCTTTGGTATCGCCATCCGTGAAGGGGGTAAGTCTGAGTACGCCGCCCTCAAGAAAGAATGGCAGACGACTACTTCCATCGATGGGAAGGAAATCTCCCTTCGAGCACTTGGCCGAATCCGCGATACAGAGCTCCTTCCTGACTTTCTGGAATTTCTCTTCACTGAAGTTGCCACCCAAGACATGCATACCGGCGCAATCATGCTTGCTGCCAACCCAAAGACTCGGCGTGGCCTGTGGGAATATATTCAAAAGAATTTCGATCCTATCAAGGATAGGCTTGGCAAGAACATGGTGAGTGTTTTCTTCCGCTCGGCACTCCACGACAGGGTCGTAAAAGCCCAGATTGGTTTCCTCGCTACTCTTTTATCTGTTGGCAAAGACTGAATGGTTTTAGGTTGTGCTGGACCGTTTCCTTAAGCAATCTTTGATCAAATTCAACGACAGAGCAAGCGAAAAGGAAATTGCGGATTTTTTTGCGGGAAAAGATAATAGGGGTTACGATAGATCATTGAATGTGATCAGCGATACCATCCTTGGTCGCGCATCATACAAAGAGCGCGATACCCCTGTAGTGCTGGAGTGGCTGACCGCGCACGGCTATGCCTGATCTAACTATGATTGTGAATAGTCCTACTTCAGTCCTGTGGCAGAAAACGATTCGAAATTTTCTCTAAGGATGACGTATAAGATGATTTGAAACTGTAATGGCATATGAAGAAGGCAGACCTTTAAATACACTAGCCCCATAAGATGAAGTTTATTAAGAACAGACATAGATCACTCAATAAGATGCCAGCTTCAATTTGACAGCAGCGATACCAAATAAACTGATCCGAATAGCAATGATAATAACCTATGAGCAACAGACATTCGAATCGACTACAATGAGAGCATGGCGAGCATCTACGGTATAACTTCTTTCCTGTGTCAACCTTTTTCATCTGCTTTACTTCCATTAGGTGTCTAACGAAATAGTTTGTAGGCGGCCAAGCCTGATCGGAATAAGCAATTTTCGTTCAATATTAGAGACCTCCAATCGTGGTCCCTTATTTGGTATACTAGGAAGCCTGACAGCCCGGGATAGTGTTCTGACGAACGACGCGGTGCAAACGAGATATGCTCTACCACAGTAAACGAGCTGAAGAGCCAGTTTCTGGATCCTCCGGGATTTCTTTTGCTCTCTTCTTGCTCTTTGCTCTCTTTACTTCCGAGAAAAGGTAAACTTGGTGGTAATTAGTTTTGTATATATCTAGTTTTGAGTAAATCGCTCGCTTAACTAGGGAATAGGGGTCCGCGTCCATACGGATGTAACCTGAATCGAGGGCTCAGTCTGAAAGAAATGAGTATTTGGATATTTTTAGCTTGTTATAGCATACAGATAATGAGTGTTGCTCATTCTTACCATACTAAGGCTTCGTGAGTGCTAGTGAAGACAGCATGAGGCGCATGAAAATTCAACACTCCTTTCTCGCAGTGCATATGCCGACCCTAGAAGGGAGCAGTTTGAACTATCTCAATGTCCCGTGGAATGTACGACAAAAGAAATGAGATGCTGGAAGTATGTTAATTCAATTCTAAACGTTCATATCATGCTATGCTTCGCTAATGCCATCCTCGATCCCACGACGCCGCCATGTCATTCAAATCTCGAAACGCCTATTCCAAATCTTCTAGGGTAAATCACGTTCTCTTCCCTCGCCGAAGAGGTACCCTGCCTCGAGACAATACGCCCCACCACCAGCCATGCCTCTCTCGCTTCCCCAGCAGACCACGCTCGCATCTACTATCCCACTCAGCACCCCCTCCATTGCACCTAAAACACCCCAACCTATAAAACTTGCCACCAGTCCTACCACATACGCATATGCGCTACCTCTGATCGTGTCCGCTTGTCCTGGCACCGTGATACGCAGTTGTCTAGCTGTGGCAACCCACCCACCAAAGCCGAGCGCCATAGCCATAATGAACCTCGTGGCGTGAAGTAACAGCTTTGCTAAACGATAAGGCAGCAGAGGTGTAACCTGGTTGTTGCGAGCGTTGAAAGAACGAGGTGTGAGGGTTGTAGTTGGTGCTTGTGGTGTAAGGAAGGTCATCTGGCTGAGGCCACGGGCGGAGACGTGAAGTGGCTGAGAGTGAATAGCTGCGTAAGTGAGAGTTAGTGGGTTGGTGAGTGCAGCGATCGGCGTGGGGATAAACGAGTACGCAAAGATAGTAACAACGCCCATCAGTCGGCGAGGAAGGAGGAGCAGTGGGAGTCGAATGAGGAGTGCTATCAGAGTCGAGAGGCAAATCGTGCCAAACAGAGTGGTAATTGCGTGGCTTAACGCTGCTGCGACGATCTCTCTGGAAGTTGGAGAAGGCACAATATTTCGGTGAAAATACCATTGAGATACCGTGGCCGCTGTCGTTGATCTTTGAATGCCACCGATGACGGAAAGTGTCCAAATGTACATCAAGACAAAGTACACTGCTAACCACCAGCTTGTTGCATCAATGATGAACTTCGTGACCGATTGTGCGAAATGTCCGCCGAGAAAAACTCTTGTGAACATGCCTAGCCACATCCAAGTCCAAACCACAACAGCCGCCAGAGTAGCAACACCCATTCCAAGAAGCGCTGGATTTGCGGCCAAGATTCTCGATGCAAATTCTAGTATGCCGATAGCCTTGTTCAAGGAGTGGCGTCCTCTGTAAATTGTATACAGCCAAATGAGAGCAAATAGTCCTGGAACGAACGAGAGCCATCTCATGACCCTATCCTGTAAACTTGGTGCTCCTGCTACACCTTTGTAGCTCGATATGAAGGGATACAGCGAGAACGAGAAGAGAATGATCGGCACAGCCAGCAGGATCAAATGTACGAGCGGGCGGACGAATGATCTTAGCAATGCAAGCCAAACGAGTGACACAATGATCGAGACAACCGTGTCAACAGCGAACAGATGGAAAGACGCGTGGAGCGTGGTATATATCGTGTCGCCAAGATTCCTCTCTGACGTCGAGGTATGAAGGAAGACGAGGACGAATGTGGCAAATAGTCCTCCTAAACAAATCAAGTACAAGGACCCCCAAAACATATCATGTTTTGGTGCTTCTCCTAAAGCATTCGCAATCGTCGCAGGAACAGTGTCCACTGAACTTGGCGGTGGTGGTATCCTGGATCCTGCACCACGACCAGCCTCTAAGATTTCCCCTCGTTCATGTTTCGAGTCAGTTGCTAACCTGATTGCTCCCGGCTTCGGCCCTGATCTGAATGTTTGAAAAGCAGGAGGACTGTCATCTACAGGCATTTCGAAGGCCAAATCATCGGGAGGTCCATCATCTTCGGTCGTTGATTCCAAGCCAACATCGACCATGCGTTCCTTTCCCTTACTACTTGCTTCGCTCGTCTCCCGGTAACTCTCGTCCTTGAGATCCTCCTCCCCTATCGTTTCGGTTGTTCTACCTCTTCCCCTTGTGCTTTGGCCACCTCCATTCCAGCTGCTCTTTATGCCTCGTCCTCTCCCCCGGTCTTCCAGGGCTCTCCCATCGTCGTCTTTGCTGTGATCTAGTGAAGCGTTGCTGCCTTCCGGATCTGTTTCGGAGCTCTCTTCAAGTCTGATAGGGGCGAAGGTCCTTCGAGATTTTTGCAGGGCAAAGTAATCTGCAGTTTCCCTTTCCCGTTCCTCCTCATCATCCTCTTCTCGGAAGTCATCTAAGGCACTGTGAAATAAAGGCGCGTCCGGAGCTGCAGAGTATCGAGAGGCAAGGTTAAAATTCGAGGCTGACTGGTATGGATTCCCGTGTCGCGTAGCATAACCGCGAGACTGATTCCGTAGAGGCTGATTCGATCGCCGGTACCTCTCGTTGGGATTTCGAGGAGGGGTATCGGCGTTATCAGGTTGAACGAAGTTCGAGAAGCGGGACTGAGACTGGGCTAGAAACCGTGAAGCATCTACAAAGACTTGTGTCAGCTCAAGTGTATTACTCTCGGAAGCTCCTACTTGAGGTTCACTTACATTCCGAGAACATCTTCAGGTCTCGAGTGTTGTGAAAGTGGGAAGAGGGTGAGAGCGGGCCGCCTTACGATAACGGCGGACGCCTGAAAGGCTGAACGGAGTTGTTGTGTCCGTTTCTTTGACAAATTTTGGCGTAGAGTTACACAAGATATGGATAGATATCTAACGGGATAGACGTCGCTCCAGAAAGCAGAATAAGCTGTTATTCCGTATCACTGCTCTCTGGTTGTTTGGGGAAGATAGTCACAAGCAGCCGCAGTCATACCGAAGATCCAAGCAGGCAAGAGGCGGTGGATGATCCCGGACGGACGCAGCTCGCCACGCTTTATGCCGGCACTCGATAACACAGAACAGGACTATGTTTTAAATATCCCATGCTGTCTGGCCCAACGATTCACAATGGAAATAGGACTAACCCTGAATTTGTCCAGCAGGTGGCCGAATGCGGATCGGAGCAGATTCACTTGCACTGCTAGTTTGCACTGAAAGCATCAAAGAACAGCCACACATCCAAGCCACAAGCACGACACGCTAGCACGTCACAAGGCTTGAAGCATCCAAGCAAAGCTCAAGAACCTCAACTGCCTCAACTGGTGCTGCTGCATTAGATGCGCTGTACAACTCTCAGCACTTGGGAGTATAGTCCGAAATCCACACCTACACGAATCTGAAGACATCTCTGTTTGCCCTTCCTAGGCAGAGGCTTTGGTGACGACTTCGCCTCCCCCCGAGTTCTTACAAAGCTATCTACCTACGACTTACTTGCTGCCTTGATCGCGTGCCACGCTCACCAAACCCCGAAACCACCAAGTGATGGCCTCATGGGACTTCATCGCAAAACTTGTCTGTATAGGAGATAGCGGGACCGGGAAATCCTCACTCACCATCCGTCTCTGCGAAGGACGCTTCTCGCCACACCACGATGTTACCATTGGGGTCGAATTTGGCTCTCGGATTGTTCCAGTCGGACCTCCTAATACACAGCCTCCAAAACCGAAGCCAAGCATTTCTCGAGACCCGTCATTAGCAGATGTCTCTGAAGGACTCCCTGAACCGCCGCGTGCGGAGCCAGCAGTGGTCCAGAAGCATATGAAGCTGAGTCTATGGGATACAGCAGGGCAGGAGACCTATAAGAGTGTGACGAGGAGTTATTTTCGAGGGGCATCGGGAGCATTGCTGGTATTTGACATATCAAGGCGCTCAACGTTTCTCCATGTGATGGATTGGTTAAACGATCTTCGTCAAATTGCCGAGCCAGATATTGTGGTCGTCTTAGTTGGGAATAAATCGGATCTGGCTGCTGGAAATGAAAATCAACGAGAAGTTACGGAGCAAGAAGCGGAAGAGTGGGCGAGAACGAATGGTGTCTTGGAGTACGTGGAGACAAGCGCAAAGAACGGTGACGGAGTGGAGAAGGCCTTTGGGAGAGTTGCAGAGAGGATTTACATGAACATTGAGGCGGGGAAGTACGACTTGAACGATAGGAGATCGGGAGTCAAAGGACCACCTGCGGGAGGGGGGAACAGAGGGAACGTCAAACTTAATGGCTCAGCGAAGACGACTAGCTATGGCTGTTGTTGAGATGTATGCCTAATTGCCACTGTATATATCGGGATTGTACAACAAGGGAGTTATGAACAGATACACGATAAGCATGGGACGGCGTTTTACAGCAATGGAGAGAGTTGATGATTGCAGTACATAATTGGATTTCCGCTTGAAAAACTATAGATCAATATCTTACTAGCCATAACTCCGTACTGGCTCCGTGCTGGGTACAGGGAGCAGTTCAGTGCTTGCCACTTCTAAGCTATTCGAAAGGACCAACGTTGAGTAGCTCCAAGTCAAGGATATGTTTGCAAGGGAAATCTAGAATAGAACAAATGCCGCCTCGTGATTGCTTCACCACATCTGCTGCACTAATTCCTAGGAACATGTCAATATTGGTCTTAGACGTTGCGTGCGAGTTGCACTGTTATTTGCATTGTCTATGTCAACCCCACGGAGTCAAGATATTAGGCGTCTAAAGTCGCTCTTGGCATCACATGAAGTGAAGTGGTTCATGATTCCACGAAAACAATAGACATCAGAAGACGCCTGCCCAATCTACAAAAGTTGCGGTTACCATCAACTCGCCCACCACATCGCAGAACGGTCTCAGCTGAACAGGGCATTCCAGAAGCAATTAAGGTACGGGATACGGGAAGGGACAACTCTGTGTCACCACAGCTTGCAACGATTGTGGCTGAGCTGACAGGGTGACGTCCCGCGGGGCAATTGTCGCGGAGCTATTTCCCGCACAATACTTAAACCTTCCCCTCCATCGTCGCGACCACCGCAAGTTCCATACTTCTTCCACAGCCATCGACATGAATGATTTCACCCCACCAAGCGGACCCCCTCCGCCAAAAGTTCCAGCTGGATGGAAAGCTCAATGGAATGAGCAGTACAAAGAATGGTTAGTTCCCCGCTTCTTGCCACACTGTTCTGGAATGCACTTCTAATAGCATCGACAGGTTCTACGTTGTAAGTCCCACAAATTCCCTCTCGGTCAAGCTGTAGAAACCCCGCCTCGGCGCTCTTCCATATGGGATCAATTATTAAGATGAAGGGAACAATAGAACATCTACACTAAGAAGTCAACGTGGGACCGCCCAAACTCACCTGTCTATCCTCCCGAAGGCGGCGAAGACGGTCCTCCAGGACCCCCACCAGGATACGCTGGCGGAAGCTCGTCGCAACGAACTGACACAAAATACAATCCCTACGACACTAAAAGCGACCCGAATGTCGAATCTGACGCTGCTCTCGCAGCACGGCTGCAGGCAGAGGAAGACGAGCGAGCTCGCAATGCCTCGGGAAGTCGGAACGCGATGCAAGATTATCAGAACACTCCCATGCCGTCCCAATCGCCCAGCTACCAGCAAGATCTTCCTCCGAGAGAGCAAAAGAGAGGCCTTTTTAGCAAACTGATGGGAAAGACAAGTGGTTCGAGTAGTGGTGGATATGGTGGTAACCAATACCCTCCGCAGCAGCAATATGGAGGCGGTTATCCGCAACAGCAAGCTTACCCTCCTCAAGGTCAAGGTTATGGCCAACCCGCCTACGGCCAACCCGCGTATGGCCAGCCAGCGTATGGCGGAGGACCTGGCTATGGCGGCTATCCCCCACAGCAGCAGCAGTACTATCAGCAACAGCAACAACGTCCCCAGAAATCCGGCGGAATAGGCACAATGGGAGGTGCAGCATTGGGTCTCGGTGGTGGTCTGATCGGGGGAATGTTGCTTGAGGATGCCATCCAGGATCATGATCAGAACGAGTACAACCAGGGTTATGGTAAACTGATTCTCTCTACTTCTCAAACTAGGAGATGCTGATGATCCCACAGATGCAGGACAAGACAATAACGGTGGAGATAATGGTGGTGGAGATTACGGCGGAGGAGATGATGGTGGTGGGGGAGACTTCTAAGCTGGCCATGAGAGTTGTGGATGATACCTACGAGTTTCCTTTCATTTTCTGCATGAATGGCTTTCACATCGGTGGTATTTTCTGCAAGCTGAGAAGTTACTGAGCAGGATGCATATGCTCTGACCTACGTAGATTACACCCATCCTTCAAATGAAGTTGACTTTGCTCTCAATAATGCTCCCAGTCCTAAACTTAGCGCAGTGATTCAGTTCCACTTAGATCCGTTAAAGCTTCTAAATAGCTTATGGGCTCGAGTCAGTCCCAGAACTATAGAATCTTTGTTGCACATCTCAATTTCTAGCTTCTTCCTAGTTTAGCCTCGATTAGAAATCCAAGAGAATAAGTGAAGCCGCTATCGTGAACTATGAGCGGTGTAGATAGTTTCATTGCGTTTCGCCCTACTTAGTTTGCCTAGCTAAGGGCTTATTTATAAGCTGCAGGGAGCATTTTCCTTGCTAAATTTAAGCTCTTATGCGGGAGGGGAAGGATGCCTTGACTGAGTGCTTCGCGAAGATATATGAGCTGCATGAGTGGTGAAGAATCGCATACATGGTGACTGTGATTTGGGGGTTTTTACTTCATCTGGTTCTATGTACAGTAACTCCGAGGCTCAACTGGACACGCTACAGTCTGCTTACCTGGCGAAGACTTGTAGGACTTGTTCCTGATAAAACCTCTTACTCATTGTCATCTGGTTCAAAGCAAGTTAGAAGGCCACAGCTTAGAGTCGAAGATTGCGGAAAGCGTCGCGCACATATCAATTGTCGTTCCCATAAAGTACCCATGAATCTGCCCAATTATCCCAAAGGCAATCCCTACAATACAACCTCCTTCAGAGACTCTATAAAATACCGGTATTTATCTCCAGCTCTCATCTTGTAATCCCCCTTTCCGCGTTACTCGGCACATCAGTCCTCTTTGACTCTTTTGATGTCGACCCCGCCAGCCAAGCGGCCGCATCAAAATTCTGCAAAGGATTCGCTGCTGGATTAGGTTGGACTTTCTGGCGTTCTTCAAATTCGGCCTTTAGCTCGGGGTCCACTGTGCTCATGTTAATTTGTGGATTCAGGTATAGGAGGACAAAAACGAACTGTTGTCCATGATATACGGCATGCCGAAAACTATCAGCATGCTGACACCTGCAATGAGAATCATTGGATTCTTAAGAAGACTCAATGGGGAGACTAAATTCCATATCGTTAGCAAATGTAACCAATTTCTTGATTCCACTGTAGGGGCTCACAGCCTGTCCTCTCAATGAAGTAATCCTTTCCAACCTGAACCCTAACATCAAAGGTCCAAATACCATCCTCCCTTTGAGCTTGCACTACTTCGCCTTTATTGCTCCATTCATTTCCTCTAAATGTTCCCCACACCTGAACTTCCTGGCCATCAAGCCCTATCACGTCGGGGGCAATCTGGTGAACATCAACTCTTAATGGCGCAAAGGCATGGGTATGGCAGTGCACATCAAGGAGGTAGGATCCTGAAGTGACATTGCGGAAGTCGAATGTATTGTCGGAGCGTAAGGGAGCGGAGTAGGTGTTCGAGAGCGTGGTGAGTGTTGCGTGTGTAGACGCAGGAAGGGTATTTGGGTGTTGGAGTTGTTGCGAGGATGGAATGGAAACTCGCAGGTGGGATGCGAGGGTCAGAGGCAAGCTGATCAGGGTGATGAAGTTGGAGACATGCATTTTGGCGGTTTCGAGAAAGCCGTGGTAGATGTTGTCGCTGGCTGAAAGCTCGAGGTGAGGTTCGCGATTCCTTGCCAAGGCAGGTTTAGGCGAGATCAGTCACCAGTAATTTTTACAAGCTTCACATTGCAAATTCGAGAATTCTGGTAGCTTTCACTCGTCGCAAAGTTGTTAAAATTTCTAAGCAGACAGTAAATCAAATGGACTGAGTTCTTTGCTCAAGCCATTTGCAGGAATATTGAGCCGTGATACTGTAACTGTCACTGGATCAACCTTACAGTTCTTACTTACACCACGCCTCACAAAGCTGACGTTCAGGCTCCGAATGGCATTTGAGAGGAAATTTATAACTCATAATGAGTCCAGATCGCTATGCTCAGGATAGTAGCCAGCCAGCAAACACCCCAGGTCACAGCCTTTAGCAAACTCCCAACCACTGCGAGAATGGAAAGAGCGCCCAAAGAAAGTTTCTGACAACGCTGAGAACCTCCGTGGAGGCATGATTTAGAGCAAGATTGGAATCAACATCAAGAAGGGAGAAGCAAGTATCCGAGTTCTTAAACTACCATAGGTGCATCAGCGTCTTCGCTACCAGTCTTTCCTGCATTGGCCTCGTTTCCACCACTGGTCTTCGCAGCCGCGGAAGCAGTGAAAGATTGCTCGAAGTCGCCGATGATATCGTCAATGTGCTCCGTGCCTACTGATATTCTGATAAGGTCCTAATCCTAGTGATTAGTAGGGTTATGAGAAAGGAAGGATCATTATGTTACCTCAGTAACACCAGAAGTAGCCTTTTCCTCATCAGACAACTGCTCGTGCGTTGTCGACCAAGGATGAATAGCAAGAGTCTTCGAATCGCCAACATTGGCCAAATTGGATATTAGCTTGAAACCATCGACGACCTGAGAACCAGCAGCTCCGCCGCCCTTAACACCAAAGCTTAAAACACCTCCGAATCCACGCTTGAGATATCTCTTAGCCAGTTCGTGAGAAGGATGGCTCTCGAGACCAGGGTATGAGACCCAAGAAACATGCGGATTCTTCTCCAGCCATTTTGCAAGAGTCAGGGCGTTAAAGGCATGTCGCTCAGCGCGCAAGCTCAACGTCTCGATGCCTTGTAAAAGCTGGAAGGCACCGAAGGGGTTGAGAGAGCTTCCCAGATCACGGAGAATCTCTACTCTGACTCTAATAGCAAAGGTGATAGGCCCGAAGGTTTTCCAGAATTCAAGTCCGTGATAACCAGGTGATGGTTCGACCATCTCAGGGAATCGCTTGCCGTGCTTGCCCCAGTCGAAGTTACCAGAATCTACAACAACGCCAGCAATGGTTGTGCCATGTCCTCCAATCCACTTGGTTGCGGAGTGTACCACAATATCTGCCCCGTGCTTGATGGGTTGAACAAAATACCCACCAGCTCCGAAAGTGTTGTCAACCTAGATTTGTCAGGCTTGGCGTAGAATCTCCTGGCGGAGACTTACAATGACGGGAACGCCGTGCTCGTGAGCAACTTTTGCAATAGCTTCGAAGTCAGGGATATTGTATTTCGGGTTGCCAATGCTCTCGATATAAACTAATCGTTAAGTTAGCATAGGGGTTCCCTGAACTGTAGAGTGGGCTCAAGAGTTGAGGAGCTGGGCACCCAGCCCCTGAGCCTCAAAACCAAAACCAGAAAAAATAGCTTAATTACAGCACTCTGGAATAGAGGTAAGCTTACCGGCCTTTGTCTTATCATCGATTGCCTTGGCAAAATCCTCGGCGTTGTCTCCGTTTACAAACTTGGTGTTGATGCCCAGTCGAGGCAAAAACACTTTTAGCTGGTTGTATGTGCCGCCATACAGGTTGGTTGTCGAAACAATATTATCTCCGGCATGTGCGAGAGCAGCAATTGCCATGAATTGGGCAGCTTGCCCTGAGCTGGCTGCGACGGCCGCGACTCCACCTTCTAGAGCTGCGATTCGTTTCTCGAAGACATCGACCGTAGGCTGATACGAAAAAGCAGTCAGCTGAGTAACTTCTTGGGGTAGGCTATGGGTAGTCCGGATAAGCATGTGTATGGCGGCCAACAGAATCGGTGAATAATGGGTCTAATGCGTTTCCCGCCTTCGATGCTGGAATCCTTGTACTCGACGTCGGGGTGTTTGAAATGGAAGAAAGAAACCCACGTTCATGATCCGACCTGTTATGAGTTAGAATTATTCTTCCCTTCAGAGGAAGAGAGCTGGGACGTGAGACACGCGCCCAGCCAGCGAAACAAGGCGCTCGAAGTGGGGGCAAAGAAGATAGGTTTGTTACTGTAGATATTGCCGAACTCTTTGAGACCAAATAATCTTGCTCCATGAGCAGAATCATTGAAGGTGAAACTCTGCGTTCTCAATTAGTTTTTTTGTTTTGGTTATTTAGAGTGATATCAAAGTTATACATACTGTGGTAGCGTAGATGGGAACCGCACGAGCTGTAAACGAGAGGTCAGTGTCAACAGCTCGGGGAAGGTGTAACTTCATATTTGAAGACCTCTGAAAAGACTTACCGTTGGTTGTTGGATCCGGCTCTTGACTTCAATTGCATTGTGTTAGCACTTTCTGAAGCTGTTGAAGTGGTATGAGGAGAAGGAAGGATTTACCCCGCATGCAGCTGCAGAGTCTCGAAATTGGTGGACTCGCCGGCCATTGTGAGGGTTTGCGTTGCTTGCGTATGAGGGAAGGCGGTGGAAGTGAGTTGGAGATTGAGAGAGCAGAGGAAGAGAAGGGGGATTTCTTTTCAAGTGATCCCGCGGTGGGACAGTCAGGACGGAGCTAGCTTTTATTTGGGATGGTACGATCGACGGTGGGGTAAAGAAAAATGGAAGGCGAGGCTTGAAGCACGCAATCGCCGGGTTGCAAGCCAGCTCCTGCTTTGGGTGACCTGCGCCAGTGGGCAGGGCTGTATTTGCAGCACTGTGCTCAGCAGACTGCTGCATTCTTTTCCATCCAGTTGCTGCGGCTTCGGCGCCAAGGGTAAGCTGGACTGCTGGGCTTCCCTTTGCGACCTTACAACGTACCTTCGATTCTCCCGTCGGCCGTTGGGTGAATGCACCTTGTGCAGCAGTGCCTGCAGCATCCCGGAGCTCTGGAGGGGTCGCTGGTCGGTCGCTGGTACGTGCGAGGTGCTCGTGACTCGTGACTGGGCACCGCCGCGTGTGGATTGCAGAGAAGGCTGAAAAGGGCTGAAGAAGGCTGAAGAAGGCTGACGCCACAAAACACTTTTGGCGGAGGAAGGTCCACCCCGTCTTACAGCAGCCTTGCCACGATTTTGACTTGAACGGTATCAATCAGTCATCATCGTGACATGCGGAACGCAGCTTCGGAGGATTCGCCAGCCAGCCCGACACTGAACATCCGAGGATCGATATTGTTATCGCTCTTTCCACTATCACAATCCTGAGGCAGAGACCGAGGCAGAGACCGAGGCAGAGATCGAGGCAGCGACGCCACTCTCTAGCTACACTCATTAGCCACACTTCTTAGCCACACTTCTTAGCCACACTTCTTAGCCACACTTCTTAGCCACACTTCTTAGCCACAGGCAATCTGGCCCTTCCTCCCGAATTCCAGAACGCTGGCACGCTGGTCGCGCTGCTGGTGCCATGCACCAGGTGCTTTGGTTCATTTCTGCCCCCTATTCAGCGAGCCGAAAATAGGGCTGGTCTGACACGCCCATCGCATCGACGGCCTCAACCTTGAACCCATCACGCCCAAACACACTTTGTCAACGCGGCAGTTTCACGGGCCCCCACCCACGCCCTGGGGAAGATGATTGCCTTGAGATGGCCTTGAGATGGTCCTCAATCTCCTCTTGGCGCGCGTAAAGATCTCCAAGCCCGCCGCAGAACTCTGAACTCTCGGTCAACCAAGACTGCCAATATATACCAAGACGTCTACGCTATCCGCGCGCAAGCCTAGATCTCGCTGGCAGCATTTTTTGACACTTCTTGGCCATTCGGTCTTTGTTTCACTGCCCATCGTACGTGCGGCGGCCGCGAGGCTTTGGGCTGCGCATCGTCCTGGTGGTACAACAAGTGTATCGTGAAGCTCATCGGATCACGCGAAAATGCTTGTTTCCGACTTTGTTCTGCAGCCTCTCTCTTAGTTGAGTCTTGATTCTCCCATGCATCAGCACCAGTGGTTGAGCGTGGAGCAGTTGATTCAGCACTTGCAATGGAATCCTGAAAAGCTCAGCTGTGTCGTGGAAATTAGCTGAAGCCACAACCCCGCGCAGCGCCATCCATTGATCTTAAATAGAGTGCAAGTGAGATGGAGGCACCGCACCCTGGCCGCAGCAGCCCACGTCAATACCGTAATGCCAGCACATTAATTGCACAAATTGCACAACGATCTCTCTCCATCAGGCCCAGGAACGCTGGACGGACCCTGCTGCTCGGGCTTTATCCATTGGCCCAGGCAGTGCCTGCCCTTTAACCCCTGTTGCTTGACGGGCTCCCCTCCCGTTTCAAAATGATACAGAAGAGGTCATGTCCACCGTCCCCAGATTATGCGTCCCTTTTTCATTCATAGAGGACGCCTGCCCGGCGGGGGCCACGTCTTGCAGCCCTTCCCTTTTCTTCACATACTCCCGTAATTGCAAGTCATATCAGGTGTGTGGTCTGCGACTCCTCACGATCCGTCCTTCTTCCTCTGCTCTTCTGGACCTTCTCCCATCAACAATACCATTCATACGCTCATTCCACGCGCGCACCAGTTGCAGCCAATTTTATAACTACAGAGCACACAAGTCTCTACGACATTCACATCCACGAGAAGCGAGATATATTTGAAGAATTAAGATACCCCAAAATCTAGCACAATGGCGTTCGGATTACTCCTTCCTATGCGCATCGCACAATTTGTCCTTGCCATTGTAGTCGTTGGTCTCTCAGCATATGGTACGAGATTCTCCCCATAAAGCGAAAAGGCGTACGGCTAATGAAATGGTATAGTTGCCCACTGGTACGATGCCGACACCTTGACCGCATCTCCTTCTCAGATCAACTTCCTGATCTTCGTTCCCCTATTCTCATTCATCTCGATCGCCTACCTAGAAGTCACACCCCGCTTCGCTGCAAAGGGTACGTTACTTTCAGCCCAAATACCTCTTTCAATATTGACAAAAGCAGCATCACACCCTTTCCTCCACCTCGCCTTCGAGGTCCTGAACCTCCTCTTCTATTTTGCCGGATTCGTCGCTCTCGCAGTCTTCTTGAGCAAGCTCCTCTTCTGCCGGGGCTCCGTTTGTGCCGCCGCTCGCGCTGATGCCGTCTTTGCGGCCTTCAGCTGGATCCTCTGGACTGGAACTACTACCATCCTCGCTTTGGAGATCTTCAAGGGTGGAGTCAGTGGCATGAGGACTGACAAGCAGGCCAAGTCAGCCATGAAGGAGGCGCCATCGACTGTGGGCCCATGAATGCGGCCTGACAAGGTCTATGTTTGGCCCGGATGGAAAAATGAGGTTGAAGAGGAGTATGAGGATTTCTTGTAGGGGTGAGAAGGGAGTTGAGAGAGGAAAAGAGGTCTTGATGGCTTCAGTTCTGGTTCATTCTGTTGTGCACTAGGAGAAATTGGGAGGAGTCTTTGTAATATGAGAGCAGCGACAGCACTGGACTGACTTACTGTTTCTACATATGTTGCTACTTTTGCGATAGATAATGAATTGATGCAATATATATTTTTATCCTTGGCTCTTCATTACAATCAACTTGAACTTGTTTCGGGTTTCTGAAGTCCTTAGAGGTTGAGAGGGGTTGGTGGTGGGGGTTGAGACTGCAGATAAGCTCGGGACGGCAAGTGTTGCACCACCATCAAAGCCCGTGTGAGAACTCTTAGCCTACATTTGTGCGACCAGGATCCGAAGCCAAAGCTTCGAAACTCGGAAGTGACCGTTGCGAGAAAAAGAAGGAACTTATTTCTGATTATGGAAAAAGGGGGTAAGCGAGTTGTGACGAATGTCTGCCAATTAGCAGGGATAGAGGCCTCAAGTAAAGTGTTTCGCAGAATTCCTTTTTCAACTTCCACCCACAAGATGAATTCCTAGAAATCCTACAAAGGCATCTTTGCAGGATGTCTCCGAATCCTATGTGGTATGGGTTGGTTTTCCTGCAGGTGGTGTTCTAGGGCATCGACTTCAAAGCAGCCATACCAAAATGAGAGGCAAAAATGATTCTTTTGTACACATCATTAGGAGTTGATTCTAATGTACCTAGGCGCCGCCCTCATTCATAAGATCCCCCTAAGGTCCATGTTTTTCAACTCATTGACAAATGAAAATTGGCTCGTCCGACAACAGGTGAAGAAAACATGTTTCCATACGTCTCTGTTTATGGAAGCACCCAATAACTCTATGTTTGTCTGCTCCTTTTCTCATCCAGCTCGTGTTCTGAGCTTACGAGTGGCCGTTATTTAGTCCGTTACCCTCCAGTTGTCGAACCACTTCAAGTAGCTGTATTGGCGGTTTGGTCCAACCATTCCCCAACAGATCGGCATGAAAAGAATATAAAGTCCAATGGTCGTAGCATACAAGACACCATAGATGGCGTATTGCAAGCTCTTGATTTGATTGCTCAACATCCAGTTGGTGACGAAGCCAAGATTGAGAATGGCAAAGTAAAGAGCTGGATAGTAGTGGTGCACATACGTGACACGAGCCATAGCAACGAATGGCAAGTAGTGCAGGAACCAACCAAGGATAGGATAAAGCGCCGCATAGTGAATTTGGTCGATGTCATCTTGTTTCAAGTCTTCATAGCCTCGTTGCCATCGCACGAGGTACCATGCTACCATGACTGCGACTATTCCAAGGGAAGCCGTGGAGAACCAGTAGACCAAAGGGTTTCCAAGAAGGAAATATTTTACGATAGAGTCGTCCCATCCACACATGCGGAGACCCACGTTTAGGATCGGCCATTGCCAGAACTGGGAAGCTAGATCGTCTTGCTTGTCTGGATCTGGAACAAGAGCGTTGTTTGACGTCATCATAGCCACGTTCAAATGAATGAAATCCTGTAAGAAAGGAGACTTGTAAGCTCCAGCATCGGCCGCGGGTACTACGACATGTTAGCATTTAAAAGAAGTACCTGTCTCTGGTAACTTACACTTTTCATTCCAGTGGGCTTCGACGTTCCAATGAGTATAAACATCTTTGGGGTTGTTGTTCTTGTCACAAGTGACTTCGATTTGCTTGAAACCCCACTGAGGTAAGTTAACGTTGCCAGCTCGAAGATAACAGCCCAAAAGGGTGTGCTTGAGTCTGAAAGCAGTAGTCAAAGTCCTGATCTTGGTCCTATCGCTAGATGCAACATCTTTGACAACCTCCATGGTCCAGTGGTCTTTCTCGTCACCAACGGTGGTATTTCCGTAACACGAAACTTCCCTGTCAGCTTTGGTGACTGGAGCAGCGACTTCATGGGAATGCAGATTTCGACCAGTCTGGGAGTGGATCAAACGCAACACATCTCCATCTGCTACAAACTTGGGCGGTGCTTCAGGATCGTACTCCGCTTGGTTTCGGTTGGGATAAAACCACCATTCATTATTGGCATCTTTGTGGTGGTAACATGTAATTTGTTGTTGAGTTGAGCCTTCTGGGTAGGTTTGGACGTGAGAATGGAGAAGACCACCACCATAGCCCATATTCTTGATGGTAGCTCGAGATCCATAGGCAATTTCAAGAGGGCTGTCTTTTCCAACCTCGGTGCCTCGGAGGTTTGCCTGGAATAGAGAGCTCATCTGGGCATCTCCAGGGCCACTGTTTTCCAGAATGGCAAAGTGGAGCGCAAAAGAGAGCATGTAAACAATCAATGGAATGACAATGAGGCCGACAACCCGCGAGCCTAAGTGAGCCGCGAGGGTAAGCTACATTACAAGTTAGCAGGATGCCCCAAAACAGTTTCACTCTCAGAACATACCGGCGGCATTTTAGTATCACCAAACTTGTTCCAGAGGTCCTCAATGGTATATAAACCAACCATCGCCGTACAGAAAGCCCCAACCCATTTGACACTGCAAACACAACCAATGCTCACGCCCGTAAGAGCAAGCCAGGCGAACCATTCTGGGCTAAAGGACTGCTTCTGGAGTCTATGAAATCTTGCCCAGCATAGAACAGTTGTAAATGTGAAGCAGAGGAGCATAGAGTCGAGCAGGATGAATCGGCTGATTGTGGTATATGAATTCTCACAGAGTACCATGAGGGTAACGAACCACACCGCAGGCCTTCTCAAGTTTAATTCGCGGGCAGTGTAATAAGCCAGAGGGATAGTAACAGCACCAAAGAAGGCGTTGAATGCGCGCATGAAGGTGTAGTTGAGCTCCTCGGGGTATTTTTCGCCGGACTTGAATTCGAAGGAACCATTGTATCCTGCCAAGTATCCGGACAATCCAACGAGCATCTTTCCAAGAGGTGGATGAACATCGAAGTAGAATTCTCGTTTCAGGTAGTGAGAACCAAATTTGCCAAAACTGTTTCCCCTGGTTAGTCTCTTGATTGAGATTGTGGATAAAGGTATTTCATACTGTGCTTCATCCCAGGTAACAATCGGCGACAGTCCAATCTTGTACATTCGGGTGAAGAATGCAAATATGGTGAAGATGAGAGGTGCAATCAGAAATTCCCATTCGTCTAGGAACTCTAATAATGTTTGCTCTTTCTATTGAACAGACAGGTTAGCACCGTTAGGCGAAAGGAATTGCCCAGCTTCTGGAGTGATCTGCCTGCTCTCACCTTTTTGATTTGAGTCTTCTTGTCATCTATCTCCACTCTGTTGACCATACCTCCATTTGATGAAGTTGAGGGTACATTGCGCCGGCGAGTCGACTGGCTGTCGGATTCAAGGCCAGATGCAAGCACTCCCTTTTCTGAAGCCATCGTGAAGGCAGCAGAGTGTGCAATGTGTTAGAGCAGAATCTAAATTCTGCGAGATACGGACGATGCTAGAAGAAGCAGAGGTCGCTGTGAAGTTGTCGAAGAGGAGTTCGGAGGGAGACGCGGCTGGGAAACGAGAGTCGAGAAGTAAATGTGGCTTGAATTAAAAAGAGGTATCAATTGCCAGAGTCGACCATCTCTGCGCAAGAGTTCCGGCTTCGAAGGACGTCTACGGCTGCAACACAATGCAGCTGAGAAGGCAAATTATCTGTTCTCAGGAGAGATGCGATTTCGACTCGATCTATTTTGGAATCCTTGCAGCTCCGCTCACCTTTATTAAGCGAGCGGACACATTGCACTTGTATGCCGCACAAAGGGGCTGGTCGGTATGATACGAGACCCTTTCTAATATATAAATGAGCCCATCAATCTGTTCCTTGCATGCAAAGTACACTATACACGTGGACCAAGATGAGTCCTAAAATAATGGTGTGTCCGTGTACACCTCCTTGAATGTTCTGCTACACAACCCTCTTCTGTGCTTTTTTTCATGTGATGCGGCTCTGCCCTAGAGTTACATCATTGGACACAAAAGCCAGTGATATCTAGTTTTTCTGATCATTATTCGGTGCCTTGGGCGCCAAGGTAGGGCTTTGGGGCTTCCCTTACCTCCTACGTATCATCTAGAGCACACTTTGTCTTTTTCTCTTAATTAGCTACGTCACAACCTATAGGGAAGGCAAACCAGAAGCTTGGAATATCTTTTAGCAGAATAAGTTTCTACATTTTCTATCAGTCATGGGTGGGGCCGTAATTAGTGTCCGTATCTATCTTCAAGCTATTTTTTCTTGCTTGAGCCTCTTTCCATTTCTTTCACACTCCCAGAAAGAACAATCACTCACAGAAGAGATGAATTGCAGCAACATACGACTCAAGAGCGGTACTGGATGCGAGGGCTGAAAAAAATGATTACGGGTTGTGTTTATTTACAGGCAAGCTACTCGATTCATCTTCTTCTCCTAACCCTCAATACTCCTTCGCCGACAAATCTTCAATCCTCGTTCCTCGGCCCCGACAGCTTGACGTTCAGAACCTACAACCTTGGATGTATGGAGCATCTCCAGCGCCACCTATGAGAAGAAAGAGTGCGGAGGAAGTCTGCGGTGTAGACAATTTCAAGTGCGTGTCCAAGACTCTAGGGAGCTTCGTCACCACGACGACGACGACCACCACCACCACCTCCAGATTCCCAATCCTTAACGAGGTATGAAAACAAAAAGTATTACGCCCATCAAGCCGAAGCCATTCGGTGATGCTTGCTGGTGATGCCAAGCATCGGAATCCGAAGATTCTTGAGCTTCCAAATTCGTGCTTTATTTAGGTGAAGAGAAAAGAGAAGAAGGAGAAGGAGCCCAGTGGAAGCCGACCTTAAGTACTGCTCAATGGCGCTAGTTGCTGCCATGGTGATTAGGAATTAGCTTGATGCATGGAATATGTGGCAGGTACGGGTGTGTAGGTGCTGGGTTCCTTCCAGACTTTGAACAAGTGACTTTATGGCACTAGGACGCCAGAGCTTGACAGCTCAAATTACAACTCACGTTGGCAAGTATCCGTTGAGAACCAGATGTTTGAACTATTGGATTCGATACAACGGAGACACTAGAAAAAGAAAGGAAAAAGACGTACGTTGAGAGAGCAGGTCTTTCATATATATACAAATAACACGAGGTGCTAGAGGGAGGCCAGAGCTGACTCAAAAGAACGCGAAAACCTTGCGAGGATCGATCAACACCAAAATCCTCTGCAACGAGTCAAGGAGACCTTGGGGTCTAAAATCGACATGTCAAGATTCTGGTAGCAAAATAAACGAGTGGAGACGTTGAGAACAGCTTTGGTGAGTTTCGACTTTCTACCTACAACAACCTATACAGTGCCTAATCTCATCTCAGATTATACACGTTTTCCGTTTCTCTAACAGCTATTTGGTGACGGGACGAAAGCCGACGTTCTCACCAGCAAGGATGAAGGACTCGGATAATTGGTGAGAAAGATTAGAATTCTGGTCGTATGCACGCTGGTGGTACCCTGTTCAGATGCAGATAGGAACCCACGTTCGTTGGACATAAATAGAGGCAGGTTTGGTGCTAGTCTATCCACATTTTAGAAGATTTATCTCCGGGCGAATTAAGGAGACGAGCGCATTGAGAGAATGACATCGATAGAGACAGAGAGGAATGCCGGCATGTCATGGGCGAAGAGGGCATATACAACGATAGCAACCTTTGGGGTCAAAGAAGGAAGAGGGAAGGTCCAAAGTTGCCCTGATAGTTGAATGATAATAATTGCACAAGTGCTCTTAGGACAATGATACCGCTACATTTGTTCGCCATTAATGAACTTCTCAATTGCTAGAACTAATCCTCGCAAATCTTGATAGCGAGCGCTTAGTTTTTACCCAATTCCATGCTGCCGTCAAATCTCCCCAAATAAACAAAGTATTGGAAGAAATATTGTACATTTGTTCTATGTGAGCTCAAATCGATTTGATATTCCATCACAACTGGAGAGCGTCCTTTACGCCCCGCTATCTAAGTTGCTGCGCTATTCTATAAATTCTACAGTGGCCCAAGGAACGCTTCTCACTCGTCTTCTTGGTCGAGGGGCTTGTACTTCCCACTCTCGATGCTTTCCTCATCACCCTTATTTCTGTTCACCATGCGAGAAATCCATCCACCAACGCCTTCACTTGTCGAACCATCATCATCTGTACCATATTGCGGTTTCCCATTCTTAATATTAACATGCGGAGGATCGATATCAAGACCCGGAATAGCACTCGAAGGACCAAGTCCGTTCCCATTTAGCCCACCTACTAGTACACCCCTTCGAAGATCCATTGATGGAACAGGTGAGGAGGCACCCATTAATGAACCAGTCTCTGCTCTCGTTGCTGGTGTTGGCATCGCGGTAGTAGCATCGCCGAAAAGAGTATCCATATCTTCTAACCTTACACCGGCCGTTTCCGGATAAATAAAATATACTGTGACGCATTAGCTTTCACCCTCTCAGGGAGAAGTGATTATTCTTACCAACAACGAAACTCGTGGCACAGAAAAAGGCGTGCACGAGGTAAAGGCGCCACGTGATCAACTCTTGTAACACTGGCGTAAGTTCTCCCACGAGCCAATTGAACGCCCAGTTGGTAGCTGTGGACAAACTTGCACCCTTCGAACGAATACTGAGTGGTAGAATCTCAGGGGGGTAGAGCCATGGGATAGGTCCCCAGCTATATCCAAACGCCGCATTGTAAATCATAACAAAGATAACAACACATGTCGGCGTTATTCTGACGTCGAGGTAGAGAAAGTAAGAAATTGTCGATAAGGACAAGACCATGGCAATGGCTCCACTCAGAAGAATGAATCGACGGCCCCATCGATCAACAAGATACCATGGTGGTACAGATGACATCAGATAGGTGAGGCCGTTGATACCAGTCATCAAAATTGCAGAGCGGCCAACCCATCCAGCGGACTCGAAAACATAAGGGGCGTAATAGGATATCACGTTAATACCGTTGAGCTGGGCAAAAGCCTGAGCAGACATGGCAATAAAGACTCGAGTTCGGTATCGACGGAACATATCGCGATAGGACTTTTCTCCTTCCTGCCTCTGCAAAAGGACATCCATCTTGATTTCTCGGTACTCATCGCGTGCCTTGGGGTTGTGAATGTCACCACCTCCATAAAGGTTTGCAATAACCACAATCCCCTCTTCATCATGGTCGTTGTCGAGAAGCCATCTGATCCGTTAGAATACATTTCAGATACAATCTGGCGACCTAACATACCGTGGTGATTCAACGATGACCAAACTCCCGAAACCGAGTAGAGCGCCCATAACACATTGCATGAGCAATGGTAGCCTCCACGAATAATCGTGTTGAATGTAACTGCAGAAGTAATCGACCCATACTGATGTTGCGTAACCAAGAATATTTCCTGAAAACTCGATACAAGCCAATTTACCCCGGTTGTGTGGAGGCGAAATCTCGGACTGATAGATTGGCACAATTGTTGATAACATTCCAACGCCAACGCCTGCAGTGATGCGGCCAAGTAGCATCATCGGCATTCCATTGGCAAATGTTTGCAGAGCACCTCCAACGAAGAATATCATGGATCCATACAGAATCGTTCTTCGTCGCCCAATTATATCTCCAATCCTACCAACTACCAGTGAAGAACAGAACGCTCCGATCTCGAGGATAGCAACCATTGTACCAACCTCTGCGCGAGATGGCTGGTTGAAGTAATCTCTAAAGAAAGGGCCACTGCGACAGTGTTAGCATTGCCATCATTTCCGGTATCAGTATTCTTACGTGATAATGCCAGACATCACTCCTTGATCATAGCCAAAAAGGAAGACCCCCAAGGATACAAATACGCTTGTAAAGTATCTGCATAATCGTCAGCTACTTGCTTGTTCATCGAAAGAATCTATGCCTACACTAATGGCTTGCCCGTAAGGCCATGCATCTGCCTTTCTCCCCCAGACATGATGGCGGCTAGGATATGCTCTGCTCTCGTGATATACCGCGGAGCGGGCGACGGAATCTCAATCTCCTCTTTAACGAGTCCAGGATGATATTCCTTTCGTTCTACGTTCTCTGAATTGTTGTATCGGACCTTTCTGCGCGACGGCCGTCTCGAGCTGCCACTGAAAACTTGGTCGCCCAAAGATGCAGGTAACTGGATCCGCAGAGGGTCTTCAGCGTCCGCTAATTGTTCCGCAAGATCTCCAGTGTCACTCCAGGAAAACTCCGAGCTAGGAGAGGATGACCGAGAGAGGGAGGACCGGCGACCCTGCTTTTCGTCTGATTGTGCACTCAGCAGCCTCTCGGAGTGCGGGTCGGATCGGTTCTCAGCTGATGATAAGGTTCGTAGGGGAATGTTCGCAGGGCGACGAGGTGGTTTTGAGGGAGGAATTCTGGCGGTCGTGGACTGTTAAGCAGCAGTCCTCTGCGCTTGGGGAAAGGTTGGAGGTCTGGAGAAGGGTGGGATCTGACGTCTGAACGGTGTTCAGGGTCCACCACGAGCTATCCTATCGGCAGTAACTGTTGGAGGTGCTAGTCTGCAGCCATGGAAAACTTTTAGGGAAAAAGCGGGTACAGCCCTGCATCGAGGGTGCGCGTGAAGGGGTGTCGATAAGGCAGCTGGCGATTGGTCTTGAATATCTGAATCAAGGTTGGGCAGTTGAGCAGCAGAAATGGACGTTGCACGAGACAGACTTCGGATGTGCTGAGTGAGTAGTATGACGCGGGACCCGCTCTCATTCCTCTAGCGAACCCTGTTCGGAACCCCTGATTTCACGTGAGGCCTTCTTCCCCCTTTTCTTGTACGAGCTTCCTAACATAAGACTTGCTTCCTGAGGAAAAGTATCAATATAGAGAGCAGTCCAATAGGACCCCAATAGAAGCAATGCTATCGCGGGACTTGGGCGGCAGGAGGGCAGAGAGATATCTCGCGGCCGAAGGTTTACAAAGAAGACAGACAATCTCGAAAGACTCAGCAGCCCTTTGAGACAGCATATCCCTAAACAAGTATGCACAATTATTACACTAGGTAGTTTTCTTCTGTTGGAAGCAAAGTCTATCTTGATTATGCTCTAATTTCTTACTCCTTTCTTCAATGCTATATATTCCAGTCGGTGAGCTGTTCCAGTATTCTGTGGTGCTTCT
This sequence comes from Stipitochalara longipes BDJ, assembly GCA_009732865.1. Lineage (NCBI taxonomy): Eukaryota > Fungi > Ascomycota > Leotiomycetes > Helotiales > Hamatocanthoscyphaceae > Stipitochalara > Stipitochalara longipes. The sequence goes on along the minus strand of ML769337.1, from coordinate 511,009 downwards.
CGATAGTCGATCTACGTTGAGGAACTGCCTATGGATGGAAATTGTATACATTCACCTCTGAAATTAAGGCTACATGTTCCTAACTAGAAGACATTCAAGTGTACAACATAACTTTCCATGTATTAAATAAAGCTCGATCATTGTGTCTAGTGTATAGTTTCTCCAGCTCTGCTCGGACTACCTGGGCCAAGGATTTGAAAGCCGCTGCTATTTTGAAAGGATATACTCGATATTCATCATTTCACAATCAAATTTGCAATATTCTCAGAGCTGCTCCAAGAGCAAAACTAAGCCCGCGACTTCTCCAAACCTGTGGTCCAGTAGTGTGCTCTTGCTTCCAACATGCATATCACGGGGAATGCAGGTGAGGAGCACCGCCTGGTGCCAACGCATTCGATGCCATGATATGTCGTCTAGATCGCCACTTTGGTCAGTGGCCACGTGGAAGTCTAGAACATACCCAGACCAAGGCCATTGCCTTCTCGTATTCTGCTATCTCCAAAAATAAAGGATCGTCCAAAGAAGGGTCACAGGCTGGGATGCGCGAAATCTCCAGCTTATCAGTGTTCCGGGCTGCTTGAGCAATCGTGGGCTCACGGAGAAGTTTATCAGCGAGTCTTACACTTCTCAAGACCAAGACGACTATCTACTCGGGCAGGTGTGAGCTATCGTAGCCTATAATAAGTACTGTGTTCTGTCCCTAGAAAAGAAGATTTGGGGACTCGTGTCTTCATAATAAGCCAATCTAGAGTGCAGGAATCTCGTCAATCTTGTCATCTTCCAAATGCTTCGGCTGGCTGGGGGTAAACATAACGCCGCCATCATTTAGAAACAGGCTTGATCAGGCTATCCCTGGCTTCTCCTCTTCGAGAAGCCTTTCGGCGCGCAGCACGCTGGAAATGGGTCCGAAAGCAGATCGTATGCACGAATGCGATCGGGGGAATAGTTCTGGAAATCACGAATGTGGCGGCTGCATAACCTGAAACGTGCAATATTATTAGAGACTCGACAGTTGTGAAGCGTCCTCCCTCTCGTCCTGTCCATCGTGGCGCAGTTATGCAAACTGGTCGGCCAAGTGGGGGGGAACAGGGCAAGATGGCGAGAAAAGCAAGGCCAGGCCAGGCAAAAGGAAATGGCTTCGGCATGAAGCGCCTCATCAAACCCCAAAGGAGCAGGTCCGCGAAGCGTCCAGGATTGTCTGGTCGTCGAGATTTGGATCGTTTGGCTGGTCGACGTGCAAATTGAGTAGCCAGGGATCGTTGTAAACGGCATCGACCAACTGGCGGCGGGCATAGCATGAATTCCATCCGTCACCTTATTAAAAGATTCTCCTCCGCAATTCTCGAACCACGACGCACTCCCGCTGCCCGCACCACCTCGTCGTCCTCGTCCTCGTCCTCGTCCGCATCCGCATCCTCTGCCACCTCGCTCGTCGCCGCATTGCTCGCATCGAACCAACAACCTCAACACTTGCCTCGTCGCCGGCCGCTGCCAACGTCGATTGCTAGCCGACGGTAACGGTGCATCCCCGCCCCAGGTACGAGCGAGTGTTCTGCGCCAGCCTTCCTGGAAGTGTCTAGCCAGCGAGTTAAGCCAGGGGCAGGAGCGAAGCTAGCACCATCAAAACAGTCGGCTGGTCAAAGCAGGGAACTTCGAGATCCCCATAATCTCAACTTCACAAATCCATTCGTCTGCCTCCACACGTCTACTGCTTCCGCGATCATCATCGCAATCCATCGCTTGGTGGCCAGCAGCCATTTCATCCTCGGGGTCGCAACAATCGATTGATCGACACCGCCTGCAGCCCAGCGATACGAATTGTTACCAGCAGCCTCAGCAGCGCCTTGCGCCACAACACGATGGGGTCGACGCAATTCGGGAACTTCCATGTACGTGGTTTGCGACGCAGTGAAGATTGGGCTCAATTGAGAAGGATCTGAGAGGAAGATGAGCAGCAGCTAATGTGAATTGGGATTAGAATTTCTGTCGCGACTCGACGTTACCAATCTGCAATGTACGTCTCCACCGCGAGCTCCCCCACCGGCCTCGATCGATGCTAATGCGTTTTCCGCATAGATTTTCCCTGGATTCAGTTATGAAAATCCCGGTGGTTTCCAAGGTGGATGTGAGCTATTGGGGATATCATTAAGCCATGGAAGGCACCTGGGCAATATCGGTTTGTCGAGTAGTCTGAATCAAGCGGACATGGACTGACGGGTGGCAGGTTCAATTCTGCTTTGCGGTGTAGCAATTGCAGTCTCAGCTTTCCTGTTATGGCGGTCGGAACGCAAGCAGGCTGCTGTGGGCAGAAGGTATGTCATTAAAACCCCTGGTTGGTTGCAAAATTTCTGATCTTTCGGTGCTTAGAGAAATGCAAGTTTTCCTCGTTGGGTATATACTGATTGAGATCTGCGAAATCTTCACGGTCGGGAAATTCCCACTGAGTAGTAAAGTGCGAATTGTGAGTCGAGGATATCTACGATTTATCAACGACGCTGACCGAGCATAGGCCTTTACTGGTATCCACCTAGGCCTGATAATTGCAACGTTGTGGATCCTTATGCTGAACGCTGTTGTGGGATACCAATTACTCGATGATGGAACGCCTCTGTCAGTGGGTCTGATGATCGGTTCCGCGGCAGCCCTCTTCATTGGAACCGGCTACATTACTCTCGATACTGGCTATAGCTGGACGGGACATTTTGACTCCAGTCTACAAGGCAACAATAGGAACATAGCGCTATATGTTCTCTACCAACTCGCACCTCTGGTCTTTCTCTTCATCTTCTTCGTCCTGGAAACGGTGTTGGTTATTCGAGTCCTCGGCGAACGCAAGCCTATGATCTACCTAGTGTCTGCCGCTTTATTGTTTGCACTGGGCCAGATCTTCAACTACGTGGTCAGCGTCCATATCTGCCACGGCACGCACGGCAAAATCGATGGAGCACTCTTTGAAACTCTCTTCACACTACTTTCCGTTATTATGATCTGGGTTTTCTGGTCCAGTATTACGGAAGACGATTGGCCAATGCCTGTCTCGAATACATATTCGTGATTAGAGGCAATAATAGCATGGGGCCGTAGAGTTAGGGAACATTTTATTACGAAGACTACACGCGTTAGACGATATCATTCGACATCACAAGATGCAATTGCTACAAACAGCTATCAGGAAGCATGGAGACTATGAGGATATACATACAGATGCTCCCATGGAAGGGTGAGGTAATTCGGGAGAGGCGTCTGAGAAATATGCTCCTGGTGGAGCGCTTCGCAAAGCTGTGCATCTTGGATGCTAGTGGACGCTTGTATATGATTTTGCATGTTAGTAGTATACCCAAATCGAGCGTATAATTGATAAGTACATTAAACACGGACTTTTTATTGGCGGTGTGAATTCAGCAACTGTATTTCTAGCTTGGCATCTGAGCCTCGTGCAACAAGGCTGCAACCGCTAACCTTAAAGCTGCACTCTGGCACTAATCAGGCACTCTTACCCCTGTCCCCCCCCCCCCCTTCTGCAAGGGCGGGAACCTGGGGTGAAGTATCGATTGCTATATTACTACAAGGTCCCTTAGGAAATGATCTATAAACCATCTCAATCTGAATGTAAATTCCAAGCTGTTGAACCCCGAAAAAGGCTTAGCCGAACCACTAACAAAAACCACCACGGCGCTCAAGCTTCAGCCTCGTCACGATCGGAACATCCCTCCTCCACGTATTTCACGAGAGTGATAATCATGTCAGACTCCGATGGAGAGTACGTTGCTGATGATCTCTCTGATGAAGATATTGCGGCGCATCAGGTCTCGAGTCATGGCACGCGATCATCCGGCCCCGTGAGGGGGGCAGCAGGATCAGCCACGCGGGGCGGGGACACCAACACTGGAACGAACCGCAGGAGAGCAGCTTGGGAGGACATTCAGAGGAGTTGGGATACCGTCGTCGAGGGTGCCGATGGAAGCATCAACTCTACCGTTGAAGGGCTAAGGGAGGCGGGAAAGAGAAAAAGGTAAGCAAATCTCGGTCGTCATAGCTCCTCGATTCTGACAATGCACTTCACAGATTACTGCGAGACACAACACCTCTACAGCGAGGCATCATTCGACACCTTATTCTCATTCTCGATCTCTCGTTTGCCATGGTTGAGAAAGATTTGCGGCCTACGAGATACCTGCTTACACTACGGTATGCTTCCGAATTTGTTACCGAATATTTCGAGCAAAATCCCATTTCCCAGTTGGGTATTATTGGCATGCGTGACGGCATAGCTGTCAGGGTCAGCGATATGAGTGGGAATCCTACAGAGCATATTGAGAGGCTGAAATCCCTTCGAGAGCAACAACCACAAGGAAATCCTAGCCTGCAGAACGCCCTGGAGATGAGCAGAGCTGCTCTTTTCCACGCACCTTCACACGGTACCCGGGAAATTCTTATTATTTACGGTGCATTGTTGTCCAGCGATCCAGGGGACATTCACGAAACCATATCTTCTCTCATTGCTGATCGAATACGAGTGTCAGTTGTTGGCCTAGCTGCACAAGTTGCCATCTGTGCAGAGCTATGCTCCCGTACAAATGCCGGCGATGAAGGCAACTACCACGTTGCACTCAACGAACAACACTTTCGAGAGCTGGTAATGACACTAACCACACCTCCGGTCACCCGAACCAAAAAGCAATCACAATCTAGTCTCTTGATGATGGGATTTCCTTCTCGAACTTCTGGGGCTGGAAAGACAATGAGCTTCTGCGCATGTCACAGCAAGTTAAGTCGAGGCGGCTACCTATGTTCGAGGTGCGATAGCAAAGTCTGCAGTCTTCCGGCTGAATGTCCAGCTTGCGGCTTAACACTCATTCTCTCTACACATTTAGCACGTTCATATCACCATTTATTCCCACTCAGAAACTGGGTCGAGGTTCCTTGGTCTGCTGCAAGAAAATCAAAATCATGTTTTTCTTGTCTTGTCCCTTTCCCCGAGGTTTCAGCGGGCAGAATACAAGTTGAACAGAACGGGTCAAGAGCAGAAGGAGAGACTAGGGGCATGAGCGAGAGTGGACGATATGCATGTGAAGTTTGTGGGAACCACTTTTGCATCGATTGCGACGTCTTTTCCCATGAGATCGTCCACAATTGTCCGGGATGTCAGAGCGATACTCGAGGCATGATTGAGCAACAAGATGTGGTTGACAGGGAAATTGGCCATAATGAAAATGATGCAATGGTTGAATGAAAACTGTGTGCTACCCTCCATTGTTTCCCAAGGCGTTCAGGCGAACAGAAGAGGCATTTGCATTGGGTCGGTACTCCAACCGAAGTGGCGTCGAAGGAATTTTGTTCTGCAAGGCAGACACTCATGATGCAGCGGAAGAGCGTGCATACATCGCAGCATTAGATGAGGTAGAAAAGCATTAGTCCAGCAGTGTTCTGCACTCGCTATACCTTGGAACATATCCATTGTATAGCTTAGGAAATATACCACCCATACAATATGGCATATCTCGAGCACATTAAGTAGCGTGGTTATTTTGCCTACAGCTTCGCTAATGAATGAAGTGGGTGTGTTTGCTTTTGAGGCGAAGAGCTTTGAGGTTTCGGGATAGAGAGGATATTGCTCATGATAATTTTGGTAGAACAAAACGAACATTACCTCGCATACAGCGAGATTTACTCAACAAAAATATTCCAACTTCCGGATATGAAAACTTGCTTAGAATATTGGATCAGTAACTTTCAATCTCCACTATCTTGAGAAGTCACACCTAATTTAAATTGTTGGATTCCGTACGGTGCATTCCTCTCATCAATATTCGATCTGTTGTGATATCACAATTAGTCTGCAAGATTGAAATGGAGCTTTATTCAAGCTTGGAGGATTCGGAGACTTCCGTGTTGTTGTTTTCTTTGAGGTAACGAGGCCAGGTACTCTTTAGGACTAGTTTCAGGGGCTGAAATTAGCGAGATAGGATCCGATAACGCGGTGAACGCCCAAAATCTACAAGGCCAAGCAAGGCAACGACGACATCCTGGGCCAACGCGGTATCTTTCAACGCCATATCCTGACGGCGCAAACACCGACTGATGAAGGACCGACCTCCCCCAGACCAAGTTTCGCTGTCATGGCTCCTCCAGCAAAGCGCCGGAAGCGAGCTGTGGTTCTCTCTTCTGATGATGAGGATGACGAGAAACCGAAAGGGCGATTGACCGATCTGGTCTCCTCGTCCCCGCTATCCTCAAGTGATACAAAGACCACAGACTCCGCCAGAGCTCCCAGCCAGGTTTCGACTGCTCCCACCAAAACAGAACCTCGTGCAAAGACTGCGAACCACCCTCACAATGCAGCACCTATATACCTCCCTAATTCACCCCGGAGAGCCAAGGCTAGCAGCAAAAGCGCGAGCAGCAGTCCAGAAAAGTCCAAGCGAAGAGGCAAAACAGAGGAGAAGGGCAAAAGTGGGGACATCTTTACGTTCTTTACGAGGCAGGCACAACGTCAGCAAGCCGAGGGCGGGGTAAACGGAAGTATCTCGAAGCCGAAACACACAATCCAGAGCTCCAAAGCAGAGGAGCACGACCTAATATCAGAAGATGATGATGTTGTTGTTGAAACCAAAGTCCAGAACTCTAGCTTGGTTGGATTGGCTGCCAGAAAACGAGCCAGAGGTGCTGAGTCTTTCAAAGGTGGTGATGGAGACAATCCTAGCGCAAGCCAGAAGTTTCTCGTGAAGCCCAAGCCAAGAACGGAGATCAAGAATGAGGAAGACATGAGACCTTGGGCGGAACGGTTCTCACCGAGCAATTTGGAAGAATTGGCCGTCCACAAAAAGAAGATTGCCGATGTCCGAACTTGGCTTGAGGATGTTATGCATGGTCGCATGAGGCAGAGGCTCCTGTTGCTAAAAGGAGCTGCTGGGACTGGAAAAACAACAACAGTCCAGCTCCTGGCAAAGGCATTGAATTGCGAAATATTGGAATGGCGGAATCCTGTGGGATCTATCGCGTCCTCGGACGGATTCCAGTCCATGTCTGCTCAGTTTGAGGAATTCATGGGAAGAGGTGGGAAGTTTGGCCAGCTGGACATTCTTTCTGCCGGTCAGCCGGTTGCGTCGAAACCAGACATTAAGCCTCTTGATCGCCGGAAGAATCTTATTCTCATAGAAGAGTTCCCCAATACTTTCACTCGTTCTTCTACTGCTTTGCAGTCGTTTCGTTCCACGATTCTTCAATATCTCGTGTCTAACACCCCACCACTTTCTATGGTGTACAACAACAGCTCCCGAGAACCTATCACCCCAGTTGTCATGATAATCTCAGAGACACTCCTCACTACCACGTCTGCTTCAGCAGACAGTTTCACTGCACATCGACTGCTCGGCCCGGAAATTCTTCAACATCCAGGAGTTGCCACTATCGAATTCAATGCAATCGCTCCTACCATATTGGCAAAAGCGCTTGAGCTTGTCGTGCAGAAGGAATCTCGCAAGTCCGGAAGAAGGAAGACTCCAGGACCTCTCGTTCTTAAGAAACTTGGAGAAGTTGGCGACATTCGGAGTGCGATTGGATCACTCGAGTTCTTGTGCTTGAGGGGTGATGTGGATGGCGACTGGGGTGCCAAAGTAGCCTTTGGGAAGACGAAGAGGGCCATGCGAGAAGTTGCTATGACAAGGATGGAGGAGGAAAGCCTAGAGCTTGTAACGCGACGCGAAGCTAGTCTTGGAATTTTCCACGCTGTTGGAAAAGTGGTCTACAATAAGCGAGATGAGACTGGCCCAAGTTCTAATGCTAGCCATGATGTGGAGCGGTTGCCAGACTTCATGTCGAACCAGTCTCGCCCAAAACGATCTCAGGTCTACGTGGATGAACTCATCGATGAAACTGGAACTGATACGCCAACTTTCATTGCTGCCCTTCATGAGAACTACATTTTATCGTGTGATGCTCCTCCAACTTCGTTCGACTTTTCTTCGCTAGATCATGTAAATGGCTGTATCGATGCACTATCAGACAGTGACCTTCTATGCCCATCCTGGGACGGCGCTTTCAACTCAACAGGCTTTGGTGGAGGTTTTGGCGCTCGGGGTACTGGCGGCGATATGCTTCGACAAGATGAAATCAGCTTTCAAGTTGCAGTCCGCGGCATGCTTTTCTCACTTCCTTCCCCTGTCAAGCGAAAAGCTCCTGCAATAGGCGGATTAAGGACGGGGAAAGGAGGCGATGCATACAAGATGTTCTATCCCACAAGCTTGAAGTTATGGAGAACCAAAGAGGAGATTGAAAGTACAATCGATTTATGGGTTACTCGGCTACTGAAGGGTGAATATCAGCATTTTGGTGCCCTAGCAACAAGCGCTGCTGCGTTTGCAAGGCCCAAAGTTGGGACAGTCGAGAGTTGGAAGAGTTCAAGGCCTTCAAACATACTACCTTCGCAGAAAGACAGTGCCAAGGAAGCAGGAGCTGCACCCTTGATCGCTATTGGAACGTCTGCGCGGAAGGAAATGTTATTAGAGCGTTTGCCCTACATGGTCTTAATAGCCAAAGGGGAGAAGAGCTCATATTCCGCTCTTGGGCTCGCTGATATGGAGAAAGTGACCACGTTTCATGGTATTGGCAGACAATCGGATGATAGTCCAGATGATGGAGAAGACATTGGCACTATTGGTGAGGAGTGGGCGACAGATAAGCCAGTTGAGGGAAAGTCACCTCGGAAAAAGAGACTGGTCATCAGAGGCCGTGGGGCAACCAACAACTTGCCTCTTCAGCAAGCGGAGCATAAACTGGTGTTGAGCGACGACGACATTGAGGACGATTAAACCGAGGGCATACGAGAAGCTCTAACGCTTATTATGGTACTAGCATTATCTTACATTAATCATAGGAATGATGCTCAAATTAGCTTTCCTGTTTCTCCAGAGTCCTCTTAAGTCTGTAATGCATTACATCGTAGATCTCTTCAAGAGCAACGTAGTTCTGCAATCATACAGCAGTAACCAACTCCCAGCTCTCGTGCTCAATTTGCGTCGTCCGTTGAATCAAATCCTGTCCATCCTTCAAAATCATCTGCAAACTTAACAGCCGCTGCGAGGTATCGCTCATGTACATCTCCCCACGTAAAAGCTGCTGTTTTTATGGCTCGGATGGCTGAGAAAGAGTCAACAGAATATCAGATGGTGTGGTTGGCAGGCATACCTTTTACAAAATGAGCGTCGGTAGCCCATGGTCCATTGACAGCCTTGTCCTCAACATAATTCCACTGCTTGTCCGGCTTTACCTCGATATCGTCGTCGATCTTTGGCCTAAGTTGTGCTACGTACACAGCAATGGTCAAAAGCCACCATTGTCTGACGAGACTGATGTGGAACTTCTTCGGTATTAGAGGTATCAGAGTCCTGACGGCGTGACTCGAGGTGAGTATATGAACCATGAAGAAATCATACGCATGGGTGCCTGGCTGTACTGTTCGGACAAGCAATGCAACTGCAGCTTCTTGGGAGTCTTGGAATTGCTTATTCGGATCGTCAATTTTCCAGGCGTTCCAGTGCTCCAAAATCAAATCCTCGTGGTTCTTGAACAAGGTTTCGATGTTCCCATCTCCTCGCTCATCAAATATACCGTCAAATCTTGTATCGTCTCTAATCTTGTGGAGGATTTCAAGAGGAGACGACGTAGAGTATGTAGAAGGGTGCGTGTACGAAGGATTGTCCAGGTACTTGTGCATGTAGTTGTAGGATGAAGAAGCCATTGCGAGGGCCTCCATAGCCAGTTCTTTGCTAGACAGCTCGTAGGCGTAGCCAAGATGGATCAGAGGGTGGCCAACTAGTACTCCCAGTCAGTATCCTACTCGCCCACAGAGGTCTCTTGTCTTACGTCCTGCAACGACTCCGTTGATAAGAGGCTCCTTTCCGCTGAACAGGTACTCTTCCGCCACGCCTCTCCAATCATAGCCAAATTTCAAAGCCAGCTCATCTTCAAAGAAATCCACAAACGCCCTTTGGTATCTTCTGTCTCCAAGAAAATCACGCCAATCGGCGTCCGATATTTCTGCTGGGGAATCCTTCCATTCTTCAAGCTCCTTGGATTCTTCGTCGTAGATCTTCTGCAGCTGGTCGACATTCGCTCCAAGAAGATATGCAGAGCCTAGTAAATGCGGCATATGGTTGTGGTATCGGAGGTTGTGGTATAATATGGAGTGGTTGACGTGGTTTGCGCGGATGAGATGTTTGAGAGTCCTTGGACGCCTCTCGGGAGCTGTCTCAACATCGTGAACGTCGACCGAGGGAATATCGATGGACTGAGCAGAATATGTGCTGGTTGTAAGATATCTGTGCATGCGGTTGACCAAAGGCAACCATGCTATCATTGGGGCAGACATATTGGCAGACTGGAACGATCGGGACGATTGGGATTTGCAAGCATCTCTCCTCTCCTCTCCTGACTTTATGAGTTGAGGTCGTTGGGCTGCGGAAGTGTGGGGTAATGCAGTGCAGTGCACAATGCCTGGACGGTGAGCTCACGGCCCCACTCCAGTCTGAAGTCGGGCAAACTTTGCCTCCGTCCTCCGCCCGTCCTGAACTTCAAGGGTCCTTCGGCGACAAACCCAAAGATAATCTCTTGCCAACATCTTCCAACATGTCCTTCGTCCTCAGTGCTCAAAGGCCCACCAAACAAACATGTCGTCCTCTATACCCTTGATGTATGCAGAGTTGCTGTCCAACATCCGCCAAATCTCGGTCATCGTGGCACTGGACGAACCATGTGATCTATCAACCAAGGTAGAGCTTTCAGTAGATGGACGGCGCTTCATCTTGCACCATGGTGGGGAAGCGTCTTATTTGACTCTTCCCGGACAAGTTCCTTGCAGCCTTCAGCTCCAGCGCCCGGCTCTTGGTACCAAAGAACTCACATGGAGACTTCCCCTGGCTGGCGGGCCACCTCGCCAAAGCATGGACAACATGCAGAGCAATTGTGCACCCTGGGCTGCCAAATTCCTGGGCCCAGAAACGGAATTTTTGTGTCGAACTTGTGGTGCGGTTATCATTGGAAAGGGGAAATTTTCTGCTTGGAGAGATCTCCCTAGCGAGAATTGGGCTGAGATGATGGATTTCTGGCATTGCCATAAGCCAGACCTTCCCAGCAGGCAGGTTGAACAATCAGCAGTGAGCAGAGGGTACGGCGCTAACACGAGGTTTACTCCAACTCCTGGAATCGGCTTCGTTGACCTGTCCACGTTTCTCCTCGCGAACATAGACTGTCAGAACATACAGGTAAGTTGCATTCGTTCTTTCGGAAGCGGGATCTGTGGTAAGGAGTACAGCCAGGGTATCAAGAAGGTGGCCACGCTTGCTTTTGCTATTCAATGGTTTGGTCACCGATACAAGTACCCAAAATCAATACTCTGTTACCAATCTGCTCAGCAGCAATCATTCATGCCTACCCCTTTCTATAGACTGTGGGTTACTTGTTTGGTTGGAGGTCACGACCTCGGCATTTCACTCTGTATCTTCCTCAAGATCTTGGAAGCCATGGGATTAGCACGAGGGACATCTACTGGACTCGCGCTGGCCAAAAGGACTGTCCCCAGTGGCACTTACTCGTGAGCCTAGCTCTTTGGGCTTGGAATTCCCAACTCGCTCCAACAATGTTCCCATTACTGTTCACTTGGCGGAAGCTGTTCGCTGATGAATAATAGACGGAATCTTCACCAGGAGAGATGCCACAGTATCAAAATGTGTCTTGTAAATCTTGTCACAGCTTCGTTGGCTATATCGATCACCAAGCAATAGGAACTCGGTTGTACAAATGGCAACTTCGTTCTCCCCAAATGTCACAACCGCTATTGAAGAGTATATCGCCTGGTTCGTCGACTTCGCCATTGCTGGCTACCATCATTGGCGCACAATTAGCAGCAAGCATGCAGTCGCAAGGACTCTCACGCTTCGTGCTATTACCAGCGCGGTGGATGCCAACCTTGCGGCAGACTACCCAACAGTTCCTCAACCTGTCTCGTTTGAGGAATGATTTGTTCCACGCTATCCCTACTTCTGCTTCTACATCCTCTTCTGTATCGATGAGTATGGATGACATAGATTCCACGGTGGACGACACAGTTGGTGGGAACGAATCGCGTAGCTCTTGCTGCTCTACCTGTTTGAATCTTTGGATTCTGACCCCAAGCTTAAGATTCTCGAGGAACAGTATGCCGACGAAATCGACAAGTGGCTCGCCGATGTCTTTACTGGTCAAAGAGTCTGACGCCGGCACCCTAGCTATGAAGGTGTTTTGGAAGACGCTGACGGTGGACGCTGCAGAAGAATTGGTGGGAAGCAACGGCGTGGAGGAAATGTATCTACCAGATGAAGCGATCCATGGGATTGAGTCATGCCTTCAGTCAACTTCTTCGTTTCTGCCACCGAGCGCTCGGAAGTTTCAGAGCTGGGATGTAGGACTGCTGGAGAGATACGAGGAGTGAGATAAACTGCGACAGCGCAAAGGATTTGAGCGTTGAGTACATCGATGCAATGACACAGCACAGGCTGAGATCTTTCGAGCTCCTTGGTGTGCCTGGTGGTTTATTTGACGATGTCATCTTCGCTTCGCAATTTCTATTAGTGCAGAGTGCGAGTGGATGATGATCTCCAGTCGTATACTACGACAGACTTCTTCTCGAACATCTTTTTATGTTTCTAGTTATGCCAGATTATCTTGGGGCCTGGGACACCTTTTACAGGGCATTGGTTCGTGGTCATCGAAATGTCTCGGAATGCCTCGAAAGAACCTCTTTCTATTCCTATTCCTAGAGTGCTGAAGAAGTCTCCATGCAGCCTTCGATCTTGTGGTGTCTGTTAGATCCAATCTGTCATTGTTGAAACGTCCTTGGCTGCCCTTTGATTTGATCAACGAGTAATCCAGTACCAACGCTCCTTCACAAGTGGAAGGGAGCGTGACGCTGCCAGATGGCTTGGAATTCAAGTGTAAATATCCCAGAACTTGCTGTCACCTGGCCCGCAAAAGCAGAGAGAAATAATGAAATTCAATAATAGCCACTCTGCTCGTGGTGCACTCGATCACCATTCTGCGATGTTATGAATTTGGAAAGGCTATTGGTGGCCCTACATCTAAGCTCGCAGGAGCGAAAGAAGACGCTCATTTTCAATCCCCAAATGTCCCGCCTAAAGCTGAATGTCTCAGATGCTGCCTAGGTCGGGGTGTCGATTCGGTGTGTAATGCATTCGATGGTTTGCATCTTCAAGTATCCTTGAAGTTTGAGGCCATTGGGGTCTTTTGCTCCTTGCCCCTTTGTCCAGCTAGATGTACTGTACATGATGACTTGGGACATCGAAAAACTGGTCATAGTCAGTAAATTGGCCCGAATGATCTAAATTGGCTTCGTCGACGGGCATGCCTAGTCTTCTAACCAGGTCTGGCTCAAGTCATTTGATGCCAGCCTTCAAGCACGTTCCTGTTTCCGTGCGGTTCTGGCCGACTTCGGCTAAGGATCCGAGATAGAACATGATCTACATCGCGGAAGTAATATTCATTTCTGCAATGCATGCACAATCCCCATCCCTCGGCAGAGACTGCCGATCCCTTCAGTACCGAGGCGGCGTGAAACCTCTCCTCACACGTGCACTCTTGGCGTCGCTACTGCTTTCAGACACCGGTAAGCTTCGTTTCTTCGGACCATCTCCTTTTTTGTCATCCTTGTCGAGAGGAATCGGTGATTTCTCCTAAAGCCTGGTAGCTTCTGTACCTTCCCCGCAAGCGCGACATGCATCCTAGCGCATGGGAAAACGAATACGCATATTCTTCTCCCAGCATGGATTGGATTGGAAGTACTTATTTCCATGATATGTAGGAATATATAACTGGGAATAGCCACAATGACTAGTCTCACTTTCCTAGGCACCGTGATTTTGTTGCCATCTCGCTCCTTTTAAACGGTTGTAAAAATGGTTACCCCCTTATTCTTCACTAGCTGTAAGGGCAATACGGTTCCTTAGATTCGGCGTCCTCGTTCTTTGAAATACTTCTGCTTTCCCTTATTTATGCACTTCTGGCGCTCCTCTTGCTCATTTCGCTCCCTTTACTCCCACAACACTCTGAACACTATGCTGACTCCCCGGTGTCCAGTGGTCGCCTTCGCTCGCATGAGTACGACCTTAGCTTCAGCAACGTGTGACATGCTCTCGGCCAAAACTGACATCACCATCGAATATGCTTCTTCGAATCTCGAGTACTTGCAGGATCAATCTGAATATTGGTGAGTTCGAGCTTGAGGCTTTGTCTTGCCGCTACTGAGACGGTTCAGGTCATCTGCATGTGGAGACCTCTTGCCCACGTGTATTATAGTGCCGAAGACGGCGGATGAAGTTTCCACCGTATGTATTGGGTATTTCGATCTCTTCCCCGTGTCTTTCTGCAAGACATTGGGCACCGAGCAGTAGCTTATGTCTCGTTGTACCAGATAATACAAACTTTGACAACAAACCATGAGAACTTCTCAGTCAAAGCAGGTGGTCACAACGCCAATCAAAACTTCTCCAGCATCGCTGGCGGGCCTCTGATCAATTTGAAAGCTCTCAACGAGGTCAATTATGATCCGTCCTCCGGTACTGTTCAGGTTGGTCCTGGGAACCGGTAGGCTAATTTTACAATGTTCTGCTATTATTTTGCTCAGTGGCTTTTGGAAGCTTCACGGGAGCTGCACGGGAATCTGAAGCCCCGCTGCTAGGCTTCGTTCTGCAAATCAGGAATTATCCACGCTAATTCCATCCGCAGCTGGACATCGGTCGTAGAAGCACTTCAGCCTTATAATGTCACCGTTGTAGGAGGACGCATTGGTCACGTTGGAGTGGGTGGCTACATCGTTGGTGGTAAGTGGATCGAATCTCTCTTTCCTTGATGTAGAGCTTTATTTGACTTTCATATAGGCGGTTTGAGTTACCTCAGCACCCAGTATGGATGGGCCATGAATAATGTCGCCAGTTTCGAAGTGGTCCTTGCCAATGGGACAATTGTCAATGCATCGAGTACAGCAAATCCTGATCTCTTCAATGTCCTGAAGGGAGGAGGCAATAATTTTGGTATTGTCACCACTTATACGCTCCAAGTTCATCCCATGGGCCAGGTATGTAAACCTCTTCTCCTCCCCTGCGCTATTTTGACATTAATAGATATGGGCGGGGAATCTCGTCTTTTCTTCTGCTCAAACAGACCAAGTTCTCGCCGCGGTTAGAAACTTCACTGAGAACTATCCCGACGACAAGGCCGCAATCATTGCCACAAACGAAATCACACTCTCGAGCCTTTTGAACGTCTGGCTTTTGTTTGTGTTCTATGATGGGCAACCACCACCTGGAACTTTCGACATGTTTACAGATATTGGCCCACTGCTTAATACAGCAGGGCCAACTGAATACTCCGATTTCATCAGTGCCGAAGATGATGTCGTTATTACGGGACAGGTATACCAGATTACCACCGAAATGTCTCCTCTTCCTCCAAATACAAGCGTGGGATCCGAAGTCATGCGATCCTACTACAACCATTTCTTAAATATCGTGAACTCACTGGCTGGTGTCCCAGGACTTGTTGCTACCATGGTATTAATGCCCTCACCTCCGATGGATAGAGTGCTAACATGCGTGATAGGCACTCCAGCCATTGCCCAAGAGACTTGCACAAAAGGCAATCAGCAACGGAGGAGACCTCTTGGACTTGGATCCCGTTGATCGAATGCTTTTTGAGTTTGACTTCTCCTATGATTTCACAGCGTCGACGTTACTGGTTGATCCTGCTATCAAAGCTCTCTTTTCAGGCATGCGAGAGCGAGTACTTGCATTCATGGCCAACGGGACGATTCCAAATGTATATGTCCCATTGTTCATGAATGATGCGAATCATCAGCAGGATTATTTCGGTCGTCTGAGACCAGAAACCTTACAATATGCGGAGGAGATCAGGCAAAAGTATGACCCATTAGGGTTCTTCAAAGAGCGCACTAGTGGATTCAAGTTATAATCAAGGCGTTCTATATTAATATATTATCTTAATATTATAATTAATAAATCAATAACTTTTTCTTTTAGAGATTATATTTAAAAGCTTTTTAAACTTTTATTTATTTAATTATATAAGAAAGTACTTTATACTTTAAATTAAATCTATAATTATTAACTTTATATATTATTAATTTACTAGTAATACGTTATATAGCACGTAATAATCGGAATATACTAGTTATATAAAATAGTAATTTATTAAGTTAAAAGGTAATATTATATTTTATTATTTAAAATATAATTAATAAATAAGCTATTATATATTATTTTATTAATAATTAATTAATTAATTATTAAATAGAATTTTTTTAATTTAATTATATATTATATATTATAATATATATAATTATATTTTATCCTTACTAATTATTATTATAAATTATAGCTTAAGTTATTAATTATTAAAGATTAAGTTATTAAGAAACTTATTTTCTAAATAATTATTAATTAGATTTTAATAATAATTTTATCTAAAAATTCCTTATATTTAATAATATTTATTAAATTTTATATAGAATTATTATTATAATTTCCTTAGCTTTTATTAATTACTTAAATTTAATTAATTTAGCTAGTTTTATTAAGCTTATTATTAAAATTATTAGTTTTATATAGAGTAATCTAGGCGTATATAAGGTAACTAAAATATAAGAGTTAAAAGTAAATTATAATTAAAAATAAAGAATTAATATTTAAGTACTTAATTCTCTAGTTATATAAGGAAAAATTAAATGCTTATATAGACCTTAAGAGTTCTTAATTAGTATTAATATCTCTAATATTACCCTTAACTAGCTATACTTTAAAATTAAATTATTAATTTATAGTTATAGATTAGAAATTAGATTAGTCCTATAATTACTATATTATAAATTAAAACCCTAAAAATAACTACTCTTAACTAAGTATACTAAAATTAGCTTAGTACTAATGGCTATAAGCTAGAACTAATAGCTATAAACTAGAACTAATAGCTATAAGCTAGAGCTAAGTGTCGTATTTTATTATTTAAATTATGATTAATAAATAAGCTATTACATATTATTTCATTAATTAATAACTAATTAATTATTAATGCAAAAATCTCAATTTAATTATATATTATATACTATAATATATATAATTATATTTTATCCTTACTAGCTATTATTATAAATTATAGCTTAAGTTATTAATTATTAAAAATTAAGTTATTAAGAAACCTATTTTCTAAATAACTACTAATCGGATTTTAATAATAACTTTATCTATAAATTCCTTATATTTAATAGTATTTATTAAATTTTATCCGGAATAATTATTATAATATCCCTAGCTTTTATTAGCTAGTAAAATCTGATTAGTTCGGTTAGTTCTACTAAGCCCACTAAGGCTTAGAGTAAACCCTTAGCTTAGCTCTAGCTTACGGCCGTTAGTTCTAGCTTACGGCTATTAGTACTAAGCTAATTTTAGTATACTCGGCTAGGGATAATTATTTTCGGGGTTTTAATTTATAATATAGTAATCATGGGACTAATCTAATTTCTAATCTATGGCTATAAACTAATAATTTGATTTCAAAGCACGGCTAGTTAAGGGTAATATCGGAAATACTAGTACTAATTAGGGACCTTTAAGGTCTATATAAGCATTCAATTTTCCCTCGTGTAACTAGAGAATTAAGTACTTAAATATCGATTCTTTATCCTTAGTTATGATTCACTTTTAACTCTCACATTTTGGTTACCCTGCACACGCTCAGGTTACCCTGCTTCGTACATTTTAGTTACCCTGTTCCACATCCAGGTTACCCTGTACGAAGCCGATAATTCCGACAAATATATTAACTTAAAGGTAAAGTTTTTTCCTTCTTTTAAGGGTATTATATAGTCTTAAGGTTAATACTTTAAAAGAGCTTTATTTAAAAGTCCTTCTTAAAATAGTAACTTATATTCTTTATATATTCTTAATATTTACTTTAATATAAAATCTTAAGTTAAGTATTTAATTTCTTAAGAAGTTATATATAATTTCTTTAAGTTTAGAAAGTTTTTCTTTTTTAAAAATATTAAGTAATTACCTTTATATTAATATTAGTTTATAGTAATATTACTTTATATTTAGTTTATTTAAGGATTATAAAGATATAATTAAAGTATTTCGAGAATTATTATATAAGTTCTTATAATAATAATATCTAGTATAATATCTTTAATATATTCTTATTTTATTTTTATTTAAAAGATCTTAGTTTTATAAGTTATTATCTTATTCTTAGTTTTAATCTCTTTATTATTAATAATAAATTATTAATATAGTTATAGTTTCTTTTATATTTTAAGTCTTTATTTCTTTTTTATTATAATATTAATAAAGTTATTTATTATATTAGAGTTTATTATTACTTTAATTAATTATTTATTTAATTAAATAATTAAAGAAAGTTATCTTCCTTCTCTTATTATATATAATTATTTATATTATAAGATCTTAAGTATATACTTTATTAATAATAGTCTTAAGTCCTTAATAACTCTTAGTTTTTAAATTATTTATAGTCTAGTACTTAATATCCTTTTAATATTTATCCTTATTTAATAATTATTAATATTTATATTTTTAATTATATTTAGGTTAATAGTTTTATTTTAAAGTAAATATTATATTTATCTTTTAAGTATATTTACTATTTTATTTATTTATAATTTAAGTAATTAATTTAACTTATATTTTAAATTTATTATTATTTCTTAAATATCTCTTATTATTTTTTAGGTTAAAGTTTAGAAATAATAAATATTTTAAGTTATTCCTTTTTATATCTTTAAGTTTATATCCTTTTCTTTCTTATAATTAAGTTCTTTTTAAGCCTTTATTAATATATACCTCTTTTCCTTATATTTTCTTATATCTTTAAGGTTTAAGATATACTTATTTATAAAGTTATATTATTTTAAGAGTTATTATATTAACTTATTTTAAGTCTTCTCCTTATTATTATATTATTTTAATATATTTCTTTAGTTTATTTTAAATTACTCTTATTATTTCCTTATAATCTATAATAATACTTTAAGTTACTTAAGTATTTATTTTTCTTATTCTTAATAATATATTAATATTATTAATAATTCTTAATTTATTTTTATTATTAAGTTTACTTCTTTATTATCTTAATTAATAAGGGGATTAATAATAAAATTATTATTTACTATATCTTATTCTTATAGCTTTTATAAAGTAGTATTTAGTTATATTTTATTATTATAATTTCTCTATCTTATAACTATTATCTTATTTTAATATTTTATATTTCTATATTTAAAAGTTCTTTATTAAGACTCTTAAGTCCTTAGTTTATTTCTTATTCTATAGTTTTAAATAAAGTAGTCTTCTTTATTATAATTAAAGTATATTTTCTTTTCTTATTACTTTTATATCTCTTTAATTAATAAGGTTATAGAAGTAATATTTAGTTTTATTAATTATCTCTTATATATTTCTCTTTTCTTTAATTCTTATATTTTTTTTCCTTAAATATAAAATCCTTTCTTTTTTAATACTTATTTATAACTCTAATTATTTATTTAAATAACTCTCTCTATTATTTTTATAAATAATATAAGTAAGTCTTTATAATTAAGATTATACTTAATATATCCCTTTAATTTATAATAATATTAATATATTAATATATTATTATTTTAGTTAAATTTAATTAAGTAATACTAGAATTTTACTATATAAGCTATAATTAATCCCCTTTAATATAATATTTAAAGAATAGTAATTACTTTTTTTACTTTATTAATTTCCTTAAATATAAGTTTATATAATAAAATAATAATTTATAATATCCTTTCTATATTTAAATTAAATTTAGCTTTATAAAATCTTAAATAAAAGTTTACTTAAATAAAGAATTTATTAAGCTTAAATTATTCTCTATAAAAAGGTTTAAGTATAATAATCTTTATATTATAATAAAGTACTTTAATCCTTAAAGATTCTTTTATTATTATAATATTTTTATCTTTTTTTATTATTACTTAATCTTTCCTTTTCTTTTCTCTTATTAAACTTAATAAAAGGCCTTTTTAAAACTTTCCTCTTTAATTAATATTATATACTTTAAGAGTATTAATATTAATATTTTAAGGTATAGTACTTAAAGTATAATAATTTAAGTCTTTATAAATATTAAGTATAAAATAAGAATATCCTCTATATATTTAAGTAATTATAATAATATTATAATTACGAGTAATTATTAATATATCTAGATATTATATTAAGTTAAGTATAAAGCTTTTATTTAAGTAAGAAATCTTAAAGATTATATAAAACCTTTATATATTAAAAGTTAATACTAGATTTAATAGATTTTAAAAATCTCCTTCTAGATCCCCTAAATCCCTTAAGTTTATTACGTAACTATTATATAACCTTATTATATATTATAAAGTTCTCTATAATACTCGTTAAGTATCCGAGCCTTAAGTTATTATAGTAGTTTATAATATTCTCTAGAGTAAGTAATTAAAGCGAGGGAGTATTAAGAATAAAAAGAAGTATTTAAATTAATTAAAAAAGAAGTTAAGATAAAAAGAAAGATTTAGAGAATTATAAATACCCTTAA
Organism: Stipitochalara longipes BDJ; assembly: GCA_009732865.1. Lineage (NCBI taxonomy): Eukaryota > Fungi > Ascomycota > Leotiomycetes > Helotiales > Hamatocanthoscyphaceae > Stipitochalara > Stipitochalara longipes. The sequence goes on along the minus strand of ML769337.1, from coordinate 490,333 downwards.
AAATAAGACTAAAGTTATTAAGGAGAAAGAGGCTAAAGAGTAAATAATAATAATTAAAAAGGTATTAAAAGAGTAATAAAATTATATAAGAATAAAAGGAAAAAAAACTACTTTAATTATATTAAAATAACCTAAAGCTCTCTTTAAAGTAAATATCAGTCCACTAGTAACGCGTAGCACGGTATATAAGATATAATATACTAGTTATATAGAATAATAGTTAATTAGATTAGAAAGTAAGAGTAAAGGGCTTAATAGCTTAGTGTTATTAATACCCGCTCTCGCGCTAAGCCTAATCTATACTAGTATATAAATTTCTATATCACGTGACTATTTAGGAGTATAGTTATACTAATACTAGAGCCTCTCTAGAAGTGCTTAAAAACGCTATTTCCTCCCTAATTATATACTAATTACCTAATATAATCTAGCTATAGTATTCCTCTTATTTACTAGTATTTCACGTGTATCCTACTTAATAATATACCTAATAATATACCCTTATATATTCTTAATCGCGTTCCACTTATTCCTCCGTGTCTAACTATAGTATATTTATATTAATAAGTTATTTAAGGGTATTTAATAACTTTAATTTTATTATAGTATCTATAGGATTCGAGTCTCTATTAATCCATTTAACCTATATAATCTCTTATTATTTATATACTTAATAAAGGCATATAATATTAATTATTAGTTATTTCTCTTATATAATACCTAATTTAATAAGATATTTATATAAGGACTTTAAATCTATATAGAGAACTAGTAATAAGTTAATTCCTAGTATCTTATTAATTATAGACTTAATTAAAGCGCCTATATTAAAACTGTAGGCTATTCTATATAATTCTAATATTAGAATACTTCTAGTAATTCTCTTATACTTAGTAAAAGACTAGTGGAGTATATTTATATATCTGGAAGTATTTACTAAGACTAGAATATAATTAATTTAGGAAGAGAGGTCTTAGTTATTCGTGAATAAAGTATCTATAAAGGTAAGTAATTATAGGGACTCCTTCTCTAGCTTTATAAAGTATAGTCCTCTAATAATATTCTTAATTTACTATTAAATACGCTTATTTAGTACTTTTATGTCCTTCTTAATTAGTTTAATAGCCTAGGCGGCTATTAATAGGTTATAAGCTACTTTTAGTTAATAGATAAATATAATATATACTCCTCTAGCGCGTTAAGTAATATACTAGTCCTTAGTATTAAGGTTTTAGTATATAGTTCCTCTACTATTAGTTATAGTTATATTCTTATTAGTAATAGGCTTAAGGTTCTTATACTAGTATTCTTACGTAAAGGTAATTCTATTAGCTTTATTATAGATAATTCTATTATTAAACTTGAGATTATAGTTCAGGGTAAGATATTTATATTCCTTAGCTATAAATTAAGCCTTTTAGAGCTCTTTTTATTCTTCTATAGTAAAGGTATTATCTCCTATAAAGAGTATATTATTTATTTAAAGACTAATAATACTAAATAGCTGATTATTATAAAGGAGACAAGGATTATAGATTAATTATTCTATGGAGAGCTTATTAAGATAATAAGAGTAATAAGTCTTAAACTAGTAATTTCCGGCTTCTAGTATATTATATAGTGGTTTTATAACCTTTAAGACTAAATTATCTTCTAGGTTTAGCTCTCTCACTAGCTCTTATAGTGGGTTAATATAGAAATCGCGGTTAAGTAAGGTTATTAATTATATATATACTTATAAGATATTATATAAATATAGCCCTATAATCTCCTTTATTATTATAATAATACTAAGGATAATTCTTTAGCTAATATATTAGATAATTAGTAATTATATTAATATAATATACTTTTCTTAATTATTATAGGCTTAAATAATAAGTCTTAACTTCTTTAGCTCTTTTTTAGTGCCCTTATTCTTAATCTTATTAATAAATCTAGAATTAAAGATATATATATTATCTAATACCTTAGATTAAAGGGTAACCTTAAAGACCCCCTTTTCTAGAAGGCCTATAACTTTAGCTTAATAGGATATCTTATACTAGAAGTTATCTTATAAGAATATAGTAATATTAGGGTTCTTATAAGGTTATCCTTTATTATACTTTAGAGATATAGGAGCGGGTATAGAGGTATTTATAATAATTATATCCTTATCTTTATTCTCTAGTCTAATCTAGATTAGTTTATCTTTAATCTATTTATCTAATACTAAGAAGGGCTTTATAGAGGTTAAATAGAAGGTTATATTACCGTGAGGAAGTATAAGGATATATAATTCACTGTCTATAGATATTAACTTATATAATCCTTCCTAATTACTAAGTTAACTAGTATTCCCCTCATATTAAACTAAGATATTAGAATTTAGTATAAGGTTATAGATATTAGTTATATTTAGTTTATTTCAGGTATTTAGAGTATTTATAACTTAGTATTTTACTTATATCTTCTGAATTTCTATTATTACTTTCTTTATAATTATAGATTATTATATAATAATTAGGGATAAGGCGTCTTATTTAATTAATTTATAATAGTGTACTATAGACTAAGAGTATAGGAATTAGATTATTAGGTCCTATAGAATTATTAATAGCCTTAAAAGTTATTTAAAGTATTATATCTCTATTAATATCTGGAATCTTAGTTATAATAATAAAATAAGTATATTAAACCGGGCTATAGTAGTATTCTATAATTCCTATAGAGTTATATACTTCTATAGGGATAATCTTTACTTTTATACCTAGTATATTTATATATTAGATAAATTCCTTATTAGTAAATTACTTTCTAGTATTTATAATAATCTAATTTAGAGGGCCTAAATAAGTATTAATCTAATATATCTTAAGGGTATCCTAAGTATATTTTATACTAATATTTTAGAGCTATTAGCCGGCTTAATATTAAGTACCTTTATTAATAATATAGAGGATAGGCTTTCCGGAAATATAGAAGATATTAATAATAATAAAGTAATTAAAGCTAATATTATCTTTTAGGTTAAATTTAAATTATCTAGGTAATTAGTTATACTTTTAGTATTATTTATAGTATTTAGTAAGATAATTAAGAGCTTCCTTATTAATATTATAGTTTACTTATTCTAATACCTTTTATAATTTACTAGTTAATAAATAACTAAAATAATAATATAAGTATTATAACTTAACCTTTATAAGGAAGTAGGGGTTATAATTAAAAGACTTAATAATATAGCCTTATAATAAGGTATCCTAAAGTAGAAAAGAGTAACTAAAGTATTATATTACTAGTATATTCTTATTAGTTAAAGTAACTAATAAATTAGTGAGATTATTAAGGTAAATACCTAGCTTATTTATATTAGCTAAGCTAAGTAAGAATAAAGTCTTTATAAGTATAATATAAAACTCTACTTAACTAATTAGTATTTCTACCTTTATAGATCTAATAAAAGAAATAAAACTAATACTAAACTATACCTTAACCTGCCCCTTAGTAGTTTTATTAAGTATAATATTACTATTAGTATATTATAGAGCTTAGAATTATTTAGATCTAGTAATAGAATATCTGGATATACTAGTATTAATTATAATTCTATAAAAGTAATAGGAATTATACTAGGATATACCCTTAGTTATAAAGTTATTAATTAATTATTTATTAGGGTTTTAGGAAGGGGTTTCACCTATTAGTTAATATAGGAGAGATAGTGAGTTAAGGTTATTTATAAGGGTATTAGGGATAATTATAGTTAATAGAGTTAGTATAACTAATATAATTAAGAAATTCTTAATTAAAGTAAAAAAGTTATCTAAGAGTTTAAACTCTTCTTTATCTTTATCTACTAAGAGAGCCTTAAAGATATTACCTAGGTTATCTTTATTACTCTTATTATCCTCTTTACCTTTAATATTAGCTATATACTAGTAGTAGGTATTAGTAAAGCGCTTATTAAAGTTATAAGAGTTCTAAGCCTTTATACTAAACCGGTTAATATTTCTAAACTAAAATTAAGTCTTCTCTATATCTTATTCTTCTAGTATATATTTCCATGAATAATAGTCTTCCTTCTTATAAATAAAGTATAATTTAGGTTTAGGTTTAGTTGAGTAATTATAATTATAGTTATAATTAGAGTAATATTAATAACCCCTAGTTCTTAGGTTATTTAATTAATATTTTAAGTAATATTATTAATTAATAAAGTAGATTTTAGAATTAAATTATTATTTCTTCTTATATATTATAATAAATAATTAGAGCTTATTAATAAGTTATCTAAGGTCTATTAATAAGTCTAATACCGCGTATTAATATATAAGTAACCCTTAGTAAGAGGTAATTATCTTATTATATAGGAACTTAATATTATATAGACTAGGTAAAAGACTATACTATAATTCACCTAGAGTAGTAATTAATAGCTAAATAATCTTATATATTAATTTCCTAGGGTTCTTAGTAATTAGTAATATTAAGGTAATAGAATTCTATTAATCTAAGTTATAGTATTAAAATCCTTCCCTTTTAAAGAAATTATAAATATTATTATAAGTATTATTAAATAAGTAGTAAGATAGTTAATTATTATAATAATAGTCTTATACTAGCCCCTTTAATATAATAGGAAATACTCTTATAATCTCTTCTTTTAAAAGTTTAATATATTAATAAATATTATAAAAGATAATAAGTTTTTAATTAAAGGTATTATTAGATCTATTATACTTTTATTCTTTAATATAAATCTTAGCCACTTCCCTAATAATCTTTATAATAGAGCCGGGGTAATAATATTATTATAATACTCCTATATTTATACTTAGACCTTTATCCTTAGTAAGTTATAATCTAGGTTATTACTTAATAAGTAATTATATATTAGGCGTTACTTTTAGTTAAAAAGTAAGTAATTAAAGATATTAATTTCCCTCTAAGGTTATATAGAGTAAAGTAATAAGTCCTCTTATAAGATAAGTTCTATAAGTCTTAATATCCTCCTTAATTTACTAGTATTATTATTTCTCCTTAATTATATTATATAGACCCTATATAACTAAGGAATTCCCTATATATATTTTAATATAAATACTATTATATTAGAGTATCTTTTATAAGTATAATAAGTTAACTTAATTATAGTAATTAAAAGTTAAGTAAATAAAGTTCTTAAAATTATCCTTAAAATATATTTATAAATCTTTATTACTAATCTTATAAAAGATATATTACTATAACTTAATTTTAATATATTTATTTATATTTATATTAATAATTATTAGTAATTATAAATTAAGTAATTTTCCTTATTTCTTAATTTATTTACTTTACTCCTTTACTTACTCTAAGTAAATATTATCCCTTATAGTTATTATCCTAGTTACTAAATTATAATACTTTAAAAGGTTTAAACTCGGGATTAAGTATACCTTAAGTATTAATTAAAAATATTTACTTATAAGTAATAGACTTACCTAAGGAATAAGAGGTCTTTTAATTATTACCTAGGGATATCTTTTTCTTAGGTATCTTTAATACTAGACTACTAAGCTTATATATATTTAATAATAGGGTAATTTATAGTTTTAAGGGTATAGTTTAAGGGTTTATAGGTTTATAGGTTTATAAAGAGGTAGGGTTTAAAGGTAATATGGGATATTGTCTTATAGTCTTATAATCTTTAGAGGGTATAAGTTTTATAGAAAATTTAGGTTATAAATTAGAAGATTATAATTATAAAGAATTAGTTATTTTTAGTAAGAGAATAAAAGATTAATAATTAAATAATTAACTATTTAATTCTTAGTAAAAAGTAGTATTTTTCCTTATTAAGTAACTAAATCTTAGGTAAAGTAATTAATAATAATTCCCCCCTTTAATATAAAAAGTAAAGCTCCTTACTAAGTAATTAAATCTTAGGTAAAGGTACTAAATCTTTCTCTAATCTATATATATAAACTAATTAGTATTAGTCTACTAGTAACGCGTAATATAGTATATAAGATATAATATACTAGTTATATAGAATAGTAGTTAATTAGATTAGAAAGTAAGAGTAAAGGGCTTAATAGCTTAGTATTATTAATACTTGCTCTCGCGCTAAGCCTAATTTATACTAGTATATAAATTTCTATATCACGTGACTATTTAGGAGTGCAGTTGCACTAATAATAAAGGTACTAGTTAAGGTCTTTATATAATATTTTATTA